>VZQC01008050.1:3502446-3720435 GCA_009823505.1 Rhizomys pruinosus | reverse complement strand
TCTCCCTGTAGCCCCAGCTGTCCTGGAACTCACTCTGTAGTCCAGGCTGGCCTTGAACTCACAAAGATCCTCCTGCCTCTGCCTCCCAAGTGCTAGGATTAAAGGCGTGCGCCACCACGCCCGGCCGGGAGCTCATACTTCTAAGTGTTGGAAAATTCCCATGAGTTCTTCTGATTTTGCCCAAACTGGGGTTTATATCTCTTGACTTTGTTCTCTTGGCTTGGTGCAGTTTTAGTGCGGAGTCAGTTTGATTATTTTTCAGGTTCAATTGTTCACCTTCTGAACTCCTAAATTCCTAAGGATTACAGTTTACTGAGCCCTCATAATCTCATCAAAGACCCCAAAATGATTTTAATGCAGTGGTAAATCTATGTTTGAAAGGGAGATGAATCGTGGGTAGATCTGGAGACACTATGCTTCTTGCTCAAGTGTGTGAAGTTGGCATTTCCAGGTGGGAAGGAACTCTCCCCACTATGCCTCACCCTTATTCTAAGTTTCTATTTGTGAAGAACCAAACAAATCTCATACTCTTCTTTTTTTTCTGAGATAGGGTCTCCCTGTGGCCCCAGCTGTCCTGGAACTCACTCTGTAGACCAGGCTGGCCTTGAGCTCACAAAGATCTGCCTGCCTCTGCCTCCCAAGTGCTAGGATTAAAGGCATGCGCCACCACGCCTGTGGTGGCATACTCCTTTCTTTAATCCTGAGCATAGCCAGAGTGGAAACTGTCCTTCATCTTGATCTGATCTAGCTCTCTTATTAGGGACTCTTTGCCAGGCAAAGAAGAACTAGTCCCCCTCCAGGAAGATTCACAAGATGTGTGATATTATAATTACAATTATAAAGATGGATTTGGCTTAAAGGGTTTTAACTAACCAAGTAAATGTCTGTTCCAGAGCAGTAAACTATGGTAGGTTGCTGATAGTCCCACCTCTATACTGAATTTACTCACTATTAGTAAGAAATGACTTTGCCTAGAGAGAATAGAGGAACTCAGTAACGTGTTCTAAAGACGTGGGAGATTGCTCCTGGTATTTGGATAGAATTGATGAGCTTCTGTCTTTAGACAGAATTGATCATACTGAGAGTGACATTATGCCCATAGAAGATGTTGAAAGATAGGACGCCTGGAAGAGTGGTTTGATTCATTCCTTGTTCCTTTGCCTCTATGACTCAGAAATAGATTGAATCACTGAAATAGATTTGTTTGTTCAGTGTAAATATATAGCAAAATATGTATATATCTGATTTCACTGTGGGCCAGAGCAACGAGAAGCATGTTGTTAAATGGTGGAGATTGCTTCCAAGTTTTTCAACCATTCCAAGTGATCACAGTATTAGCATGCCTTAGAGGAGTTAGTCTGTATCTCAGTATTGCACCACACGCAGGGATGATGGGGCACATCACACAGGATGATAGCGTGACATTGGTGGATGGTTTGCTAAAATTTGTAGATAATTCAATTGGAAAAGGATTAGGTGGTTATCTCTATAAGGTCACCTTCATCCATACCTTCCCAAGAGGCTTTCTAGAGAAAGAGGTATTAAGGAAGTCTCTAAACAGTCTCCCAGAGAAAGTGTCATACATGTTAATTTATGTTAATGTCATGTGTGTTCCCAATGGAAAAAGGGTTGGGAACTAGTAAGCTGGAAAATGACATTTGATGTAAACACAGGCATATCATCTATGGGACTCAAATGGAGGTTAGTTATTTTAAGATTAGAAAAGACAACAAAATAAAGTAGCTTTCTAGTCACTGAATCTCAGGGTATGTACTCCTTGATACTGGTTCTGCTGTTAGATATGAAAAATAAAGTACATACAAAATAGTCTATTTATTTGTTCCATTATTGTTTGGTCCTGGTTAACTTCATGAGACCCATGGGTTTTCTCATAACTTCACTTCTTTGAGCAGTTACCAAGGATATGATAGGGAATATAATAGAGACTAGGAATATAATAGGGAATATAATAGAGGTTATGGAGGGAAACATCATTTATTGAATATCTCCTGTGTGCTGTAACATGTTTTTGGTGTGTGTGCATACATAATTGTATACAGCATATAACTGAGCCCTGAAAATAGTCCTGTGTAGTTTTATCAACATTAACAGAGATTTTGATGTACAAAGAAATCTAAATAATTTCTCAAACACCTGGTAACTAACAGAGGGTTGATTTGAATCAAACACATATTTCTTGAGTCTGTGCTCATAAAGGGTTTGCTGTACATGTACAGCGCCTGATCAGGTCCCATGGGCACCTCAGTAGGATCTAAGGGTAGGAATTGGACAGTGAAAACTGAAATCTTGGAACCAGTTTGAAGAATTAAAGACAAGTGGGAATCTTTATGGCATTATCTCACGGAACGCATAAGTCAAATCATGTGAATTTGCCAACATTTCATCAATTTCTACTACAAAAATGGAAATGTCAATGGTTTAACCTAATGGAAATTTAGGAATCAGTGATTAATTGTACAAAATATGGGGATTGGAATAAAGATCTGAAGATTAAAATGGAAATAGAGAAGTGTCTTTCCCTTTCACCCCAGAAGTTATACATTCCGTGGCTCTGAGATAACTAAATTGGTAATCCCAAGTAACTTTTGATTCTCCTGTCTATACCTCCTGTGTGCTGGGATTCCAGGTCTTGTCCACCTAGGCTTTGTGTTTGTTAGGCAGGCACTCTACCAACCAAGATACATCCCTATCCCCTGAAAAGAAAGCTTCTCTTTAGGGAAGAAACAGACAACTATTTCTAACTCTCATACTCTCTTTGGGTCTGGAACACTAGGCACAGGGCCTCTCCAACTGAAACTTCTACCAGTCCCAGAGGTCAGTTACCTATTGAATTATGTTCTGAGTATGTGCTGAGTGCCTGACTCCAGTATGTCAGAATGTGACTTAATTAGAATTAAAGTTATTGAGGGTGCAATTAGTTAAGATGATGACATACTGGAGAAAGGTGGGAAGAATATTTAATATGATTGCTGTGGCTCAAGACAAGTCATGAGGCAGAGATACAAGCAGAGGTTGGAGTAAGACAACTGTTAGCCAAGGAGAGACAAAGCTGCCACCCATCAACAGAAGGTAAAGTCATATCCTTCTGGGACTACACAGATTTGAATGTAATGTGTTCTTTCAGAAGGCCAGGCAGGATTGCCCCTGGGCTTCTGATGGAGTGTGGGCCTGCTGCCATCTTGATTTCAGACTTCAACAACCAAAATGGTGTGGTAATAAATCTCTGCTGCTTGAAGCTACCTAGTATGTCAGACTTTTTTATGACACCCTTAGGGAACGGAAACACCCACTTTTAGACTCCCTACCTAGCCCATGGTCTTGCCCTCTATCAAAATGATTAAGAAAATAAAATTGCCATAGGAAAAATTAACTACTATGATTCAGAAATCATAGCTCACTCGACTGAATCATTTCCAGAGTGTTCTAAAGAGTTAAAAGATTTTCCTTCCTGAACTTTAAGTTTGGGGACTGTGCCTGCAGACTGCTGACTCTGAGTAGGAGGTTTTAGTGCATTGATGACAATTACTCACATGCTAGGTTTACTCTGCACCTCAGTCCTATCTGGGGAATTTGGAACAAATGGACTACCTTCCCAGGGAACAGCAAAGTAGATAGCAGGAGGGTCTGCTCTGATATCCATGACTGGTCTTCCACTACCAGCCATTAATCAGGTTATGTTAAACTGTAAATGTGTGGGCTGGAGAGATAGCTCATCGGTCAAGAGTACCGACTGCTCTTGCAAAGGACCTGGGTTCGATTCCCAGCACGCACATGTTAGTTAAGAACCATCCTACTACACACTCATACATGTAAAAATAATAAATAAAATTTAAAAAAAGAATTGGAATTAAGGTAGAAGAGTAAAAAAAAGGATAAAATAAACTGTAAATGTATTGGAAAGGTGCAAAGCTTTATGCCGTTGTCATCATTGATAACTAATCTAGGATACAGGATTTATCAGGTTAGGTGATCATTAGCAGGACTCTGACATAAGGCAGCTATGGGTAACTGTGAACGCTGAGCTCAGTTTCCTTCCTTCCTTCCTTCCTTCCTTCCTTCCTTCCTTCCTTCCTTCCTTCTTTTTTTTCTTCTTCTCCTCCTCCTCCTTCTTCCTCTCTCTCTCTCTCTCTCTCTCTCTCTCTCTCTCTCTCTCTCTCTCAGGGTTTCATTTTATAACCCAGGCTAGCCTCGAATTCCTGCCTCAGTCTCTGAGTGTGAGGCTTACAGGTATGTACTACCTGACCTTGCTTTGGATCCAGGTCTTTTGATGCTAGGTTCAAAAGTGAGAAGGACAGGGCTGGAGAGATGGCTCAGCGTTTAAAAGTGCCTACTGCTCTTGCAGAGGACCCAGGTTCGATTCCCAGCACCTACCTGGTGGCTAAGAACCATCTTTAACTACAGTTCCAGGGGAATCTGACGCCCTCTTCTGACCTCTGGGGCATTGCATGACACGGGTGCACCAACCTACATGCAGACAGTACACTCATACACATCAAAAATAAAAATATTTTTTAAATGAGAAGTTGAAAGAAAAGTCTTTGGGTGTTATTTTGGGCTTGCATGGCAAAATGAAAACCCATCCTGAGCTTTGGGAACTGGAAAGTAACACACAGGCACCAAATGCTGTTGGGTGTAAGGGAAAGAGAGGCCTAGAGTAACTGAATTTGGAGTTC
The DNA here is from genome assembly GCA_009823505.1 of Rhizomys pruinosus. Taxonomy (NCBI): domain Eukaryota; kingdom Metazoa; phylum Chordata; class Mammalia; order Rodentia; family Spalacidae; genus Rhizomys; species Rhizomys pruinosus. Next base: position 3,715,741 of record VZQC01008050.1, on the reverse strand, counting down.
CTTGGTAATGTGAACTTGGAGTCCACTCTGTCTTCCGCCTTTGCATTGTGGGTAGGATTTCTCTAATGGGCTGAAACTTTCTAAGCCTTATTGTCCTCAGTGGGCATCCAAGCATAACACCATCTTCCTCCTTGAGCTGCTCTAAGGGTTGCCTAAGATAATGCACATACATGCACAAAGCAGATATTAGCTGATGAATGCAGCCTAGCTTCGTGTCTTCCAATGTAGCTATATGTTAGACTAAAGTCATAGCCTCTGGATCCCCACTGCTCTGAAGAGTATGCAGTGTGCTGTTGCAAACTTAAGTTTTGTTAAATCTATAGGAGCCAGGAAAATAGGCAGGAATCAGGGAGGTAAAGAGAAAAAAGGAGCTTGAGAGAGAACAGCGGGAGACAGGTGTCATCAAGGAGAAAACGGGCAACACAAGGGTACCTAGATGGGAGGGGGCAGGGGAAGGCTATGCAAGGAACTGTGTGGGTAAAGGGGGAGCAGGGTCTCAAGAAGGGGCAGAGGAGACAGGGATTATCAAGGGTGAAATGAGAAAAAATGGGGGAGGGAGGGTTATATGGAGAAAGAATGAAGAGAAATAAATAACACCTAGCTGGTTTAAAAAAAATAGAGGAAAATGTATTAGTTCAAAACCATATGGATAAATTACACATGCAATATCTCTACGTGAGTGCATGTTTATACCTAGAGGTTATATAATAAGATACAGTACCTGACAGGAGATACCTACCATTGACTTGTTGGCCAGGGTAGTCCAAGAGACTCCCCAAATTACACAGGCTATTGCCACAGCCCTTGATTGCCTCTAAGAGCTGGAAGATAAGAAACTATTGCTGAAGATAGGACATACTTTGGACACAGGACTTGAGTAAAGGAGCTTAAATTGACCTGAAAGCCACCTCCCTGAAGGCTAGCTCTCATAGTTTTGGAGAACACTATGTAAGCTGATAAGAGATAACAACAATGGAAGATACAATCCCAGCTTTAAGGCCTAATAACCACAGCAATGACTGGCATAGCAAACTATACTGGGGCAGTAGTGGCCGTTTTATCTTGGAGGTAATCAACAGCTATGTAATTGGACTTGAAGCCCACTCAATGGAAGGGGACTCATGTGTGGTACTGTAAACATAGCCAAATACACATGGCTGGAGAGGTCATAGATCTTAGGAAAAAACCCCACGGCTGTCACATCCTTAGACAAATGTAATTTCTTGGTATGTGCTAAATATGGATCCCTGTATTTACAGACAAGTATACCAGTCATCATGGATCAAAGAAGCTTCTTTTGCAACAGATGGAGACTTTTACAAAGTTCCCCAACTGGTCACACACAGAGGGTGTCTGTGAAATGCCCAACCCTAAGTGACACTAATGGAACCTCTCTACACCTAAGGCTTGCAGAACCTAGTGGAGCAAGGGTAGAGAGAACACTCAGGCATCTCTCAACACTCAGTGAAGCTCCCTCATGCAAGAGAGGACAATGAACACAAAAGGCCACAAATGGCCAAAGCACAGAGAATAAGCGTCTGAAGAGTGTAGGTCCTTAGAACTCCCAGATTAAACCTCACCCACACAGGGCTCAGACCCATTTGCGGAAGAGGGGACAGAAAGATTAAAAGGGCCATGGGAAGAGGTTGCATGGTCACATGGATAGAGTCTTACAAGCTCCCCGGACCTTGTGCATATGAACTGACAGCAAACATGCCAGAGGACACAACAAGGTCCATGCAAACAGAAGCAGACAAGAACCCAGCATGAAATTGTGGAAATGTGCAGTGGGCCTCAATTTTAGCTGAAAGATTATTAGACAGGTGATTACTGCTGAGTGAGGAAGAGCTGATCTTTAAGGGAGTGACTCTAGGTAGGCTGACTAGACCCCCAGTGCATATACGTGTACTGAAGGATGTCAGGGGACACAATTTGACTTGATAGGCCTTAACATAAATGACAGAATGCATGAAATCCAATTGGAGGGGGCTGTGGGAGAATGCAGATGAGGAAGAGGGTAGAAAGATGATTAAGATGTGTGTGAGATACACAAAAATTCAATAAAAAAGATTTGTGTGTGTGTGTGTGTGTGTGTGTGTGTGTGTGTGTGTCCCTGAAAACCAGAAGAGGGAGTGGTTGCACGTGGTTGTGAGCTGCCTGATGTGGGTGCTGGAAACTAAATTTGCGACTTCTGCAAGATTAGCAGGTACTCTTAACTGCTGAGGTAATCTGTAGCCCCCCATTTCATTTTTCAAAAAGACAGACTATTTTGCAGTGATTCATCTCCTTGGTTGCTGGACGCTGTTGAGATCTTGCTTGTGCTCTGCCAAGTTCATCAGACACAAAGAATGAGGAAAGTTCCGTCTGCTTTCCTTCAGTGACTACCACCAGGATTTCTGTTTTTCATTGTCTTTCTAATCTACATCTCTAGGCATGTACAATCACAGAGAATATCCACATTGGGGTTTGGGCTATTTTCTTATCATGTACCCTTCTTTAATCTGCCAGAGTGGTAAATTCTGTCTAAGCCCCAGGGCATTGGCACAATCCTGTCCCTTATCTAACCTCATGGCTTGATCTCTCCTTGTACCCTGTTCTCTAATCAAATGAGTGCCCCCCCACCCCATAGGAAAGGATACCACTGCACAGTACTGTACCCCACTCTTTCTCTTCACTCATGATGAAAATGGCCTTCCACCAATAGGTCACACCATGTGTAGGTGTCTGTGAATCTTTGTTTTCTCTCTATCCACTGGCCTCCGTCCCTTGCCTCGACTAGAGAATATGAGCAGTATGAATAGCACAACTCTTATTCTTTGATGTATTCCCAAGACTGACACAATGCCAGGTTCACAGTAGCTGCCCAAGAAAAGTTCACTTCCCAGTGAATGGTCCCACCTGGAGCATCCTTTGCTCATGAACCTCCCTTGTTTTCCTTACTACATATTCCTCTCTCCAGCATATGGACACATGCTATGCTACTTGCTGTATTTGGTAAAGATTGCTTTGCTTTCCTTTCCTCCTACCAAGAACACAACCCCTATATCCCTAGAGCAGGGATATTTGATTACTAACATCTCCTCAGGGACAGATGCTAACGCTGGTCATCTCAACAGATCTCTGGATCTCTAGTTTATTTTGCTGATTGGCCCAGCTTCGCCTTGCTCCTCAGTTCCTCACTAGTGGCAATAGATGTGCCAAGGAATGAAAAGAGAAAAGTTCAGTGTGCAGTGAATCAAAATTGACCTGGTCTATGCTGGTTCCCTGTCCGACACGCACTGAGATCTCCCACCCACTGCTATTACCTGTCATTAGAAATGACTGCAGAGTACCCTCTAAGGAGTTTGAGGGTGCTAATTGAATTTTGGGGGTTGTGTTGATAGCAAGTCTCTCTCTCTCTCTCTCTCTCTCTCTCTCTCTCTCTCTCTCTCTCTCTCTCTCTCTCTCTCTCTGTGCATGGAAGCCAAAAGACAACTTTGGGCATCCTTCCTCATCTTCTACCTGTTGTTTGAGCACTGGGTCCAGCAGGCTACTGACCCTCAAGCTTCCAGAGATTCTTGTCTTTGCTTCCCATCTCCCAGTAGGAATGCTAGGATTACAGATGCTGGCATAACACTTCTGAGTGTGTCTTTTTTTTTTAATTTTTTAATTAATTTTATTTATTTCTGTATGTGTATGAATGTACTGCCTGCATGTAAGTCTGTGCACCTGTGTTGTGCAATGCCGCGGAGGTCAGAAGAGGGTGTCGGATTCCCCTGGAACTGGAGTTCTCCTGGAATTGGAGTTTCAGACGGCTCTCGGCCGCCATGTGGGTGCTGGGGATCGAACCCGGGTCCTCTGCGAGAGCGTCGGCGCTCCTAACCGCTAGGCCATCTCTCCAGCCCCTGAGTGTGTCTTTAACATTTAACATCATTATGGGGATTGAAACTCATGTTCTCACGCGCGTACAGTGTGTGGTGCTTTGAATGAGAATGTCCTCCATAAACTAGCAATATTTGAACACTTGGTCCCCAGTTCCTGCTATTGTTTGGTGGGAGGAGGTGTCATGGAATCTTTCAGAGGGGTGCCCATGATGGAGGAAGCACATCATTGGGCGAAGACGTTAAGAGTTCTAAGCCTGCCCACTTCCAGTCTTGCTCTCTCTGCTTCCTGTGCCTGCTAGAAGATCCTCCCATGCCTCCCCACCATGATGGACTCCTATCCCTCTGGAACCACAAGCCAAATAAACTCTTCCTGCTATAAGTTGTATTGGTCATGGTGTTTTATCTCAGCAGCAGAAAAGTAGCTAATACACGCAACAGGCTCTTTCTCCCACCAATCCATTGTGCTGTCTACCCGGCCTACATCTCTCATATATTTTAATGTGCTGTTTACATTTCTGTGGGTGGGAAGTTCACCATTTCAGCCTGTTATTGCTCTGGGTTATTAGTCATATGATAAAATCAAGGCATCAATCTTTTGGAATATGAAAATATTTTCCTAATTTTTATTGTTCTTCAATTCATATCTAATTCACAGTGCCAAAAAATGTAGTTAAATTGATTACTTCTCCATTGTCAGATTATTCTAAATTCTTAGCTGTTTTAGTTTCTCTCTATATTACAATTTTAAATGATATCTTTTCCATTATATTTTCCTTAGAACATTTTAATATGAAATCTATTATGAAATGACCTAAAAGGTCTAAAAGTTCTGGGCTGGAGAGGTGGTTCACTGGTTAAGAATGCTGGCTACTCTTGCAGGGGACCTGGGTTTGATTCACAGCACCCGCATGGCAGCTAACAACTGTCTGTAACTTCAGGTCCAGGGTATCCAACACCCTCTTCTGACCTCCACAAACATTGTACTACATGGGTACACTTACTCACATGCATAAAATAACTTACTCATACACATAAAATAATGATGATTATGATAACAATATTAATAATAAGTAAAAGTAGAAAAAAATCATAACAATGTATATGTATTCCTAACTTAAATAAAACTTCACTGACAAAGATGCAATCTTCATGAGTGTCCTTTAACCTATTCTTCTAACTCCCTTGTAGTAGCTGCTGCCAGGAGCAAATATCTAACAAGAAACAGTTTACGGGAGGAAAAGTTTGTTTTGGCTCACAGTGTGAGGAGATGTGATCCACGCGGCAGAGAAGCATGGTGGCAGTCTGCTTCATGGTAGGAAGGGCTTCAGCTGGGACCCCTTGTCCCCTCACAGGTTGGTAATGCAGGAAGTAGAGAGTGGACAGGAACTAGGACAGAGCTATAACCCTCAAGGACTGCCTTCTAGTGACTCACTTCCTCCTGCTAGACCCCACCTCCTGAAGGTTCTAGAATCTCCCAAAACAGTACCACTAGCTCAAACAAGCACCACCCAGGGCTCAAAACATGAGTCTGTGGGAAACATTTCACATTTGAACCTGACAAAAATACCCATTATCTCCACTCAGTGTGAGGCAGCCCAAAGCAGTTCTTAAAAGACTTTTATGGTATAGGCACATATTCTTAAGCAAGGCCTGGTGTTGTCCTGTATGTCTTTACACACACCTATTCCTCTGTAGCTTGCTTTGTCCTCAATATATTTGAGGAACGTTGTCCAATCCGTCATATATAGTTCCAGTTGATTACTGGGAATGACTGTTTTCATGATTATGTGTCTTTCCGGATGCTGGTATTAAGGGAAAACCCTCTTGTCTTTTTTCTGTTAGAAACAATGAGGCAAGGAGGTCCTGGCTCAGAACTTGATCGGGAAGGAGAGTTTAACTGAGCACAAAGTTGAAAGATTGTGGTGTGGTCCACTGAGAAGGATGTCAGCTTATGTCCTACTGTCTAGGAGACGGACATGGTTCCCAGAAACCATGCTTCAGTGGTTCTTAGCTTTCTCATTCTGACTTTAATATTCTGTTTATCTGAGAGGTTACAAAAGAATGTCTTTAGTTTGCATTCACCTGATTGTTAGTGAGTTTGGGCATTCCTCCTTGGCTTCCTGCAGTGTTGGGGACTGAGCCGGCCACTGTTTCGTGCATCCCAAGCAGGGACTCCTTCTCTGACCTGTGGGTTCAGTCTTAGCCACATTCATGTTTGCATTAACCAAGATTCTTGCTTTTAATAAAAATTGAATTGTGGGGCTGGAGACATGGCTTAGTTGTTTAAAGCACATACTGTTCTTCCAGAGGACCTGAATTTGGTTCCCATCACCCACAGGCTCACAACTACCTGTGACTCCAGGAAGTCAGACATGTTCCTCTGGCCTTTGTAGGAACCTGCACTCATATGACATGTAAATATACAGAGACACACATGCATACACACAAATAAAAATAAATCTTAAAAAACAAAAACCTTTTAAAAATTAATATAGCTCACTGGGGTGTACATTTTCAAGCATCTTCCTTTATAATCTTACTGTTTTAAACATAACTTGTATAGGAATGATGTTGTATTGAGTTTGTATGAGCTGCGTACTGTTTCATGTAGGTGTGAGATGCAGACAGTGTTATAGCCTTTTTTTTTTTTTTTTTTTGGTATTTTTAAGACAGGGTCTCCCTTTAGTCCCAGCTGGCCTGGAGCTCACTCTGTAGACCAGGCTGGCCTTGAACTCACAGAGATCCACCTGCCTCTGCCTCCCAAGCGCTAGGAATAAAGGTGTGTGCCACCATGCCCTGCAACTCTTTAAACTTGACTTAGAGCTTAGTTTTCCTGCCCTTGAGTGTGAGCTAGACTTAGTGTCTCATTGCTAATGATGGTCTCTCTACATCAGTTAGGTCACAAAAGAACTGAGGCTTCCTATAGGTTTTCACATACCTTTGAGTGATTTGTCCTGCGGTATGTCAGATGCTAAGCTGAAGGGAACATTCAGGAAGCCCTGAAGAGAGGCCCATGTGGTTAGGAACTGAGACCAGCAACAAGGGTGAAGCTGAGACTTCCTGCCTACAGCCACGTGAGTGTGCTGCCTTGGCTGGGAATCCTCAAGTGCCCGCTGGGCTTCAGGTGCCAGGGTCCTAGCCGTCAGCTGAGAGACAGCTTCATAAAAGACTCTGAGCTAGAGCCAGCCAGACAACCTGCTCCCAGAGTTCCCCAAGACCTGTGTGCTGTAATTGGCTGTTTTAAGCGGCTCTGTCTATTATACTTGCTATAGTATAATATCATAAACTGGGTCACTCATAAATAGGAGAAATTTATTCCTACAAGTCCAAAGGCCTGGGATTGCAAGATTAAGGCACTGTTTATATGGCAAGCAAGAGCCTACTATCTAGTTCACAGATAGTGTCTTCTCACTGTGTCCCCACATGGTGGAGGGCCCAGGCCAATCTCCGAACTCTCTTTTAGAGAGGCACCAATTCCATTCTGGAAGCCTCTGCCACGATGAACTAATCACTCCCTCTTCCAAACACATTGGAGATTACATTTCAACATACCAGCTGTGAATAAACACAAACATTCAACCTTTAACAGCCACTAAATTTGGGGTTAGTAGAGTCTATGAATTAAAATCTATAGCAGTTGTTAATAGCAAATTTTGAGATGCCTTGTCAATTAATAATGAGCAGTTAACACATATAATTTATTGAATTTCATTATTTTTTGCAACCAATTTTCTTTTATTTCTTAGGATTGTGATGTATAATATGTGTGTAATATATATAGTACATATAATATATAATGAACCTGATTTTGACCAAAATCACTTTATGGTTTTCCTATCAACCTGATATTAGACCTAAGATGAAATTCATGTTTTTATTATTTACTTATTTATTTTGCTATTTATTGATTTATATATTTTTGTAAACAGCTAAAAGTAATAATGTGGAACTCATGCCACAGAAGAAACAAAGCTTTTCTCAATTTTCCTCAAAGTGTCAGAACACTTTTCCTTTAACTGGCCAGATAGTAAAGAAGTTAGGCTTTGTGAATGTACCTGGTCACTGTCCCAGCTCTCCTAGTATAGTGTGAAAGCAGCTATAAATAACCCAAGGTTCTAGCGTTCACTTTCCAGTTTCTTGTACTCATTCCTGGAACATCACACTTCAGAAGAGCAGTCATCTTCTGAGGACAAGCTAAGTGACAGAAATGTCTGAGACAATTTCCTTTTCTTAGCTTATAACTGAAAACAGATTCTCACATCAGGCACATATGCTTTGGAATTTGCAGGAGACTGTGGCCAGGAATCCAAGAAGAAGGCCTGCTTGGGCTGGCAAGATGAGTCGGAGGATAAAGCACTTGCCACCAAGCCTTAAAACCTGAGTTCTAGCCCTAGAACCTACACGGTAGAAGGAGAGAGACAGACTCTCAAAAGTTATCCTCTGACCTATACACACATGCCCTGACATGTACCCCTACCCCACACCCCACAGCAAATAAAATAGCAACAACAGGCCTGTTTTTCTCTTCCATTTGTAAAATCCTTTAGTTATACCTTATCTATCTATCTATCTATCTATCTATCTATCTATCTATCATCTATCTATCTTTCTTTCTCTTTCTTTCTTTCTTTCTTTCTTTCTTCTTTCTTTCTGTCTCTTCTTTCTTTCTGTCTCTTCTTTCTTTCTTTCTTTCTTTCTTTCTTTCTTTCTCTCTTTTCTTTCTTTCTTTTTTTCTTTCTTTCTTTCTTTCTTTCTTTCTTTCTTTCTTTCTTTCTTTCTTTCTTTCTTTCTTTCTTTCTTTCTTTCTTTCTTTTTGTCTTTTTGAGACAGGGTCTCCCTGTAGCCCCAGCTAGCCTGGAACTTACTATGTAGACCAGGATGGCCTTGAGCTCACAGAGATCCATCTGCCTCTGCCTCCTGAGTGCTGGGATTAAAGGCATGCACCACCTATTTCTTCCTTATCTAAAACTAAAATTACGGTCTAGAAAGATGACTCATTGGGTAAAGTGCTTACTGTGAAAGTGTGAATCCCAAAGTCCCATATAAAAACCAGACATGGTAAAACACATCTGTAATCCCAGTGCTCCACAGAAAGATGAGATGTGGGGACGGGAGAGTCCCAGAGGCTCATGGGATTGGCTAGCCTGGCCTACAGAGTGACAAATAGCAAAATAAACTGTCTCAAACAAGGTAGAAGGTAAAGACTGATACTAGAGGTTTTCCTCTGACCTCCACACACATATGGCACATGTGTACCTGTTCTTACATACAAGAACATGTACACACATAAATAATAATAATAATAATAATAATAATAATAATAACTGGAAAAACAAGAAATTTCCCTCTTCAAAATAACAAGTACTAAAATAATGAAACAAATGCTTTTAAACACTTTATATAGTTTCTTTGTATTTTATATGTATGTCACTTGATCCACACTATAGTCACAGGTAAATTATATACTTGCCATTTTCCTGACAGTAGCTTTGCAAATTAGAAAACTTCTTTTAATAAATTAATAAATATTAATTTTATTATATTATTAATAATAATGTTAATAAATAAAATAATTATTATAAATAAATAAAATAATATATAAAATAATTAATAAATAAAATAAAATAAGTTAAATAAAGAATATAAAGCTATATAAGATACAAGTGGGGCTGGAAAGATGGCTCAGCAGTTAAGAGCACTGACTGCTCTTGTAGAGGACCTGGGTTCAATTCCCAGAACCCACATGGCAATTAACAACCTTGACTAAGTCCAGTTCTCTTCTGACTTCTGAGGGTACTGCACAATACAAGTGCACTTAGAGACATGCAGACCATGCATTCATATATATATATATATATATATATATATATATATGTAAATAAAATGTTTTATAAAAATGATACAAGTGATGAAAGAGATGAGATCACAAGTCTATCTAATTCCATTATGGTATTTAGTTTACTAATTGATTTTCCTGGAATAGAAGCAGATTATAAATGTTTCATTAATTGATACTTTATGCTGTATAATGGATTCTACATTGTAATCAGTATGGAGCACAATACTAGGTCCATTTGCTAGAATATTCTATGAACCAGAGCAGCACTAGGAACTAACTGTTCATTCTTGAATTTCTTTAGACATATTTAGATGAATAGAACCGTATTAGTTTAATTGTAGAACATCCTGTAAACTTAGCATTATTTAATCTATAGTCTGGATGTTGAAGGTCTCCCAAAGGCACACGTGTTAAAGGCTTAGCCCTCAGGAAGGCACTATTGACAGGTGGTGGATTAGGAAAAGAGATCTTACAGGAGGTCTTTAGGTCATTGGGCTGGGCTCTAGAAGACGACTATGGGGTCCCAGGCCCTTCTTTGCCCTCTTTTCCCCCTCTGACTTTCCTCTGCCACGTGCTCCCACATCAGCTTGCTGTTGTCTCATGAGCTTAAAGCAGTGGAGGCCATCAGTCATGGACTGGGATATTCAAAACGATGAACTAAAATAAACTTTGTTTCTTAGTTAATTATCTCAAGTATTTCATTATAGTAACGAGGTGCCAACTAACACCAGCTCCCCTAAAAGACCATGTATTGGCTGGAATACAGTACAGGAATCACTATCATATCCAACCCTCAACCCTAAATATTTAAACCTTGAAGGATTATTTGGCTTATGTTGGTCCATATCAGATGCTGCTTCTCTGGCGAATTTCCAGTTGCTCATTTGGAGAGTTGGACTTGTTTCTTCTACGGGCCCACCCTTAGCTCGATCACTGAGTATGCCCCAATTTGTATTTTCACTCAGCAGAGAAAATAAGAGTATGGAAAACTTGTTATCATTCTGTTTTGGTTTTGAAGAAAGGGTCTCAAACTCATTGTGTAGCCAAGGCTAACAATAAACTCTTGATCTTCAAGCCTCTACTTCCTGAGTGCTACTCTTAAAGTGGAAGACTTTTTCTAGGACATATCTACTGAGGTTTTGCCCCTGTTTCATTTATGGTGCTCTGATAAAATATCTGGACAAAAGCAATTTAGGGGAGAAAGGGTTCATTCGGTTTACAATTCCAAGTGATGGTCCATTATCATGGGGAAGTCAGGGAAGGAACCTGAAGCATGTAGTCACATCCGCAGTCAGGGCTAAGAGAGAGTGAACGCGTACATGTCTACTGCTCAGCTTGCATTCTCTACTCTTAGGTGATTCAGGACCCACACTTAGGAATGGTGTTGCTCATCTTTCTGCTGAGTCCTCCCACCAGTCAATACGATCAAGACAATCCTCCAGGGCCCTGCAGACATGCCCACAGGCCAATCTCCTCTGATCTAGACAATCCCCCCTGGAAACTTTCTTCCCAGGTGTCTAAGATGATGTCAAGTTATAAATCAAAACTAACCATGACAGGTTTGATATTTCTTCTGACCAAATTTAATTGGCTAAAATTGGGTCTCACAGTTCCCTATAAAAGTGGTCGGGAAATGTAGCTGTCAGTCACAAAGAAAAGAAACTATAGTCTACTCACAGGACAGTGTCTTCCAGATAGTTTGAGATCACATACCTTGAGATCAGATCTCAGTAGTTTTTTTTTGTTGTTGTTGTTTTTTTTTACTATGAATAGAGAACTGAGCCTGTTTGAATTCTATTGTCTCCTTTCTATCCAAGACCTCTCGTAGCACAACCACTGGCAGACCCACTGTTTCTTCAGCTGGACTCTTCTTTTCAATGCATTTTTCAAGGCACTTTCTTTGCGTCTCTTTCCCTGATGAAGCAGCTGTTAATTCATGTCCCCTTACTGTAAGAGCCACTTTTAGTGCTCACTTCTGGAGAGGAGACTGGAGCAAAAATGACAGGATGTCATTTGTAGTACAAGTTATGAAAAGATTGCTGGATCTGTGTTGGAAACATTCCTTCTCTCTCTTTCTCTTTTGATTCACTTACTCTGAGAGGAGCCAGCTGTGATGTCATGAACCACCCCAGGGAGATAACAGCCAGTTGCTATGGTATAAGGACTTCTAGGTAGCCAACAAGGGAGAGCTGTGAAATCTTCTAGACAGCTTGTGGCTGAGTTTGGGAGTGGACCTTTCCCCAGGAGAGTTTGTAGATAACTAAAAACACAGCCAACAGCTTGACTTCAACTTCAGGAGACACCCTGAGCCAGGCCCTGAGTCAGCTAAGCTGCTCCTTGATTTCAGAACCACAAAAACCATGAGATGTTAAATATTCCTTGCTGCAGTCCTCTGGGTTTGGAATAATTTGTTACAGAGAAACAGATTACTAAATTAAATCATTTTTAACACTCTAACTCCTTGGCCATAACGAGGGTCTCTGGGGCTTCTTCTAGGGACATATAATGGTCCCTGAACTTCCCTGTAACATTTTTCTCAGCAAGCCCCCCAGAGGTCATGTTCATTATTGGCTGTGGGCTCCGGGACTGTGTAATCTGTTACTGGAATAGTGTACTAGTGTGGTAGCCAACACACGTGTAGAATTCTCTGCCTTCTAAGCATAAAATTAGCTTTCCTTCTTAGAGAGGAGGGGTGACCTTTGCCTTTGTGCACACATAGTCTCTGGGAGTTCACCACATACTTACAGTGCACCATTATCTCCTATTTTTTTTTAATTTTATTTATTTTCGTATGTGTATGAATGTACTGTCTGCATGTAGGTTTGTGCATCCGTGTCATGCAATGCCACGGAGGTCAGAAGAGGGTCTCGGATTCCCCTGGAACTGCAGTTCTCCTGGAATTGGAGTTACAGATGGTTCTCAGCTGCCATGTGGGTGCTGGGGATCGAACCCGGGTCCTCTGCAAGAGCAGTCGGTGCTCTTAACTGCTAGGCCATCTCTCCAGCCCAATCTCCTACTTTCTGTACTTCTCTTTGCTCATGGCAGGAAACTGCATTTTTCTATTGCATTCTATTTGAGGGCAACTTGTATCAGTCATCACTTTTAGAGCATAGCATGCATCATTCAACAGCCATGTTCATTATGCTCGATTTATAGGAAAAGATGGGGAATGCTGGAGGACGTGGTATCAGCAGAATTTGATCTCAGGTTGGCGTCACCAAATCTCAAGTTCTCAGACTTGGATGGTCTGAGGCTCCCTTGCTCCTAGACAACAGATATATTAAATACTCCAGAAGAGAAAGAATTATCCACAGAACCCAAATGGTCATATCTGTGTCTCAGAACATAGACTTCTATAAAACCATTAATAGAGCTGAAACAACCTGAAATTGAATTGCCTGCACAACAATTTTCTAGATAGCTATTTGTGAGTCTTTTAGTATTTTTGCCCATGATGAAATTTCTTTTTTTAATTAATTTATTTATTACTTTTTATCAAATATAGACCAGTGTCCCCCCCATTCCCCCACCTCACCAGAGCTCATGCATTCTGCCAAACATGCTTTTCATCTCTTTCTCAGTCTTTCTCAATATTCTCCATGTGGAAGTTGACTGTTTTGAGCAGAAGTTCACTGTTTCAGTCAGTTCTTTGATGCAGTATTTTCTGTTGTTGTTGTTGTTTCCAAAATGCATTATGTCCAACTGCTTTGTACAGAAGCTCAGGGGGCCCTACACAAGAAATACTTACAACTGGGTAATTGGCACTAGCATCCACAGATGAGGGATACCATTCGTCGTTTGTTTTTCTGGGACTGTGTTACTTCACTCAGCATGATGTCCTCTAGCTCCAGCCATTTTCCTGCAAAGCTCGTGATGTCGTCTTTCTTTACTGCTGCATAGAACTCCATTGTGTAGATGTACCACATTTTCTCTATCCATTCGTCAGTTGAGGGGCATTTAGGTTGGTTCCAGCTCTTTGCTATTGTGAAGAGAGCTGAAATAAACATGGCCGTGCATGTATCTCTGTGGTGGCGTAAGTCTTGAGGGTACATGCCCAGGAGTGGTATGGCTGGGTCGGGTGGCAAGTTCATTCCAAGTCTTCCAAGGGTTCTCCACACTGCTTTCCATAGTGGCTGTACGAGTTTACATTCCCACCAGCAGTGGATGAGTGTTCCCCTTTCCCCACAACCTCTCCAGCACTTGGTATCATTTGTTTTCTTGATCCTAGCCAGTCTTACTGGAGTAAGATGATATCTTAAAGTGGTTTTGATTTGCATTTCCTTAATGATTAGTGATGTTGAGCAGTTCTTGAGGTGTTTCTCAGACATCTCTAATTCCTCGCTTGTGAAGTCTCTGTTCAGTTCTTTGCTCCATCTATTGAGCGGGTCATTTGTTTTCTTTTTTCTTTGTTTTTTGAGTAGTTTATATATTCTGGAAATCAATGCTTTGTCAGATGTATCTGCAGTGAAGGTTTCCTCCCACTCTGTGGGATTTCTCTTCACTTCCTTGATTGTTTCTTTTGATGTACAGAAGCTTTTGAGTTTGATGAGGTCCCATTTGTCAATTGTCGACCTTAATTCTTGTGCAGCTGCTGTCTGATTTAGGAAGTCTTTTCCTACGCCTATGTCTTGTAGTCTGCTGCCAACTTTTTCTTCTATCACCTTCAGAGTTTGGGGTTTCACGTTGAGGTCTTTAATCCATCTGGAGTTGACTTTTGTACAGGGTGAGAGGTAGGGGTTTAATTTCATTCTTCTACAAGTGGTGATCCAGTTTTGCCAACACCACTTGCTGAAGATGCTGTCTTTTCTCCATTGTGGTTTCTTGGCCCCCTTGTCAAATATGAGATGGCTGAAATTGTATGTGCTCAGATTTGGATCTTCGGTTTTGTTCCATTGGTCAACAGGTCTGTTTTTGTGCCAGTACCAGGCTGTTTTTATGACTATAGCCCTGTAGTATAGTTTAAAATCTGGTATAGAGATCCCTCCTGTGTAGCTCTTTTCACTCAGGATTGATTTGGCTATTCGGGGTCTTTTGTTTCTCCAAATGAATTTAAGAACTTTTGTTTCCAAGCCTGTGAAGAAACTCTTGGGGATTTTGATTGGGATTGCATTAAATCTATACAAGAGTTTTGGTAAAATGGACATTTTTACAATGTTAATTTTCCCAATCCATGAGCATGGGAGGTTTTTCCATCTTCTGATGTCTTCTTCAATTTCTTTCTTTAAAGGTTTAAAATTTTTGTTGTAGAGATCTTTGGTGTCTTTGGTTAGGTTTGTTCCTAGGTATTTTATTGTTTTTGAGGCTATTGTGAGTGGGAAGGTCTCTTTGAATTCTTTCTCCAGTTGCTTGTTCTTGGTGTAAAGAAAGGCCATTGATTTTTTTTTTTAGGTTAATTTTGTATCCTGCCACTTTGCTGAAGCTGTTAATCATTTCTAGGAGTTTTCTGGTGGAGTTTTTAGCATCCCTGCATGATGAAATTTCAAAGAGTATGAGATAGTTTCCTCTCAGATTATAACTATATTCAATACTTGCCCTAACTTTGGGATTAGAACGTCTCTGCTCACCTCACATAGACCTGAAGTAGTCTCTTCCTCCTGAAAGGCCAACTGAAAGGGTGACATGAGCTGCAGAGAAAATCAGATGGGAGCCATTTTTGAAAGTCCACTTTCAGTTCATTTCTTACCATCACAGATGCCTCAAGATGACAGTTTCCTCTGCTACTTTGGCCTCTAGCTTAGCAGAGTGTGGCTCAGTGAATGGCTTCAAGTTTCCTAGAAATATAAAATTCAAGTGTTCTTAATGTTGTATATGAATTCACTTCTGTTATAGATAAGAACTCACTCTCAGACCTCTAAGAATATAAGCAACAGGGGCAAGGACTCAGCTGTCACAGCTCCCAGAAAAAACAGCTTCGTGTGAGATTTTTCCTGGAAATACCTCAGTTAATGTTTACTCATCTTACATAGGAAAATAATGATGCAAAAATGTAATTCTACCAAGGTCCAGTTAAAAGAACCAATGATTTTATTGGAGTTACTTTAAAGAGCATGGACACACACAGACAACTGCATCACCAAAAACTCATCCAGCCCAAGTGATGACTCATGGAAGGTAGAAGCCTGAGATCTCTGCACAACTGGAATGTCTTCTTTTCACAATTCTTTACTGCTTTTATAACCTTCTGGAGTGGCCTTCAGACTCTTGTAAATTTGAACATTTTGGAAAAAAACACAGAACAATTTTAAGCTGAGAATAAAAACAACCAATGCATATTTAATAGGGCTATAGTTAGCATATTGGTATTGATTTTTGAAGAAGCCATCTATTGACTTGGATTTCCAGCTCCTCAAACTATTGTCTGCCAAGTGCAGCAAGTTTCCTTGTTCTAGATAAAGTCTAGTTCTAAAATTCTCAGCTCAGAAAAAGATCTCAAAGTATTTTCTTGAAGAGCATTCTTCTGAAGTCAGAAGGAAGGGAAAATTCAAAGGAAGACAGAGATGGAGATGGAGATGGAGATGGAGATGGAGATGGAGATGGAGATGGAGATGGAGATAGAGATGGTCTTGGTCTTTGTTTTGAACTGAGCAGGCAGACCTGGGAAGCCATCTGTAGAGGCTAAAGCCATGAGCAATAATTCTAGTGCACAGAAGTGAATACAAAGTTTCCTTCCATTCTGGCCTTAATGCTAGATCTTAGTCTATAACAACAAGGTATTTTCTCCTTGTCTCTGTCTCTCTGTCTCTCTGTCTCTCTCTGTCTCACTCTCTCTCTCTCTCTCTCTGAGGGGGATGTGTTGTAATTCTACTAGTAGCATTCTGAAAAAGGATTGCACAGAGCTGCCATGTGACTGTTGGCCTTAGATGACTACATTGATCAAGTGAACTAATATTTTTCTCTTTTCTGCTGCTGATGAGTTGACCCAGGACACAATTCCTGATGCATCAGGAAACCTGCACATGTCCACGCCAGTAGTCTAGGAGGTGTTGGGGAGTGTTCAGAAATGACCTCATCATGCACATTCATTCATTTTGGTTTGATCTTGACTTTACTCTGAGGCATTTCTGCCAGGCTGGGAATATCAGAATGTCTCTCCTGACCAAGTCTGACCTGTGGCAGACACACAGATTTGCTCCTGTGTTTTGATATCTTTCAAAAGAATCATGGAGAGGAGTGTGACTTGGTTGACAATCCCCAAGAGCTGTCTGCTTGGATCTGGAGTTGAGAGCTCCATCTCTATAGGACTTTCCCAGGAACTGACAGATTGGAGATGTTGTAACGCTCCTTTACCTAGAGCAGAGCTCTTACCAAGTCTGTGCCTAAGACCCCCCCCCACCATAGCACTCACGTAGCTGTTCCCAGAGCTGTGTTGAGAGCCTACCAACCCTCCTTTCGCTTTTTTCTCCATTTATAACTGTTTTCTCCAGCGTTGTGGTTTTGACCTTTACTACCTTCTCCTGCTTTCTCTTTCAATTCCCTTTATCATTTCTAAGTATTCCAACCTTTCACTCTTTTGAAAATTTAACTCTGCCTGACTTCTTCTTGTCAGAAGGCTTATCCTGGCACAACTCCTTCTTCTACCCCCTGATATCTGGATACTTTCTGCTCTGCTAGTCAACTTTCCATCATTACAACAAGTACCCACTCTAATCAACTTATATAAGAGTAAAGATTTATTTTGGCTCACAGTCTTAGAGATGGTTTGAACTCATGGTTGATGTGTCCTGTTTCTTCATGCCTGTGGTAAGGCAATGCACTATGGTGTGAGTAGTCAGGGGAACCAAACTGCCTACCTCATGGCCAGTGTTGTGGTTTCATTCTTGATATTGTGATAAAATACCCTGATGGAAAACAGCTTAAGGGAAATGGTTTATTTGGTTTAGAGGTCAGGTTACACTGTGGGGACGTCAAGGCAGGATGTCCAGGAAACCAGCTACATCACATCTACAGCCAACAGCAGGCAGAGTGAATGCATACGTACCCACTTGCGCTCAGCTTCATTTCTTTACTCTTATATTTCAGGACCCTCTGCCTAGGGAATAGTGTCACCCACAGTGGACTGGGTTGTCCTATATCACTTAATTAAGACAACCCCTCAAAGACATGTGCATGGGCCAACCCAATAGAGACATTGAGACTCTCTACCCAGGTAAGTTGTGTCAAGTTGACAATTAAAAATAACCACCATAACCAACAAGCAAATACCAAATGATGAGGGGTCTGGGGGTCCCACAATCTCCTTCAAAGGAATGTCTCCAATAACCTAAAGAATTCTCACTGGTCCCTACATCTTGGAATGTTCCTCAAATTCTCATTAATGCTGCCTGGGGACAAAGCCTTCAACATAACAACTTTTGGTCGATACTTATCTAAATCATAGTCTCTGTTTTCTCTAACATGAAAGCTTCAAATCCCACCAAAATATCTATCTTAACCATACATGTGTATAAAGACACCTTTTCTGTTTTTGTGATCATGTCTGTTGCTGATAAGAATCAACTTAAGGGAAACAAGGGTGATCTGAGTTCATGGTTTAGAAGTTAGAATCTGTTATGGTGGAGAAGGCACGGGGACAGAAGAGAGTCACAGCTCAGATCAAACTTGTTTCCCTTAAGTTGAATAACCAAGGTTTTTATTTTCTTAAGTTCACTTGAGGATCTGGTCTACAGGTTTTGGAGTAGGGGAGGGAGCCCCTGGCTCCTTTTGGCTTTTCATTTACCAGTTCCATCCACTCAAGGACAAAGTCAGGTCTTACTTGACCAGGCTTCCCTTTTTGAAGCATGAGCAGACTTTCCTCTTTACAGACTGGACAATAGCTGAAGTCCCATTTAGTGGATCTCCAAGACCTCCCTACATAGGAAGGCTGGTGACTCACATTTGCAGGACATTTCAAGAGATGCCCCCATGCATATTCCCCTGGGACTTAGTTGATCTCTGAGGGCAAGGAGCAAAGTTAACCCTTAGGACCCTCCATCCATATACCAAAAATTCCAAAGTCTGAAAACAAATGGTAGCTTAATTCTAGAACCTGTTAAGGAATTCACAATATAAGAGCACAGCTGTTTTCACATCACAAGGAATATAACATTAATGTTGCTCAGTTTGCCCTACAACTAGGTACTTGATGCTAACATCCACAGATGAGGGCTACCATTCATTATTTGTTTTAATGCACAAAATCAAAAGAATGAAGGGAAAAATCTAGTTTGTCATGACATTGTATCTAACCACTGTATTTATCTTATGGGAGTGCTTCTTAGAATTTCTTATACAAGGCTGCTTGAGCTTTTGTCCAAGCCTTCTCTAAAATATTATACAGTAGTTAAAGTATCAGGCTGGTGTAACTTAGCCTTTCTGGATGCTTAATGACCATACTTAATGCCCATACCTATTTGGCCAAGAGATTTAAGGGATAACTTTGTTCCTTTCCCTCAGCGGTCAACTAGGTCCCAGGGGACTATGCATGGGGGCATCTCTTGAAATGTCCTGTAAATGTGAGTCACCAGTCTTCCTGTGAAGGGAGGTCTTGGAGATCCACTAATGGGACTTCAGCCAGTGTCCAGTCTATAATGAGGAAAATCTGCTCAGGCTTCAAAAAGAGAAGCTTAGTCTAACAAGACCTGACTTTGTCCTTGAGTGGATGGAACTGGTAAATAAAAAACCAAAAGGAGCCAGGGGCTCCCTCTCTCCTTCTCCCCACAAAAACAACCCAAGTGACCCCTGAGAACCTGATCCTCAACTGATCTTAAGAAAACAAAAACCCTTGGGTTATCTGGGCTTACTTCTTTTTTTTTTTTTTTTTTTTTTTTTTTTTTTTTTGTCTTCGAGACAGGGTCTCCCTGTAGCACCAGCTGTCCTGGAACTCACTCTGTAGACCAGGCTGGCCTTGAACTCACACAGATCTGCCTGCCTCTGCCTCCCAAGTGCTGGGGTTAAAGGTGTGCCCACCACGCCTGGCTAATCTGGGCTTACTCTTAAACACCCAAAAGGAAAGTATAACCAGAAAAAAAAAAAACCATAATTTTTAAAACTACTTCATTAATGCCTCATTTTAAAAGTGCCTTATTGGGCGCTGAAGAGATGTCTCAGCAGTTAAGAATGCCTACTGCTCTTGCAGAAGAACTGGGTTTGATTCCCAGCACCCACATGGCAGCTAAGAACAGTTTTTAAGCCAGGTGTGGTGGCACAGGCCTTTAATCCTAGCATTTGGGAGGCAGAGGTAGGTGGATCTCTGTGAGTTCAAGGCCAGCCTGGTCTACAGAGTGAGTTCCAGGCCAGCTGGGGCTATAGGGAGACCCTGTCTCAAAAATAAATAAATAAATAAATAAATAAATAAATAAATAAATAAGCCTTTTTAATGCCCTAGGTGTTTCTGAATCTATCAGGTAGACAATCAAAATTAAGTGTCACCATATGGCCAGCCTTTGCCAGACTGTTTCTTCAGTTCCAACCCTGGGCCTCTAAAACTCTACACTGATTGTCTCAATAGCCCAGCAATAACAGGTAGGGGATATTAGTACCTAAAGAATGTGGCCTTCTAGAAACACCAGTGCTTGGCCTTTACTGTTGGTAGAATGCCTGTGTGGAGCTATGAACTCATATCCATTGGCTCACATGTTCATGGAGAACTGTTTTCCTAAACAATTTTTTGGCATTGTGTAACTTGTGTGTGTGTGTGTGTGTGTGTGTGTGTGTATGAGCATGCGTGCAAAAGCTTGCATGTGGAAGTGAGAGGATAATTTTGAGTAGTCAGTTTTCTAGTTCCACCAGCATATTGACTTTGAGTACTCCACAGGGATTGCTTTATTTAATTATATCTTCAGTATCATAGGTAGACTTCTGAACTCCATTCGTAGGTGAAGAAACGGAATTTCAATTAAAAACCTAACATTCCACAATTAGCATGCAGCAAAGATTTGGACCTTAAGATTCTTTGCCAACCCAGAGTACTTTATCCAGCAAAAATGTCTATTATAACTGAAGGAGAAAGGAAAATGTTCCATGATATAAATAAGTTGAAAGAATTCCTCTCCAATAACCCATACCTGCAGAGAATACTTCAAGCAGTACAAAGAGTAGAGGGCAGTAATGACTATAACCAATCAATACCAGAAAACAAATGATACAACCATTATGGAAATAAAAACCTAGGATAAGAATGTACTAGAAATCAAAATGTTTGGAAGCCACTTAATCCTCTCAACAAAAATTTTACATATCAATGGAATGAATTCTCCAATTAAGACACAGAGACTAGAAGAATGGATTAAGAAACAAAACCTATTTCTTTTTTTTTTTTTTTTTTTTTTTTTTTTTTTTTCTTGTCTTACCTCACCTTTAAAGACAGATATTATCCCAAGGTGAAAGGATAGTAAAAAATATACAAGTAAATGGCACTAAGAAAGAAACAGGCATTGCTATGCTAATACTAGATAACATAGAATTCAAGGCCTTTGGTTGTGTTCTGTGTAGGGGATATTTGAGCACTAGGTGGATAGACAGCTTTTTGCCAGGCATATGTGGTACATTTCTGAATATCTGGAAAGATTTGGTTGGCCAGAGCCAGCCCTGGGACTTGTAGGGTCACTTTAAGGTTTTTATATTTTGGTGATGTGTTTGTGGGAACTGCCCCATTCAGCTGGATGGGCATAAATATTGCAAAGTTTAGTAGAAAATAAGATACTTGTACTAGGTTGAAGTGGTTAAATGTTTCTAGAGTGGAATGCTATAAACATTAAGGCCAGTTTACTAATGGTCTAAATGTGATTATAACCACACAGGTTTGTGGTTAGTTTTTGGTCCATTCCTGGCTTGTACTGGACTTCCAGTTGTAGATTTGGATTAAAGGGGTATAGACAAGTAATGGGTTACCTTTGACTACTAGAAGATATTTTTTGGACTCTGTCTATTATGCAAGTGTTACTTTTGATATCTGTTCTGCCCATTTCAAGATAACTTGACTCAAGAAAAGTTAGGTTTACTTCCTTGAACTGGTGGTATGCACCCCAGAAGGAGACAGTTTGGATGGATTTGGTAAATTTTTTCAGCTTAATTCTGGTCAATCGGTATGTTTCCTGTTATTGGAAAACTACAAACCAAGATCTGGTGTTTTGGAAAGTGAAGAGACTACTTATGTTTGTAGTAAATTGTTTATATTTAAGGTATGCCTAAAATTGTTTAAATTTCTCTTATCAGCTTTGCCTGCTTATCCTCTGGTGTTAAATCTCTCCCAGTCAACATTTATGCAAGACTTCTTGTTCAAGCTTTTTCTAAATATGATACAGTAGTCAAAAGTATCAGATTGGTATCCTTTGTTTTCTGGATCATAGCTAGTCTTACTGGAGTAAAATGAAATCTTAAGATGGTTTTAATTTGCATTTCCTTGATTATTATCAATGTTGAACACTTTTTAAGATGTTTCTCAGCCATCTTTACTTCTTCATTTGTGAAGTCTCTGTTCAGCTCTTTACTCCATCTTTTGAGTAGGTCAATTGTTTTCTTCCTCCTTTGTTTTTTTTTTAAATTTTTAAAAAATTTATTCTTGTATGTGTATGAATGTACTGTCTGCATGTAGGTTTGTACACTCGTGTCGTGCAATGCCTTGGAGGTCAGAAGAGGGTGTCAGATTCCCCTGGAACTGGAGTTAAGGACGGTTCTCAGCTGCCATGTGGGTGCTGGGGATTGAACCTGGGTCCTCTGCAAAAGCAGTCAGAGCTCTTAACTGCTAGGCCATCTCTCCAGCCCCCCTCCTTTGTTTTTTTGAGTAGTTTATACACTTTGGATGTTAACGCTCTCCCACTCTGTGAGTTTTCTCTTCACTTCATTGTTTCTTTTACTGTACAGAAGCTCTTGTATTTAATAAGGTCCCATTTGTCTATTGTTGACCTTATTGTTTGCACAGCTTCTGTCTGATTTAGAAAGTCTTTTCCTATGCCAATGTCTTGTAGGTTACTACCAACATTTTCTTCTATCATTTTCAGAGTTTAGGTTTCATATTGCTATTATCCAGAAAACAAAGGATGCCAAATGCAGGAGAGATTGTAGGGAAAGGGGAACACTCATCCACTGCTGGTATGAATGCAAACCCCTACAACCACTATGGAAAGCAGTGTGGAGAACTCTCAAGAAACTGAAAATGAGCCTATCACCTGACCCAGTCATACCACTCCTGGGTATATACCCACAAGACTCATCCTATCACAGAGATACACACACAGCTATGTTTATTGCTGCTCTCTTCACAATAGCAAAGATCTGAAAGCAACCCAAGTGTCCCTCAACTGACGAGTGGATAGAGAAAATGTGGTACATCTACACAATGGAATTTTATGCAGCAGTAAAGAAAGATGACATCATGAACGTTGCAGGTAAATGGATGGAACTTGAAGCCATTATGCTAAGTGAAGTAACACAGTCCCAGAAAAACAAATGATAAATGGTGTCCCTCATTTGTGGATGCTAGCACCAAATCCCTAATTGAAAAGCAAGCTGAGAAAAGTTAATGTTATATTTCTTTTTATCTGAAGGCAATGAGGCAACTATGCTGTTATAATGTGAATTCCTTAACAGGCTCTAAAATTAACTGACTACTTATTTTCAGACTTTATAACTGTGGCATATGTATGGAGGGTATATATTCATATATTAGAGTAATATGAAATTAAAGGGAAAATGTGAACTCCTAAACATAAAAAAGAGATTAAGGTTTGTTAAAAGTGTGTTATACACATTCTGGTGATCTAATATATTTTCCCTTTTTAACATGACAGTGTAATAATTTGGCTCATTATAAAGCATCTTTGAAATTCAAAAAAGAAAAGAAGTAGAAAATGCATTGGGTCACTTCTACTACAAGCCTATTTTAAGTTTTATCTCCTTTATGCATAGAATCAAAACTTTTAAAACTCAAAAATAGAGAAAAACTGGTCTTTCTGGAGTTCCCATGGTGATTAAACTCATTATTTGGGTTCCTGCTACACTTTTTGTAGTTCTTTTCTATAACAATTGGCAGTTTGCTTGTACTTGAATTTTTTGTCTGTCTTTCCCTGAAACCTCCCAAACTCTATGCATTATGAACACCCTGTACTGCCACATTTATTCAAGCCTGAATATGTTTAAATGTATCACTCATCATATGATGTTATGAATGACTGAGTGAATGAAGGAAGGAAGGAAAGAAGGAAAAATACAAACAAAGATTCTTACCACTCTAGTCTGTGGATGCCGGATCACTTAAGACTGGAATAAAAATCCTAACTATAACTCCAAGCTGTATTATATATGTATACATTTTTATGACTTACATTGAAAATTAAGCACTTGATAATGACCTATTTCATTCTTATGAATGTGTAAATTAGTATAATAACGTCCGAAATTAAATTTAAAAAAAGTATCAGATTGAGCTGGGTGTGGTGGTTCACGCCTTTAATCCTAGCACTTGGGAGGCAGAGGCAGGTGGATCTTTGTAAGTTCAAGGCCAGCCTGGTCTACAGAGTGAGTTCCAAGACAGCTGGGGCTACAGGGAGACCCTGTCTCGAAAAAAAAAAAAAAAAAAAAAAAAAAAGTATCAGATTGGTATAACAAATTTTTGGAAGCTAAATGCCCATACCTAAGGCCCATACCAATTTGGCCAAAAGATTGAAGGGATAATTTCATTCCTTGCCCTCTGAGGTCAGTTGGTCCCAGAGGTTTTTATATGGCTGTCATCTCTTAAAATTTTCTGCGATTGTGAGTCACCAGGCTTCCTGTGCAGGGAGGTCTTGGAGATCCACCAACAGAACTCTAACCAGTATCCAGTCTATAAAGAGGAAGCTCAATATAGAGGAAAGTTGCCTTGTGCTCCAGAAGGAAGCCCTGTCTAGCAAGACCTGACCTTATCCTCAGTGGATGGAACTGGTTAAGAATGGCCAGAGGAGCCAGGTGCTCCCCCACCCCCCAAACCCGAGTGCCCCTGAAGACCAGAACCTCAAATGACCTTGAGAAAACAAAGTTTGGTTAATTTGGGCTAATTGTGTGGACTTAAGTACCCCAAAAGAAAGTATAACCAAAAGATAAATAGTCAATATATTTATTTTTAAAGCCTGAAAAATTGTGCCTCCACATATTGAGCATAAAGTTATATGAAATAATGTTAAACAGGCATAAAAACTTTAGATCTTGGCCTTGATTTGCAGAGTAGGATCACCTGCAGCCACAGGACAAGTCCACTATTGTTGTTAATTAATGCTCAATAGTAAAATTACTGCTTCCTTTCTAGCACCTATCTAAGTGGAAACATATCCTGACTATTAAAAAGCCCAAAAAGCAGATCCTGAGTTCAGATATCATGGACAAATGAACAGAAGGGGAAACCTAATAAATGGATGCTTTGAAGCCCCTGGTCAAGAAATTCTTTTTTTTTTAATTTTTTAAAATTTTATTTATTTTTGTATGTGTATGAATGTACTATCTGCATGTAGGTCTCTGCACCCATGTCGTGCAATGCCTCGGAGGTCAGAAGAGGGTCTTGGATTCCCCTGGAACTGGAGTTCTCCTGGAATTAGAGTTATAGATGGTTCTTAGCTGCCATGTGGGTGCTGGGGATCGAACCCAGGTCCTCTGCAAGAACAGTCGGTGCTCTTAACCTCTAGGCTATCTCTCCAGCCCAAGAAATTCTAATGGACTTTTAAGTTGGACATTGGAATTCACTCTGTTCTTACTTCTCCTGGTCCCCTGCCTAGATCATGTACCTAAGTACACCTGCCTTCATTTCACTTTCAAGGGCACTAGGCAAGGACTTTTTCCCTCGATAGTTATCCTTTTGGGGGTCTTTTAGATAGACCCTCTGAATGGGGGATACCCCAGTTGCCACACCCAATGTTCCTTTTCAGCATGGAAGAATTCAGAGTGGTTGGTGTCCCAAATCCCTTCTAGCGATTGGGGTGACCCTTTGCAGAGGGCAACATAACTAAGCAGGAGCTACAAATTGATTAGGGATGAGATCCCCAAAATTAACCAGACTCTTTCTCAGCTGAGAACTCAAGGCTTAATGGAATAGCTAGTAAACACATATCCTTCTGGTAGCCCTGAAAGAGCAGGAAAAGAAGGAAAAGAAAGAGAGAAAGAAAAAAAGAGAAGTACATACAAAGCCCCGCAGATTGATTCTTTATTTCACCAGAATAAGAAATGGAAATCCCCCTTTTTTGTTCTTATTGCTTTGTTTTGTTATTGTCATTTTGTATTGTTTCTGTTTTCCTGTGAAAAGAAAATAAATAAGAAAAAAATTTTTTTAAAGATTCTTTGAAATAATTTTGTCTGCCTCAAAACATTGTTCCCAGGGCTGGAGGGATGACTCAGCAGTTAAGAGCACTGATTACTCTTGCAAGAAGACCCAGGTTCGATTGCCAGCACCCACATAGTAGCTAACAACAGTCCATAACTCCAGTTCCGGGGGATCTGATACCTTCTGAACTCCACAGAGCTTGTATGACATGAGCGTACTTACATACATACATGCAGGAAATACTCATACACATAAAATTCAAAAACATTATTGCTCCTATCCAGTATGCCATATTGCTTGTCTGTTTTTTGAGATCATACAGCTCTAACTACATAGAACACGGTATAGTGGAGCAAGCCTCCCTACAAGTCATGTGAACTGGGAGTTGGCACAGATTCTTGCTCTTAGCTAGAATTTGACCTCTTTGAGCTTCCAGATCCCCATGTATAAAATGAGGTTTGCAAAGCTTAACTTGCTAGATGGATTAAATAAGAATCAAAGTGTAAATCTGATATGGGAACATTTTGTGAGCACACTGTATGGACAAAGGAAGGTGACGTAACATGGTGATGGGGATGAGCCCTGATTATTGCTTGTGCTTCAGAAAAATCTTAGGCTATCAGTGATTGTCTCCTTGGCAAATGACTAGGTAGATATTTCATCTTCCCTGAGCAACTTTGCACTGGAGCACCAAGTCAGATATGGAACACTGAAAAGATAGAGGAAAATGGACTAATCTGTGATAACTGCACTGTATCATTGAGCTTAGGAAGGCGGAGATGTCTGCTCTGCCTTGGGTCTCTGAAGATTCCGTTTGCACATTATGTTAAATTTAAATATATACAAATAGGCAAATATTCACATGTAACATTTATACTCCCATGAAGAGACACACACACAGATACACAGACACACACATACACATACACAGGTACACACACATCATCATCATCACCACCACCACCACCACTGCCACTACCAACAACAACAACAGGAAAGACAGACTTTGACTCCTTCAAACTTGAGTGGCCATGTTCCCTAGGTGAAGTCACTGTCTCTGGTGCAGAGTTGCTGACAAGTACATGGATTTTCTTCAAAATATCTCCTGTCTTGTTTCTCATCACCTTGCTCCTTACATCCTTATTTGGATTTTCTTTGGGCTGGTAAGGGACACCTATTGAATGAGAAGGAGAAATGGTCTTATGGTATGTATGATGAGTGGCACAGGCTATAGGATAGAAGACTTGCTGGGCAGTGAGGATTCATACAGAGAGAAAGACTGGGTGATTGTATGATTTCAGAGGTGGGGCTAGAGTTAACACTTTGACCTCTGGTCAAGCCAGAAAGAGATGCATGAGAAGCTGAGGCCAAGTGAGGCAGAGCTACCAACAGTAGGAAGTGAATATGGGAGGTTCTAAACCACACTGAACAGAACAGACCAAGTCTGAATCTAAATGGTGGATGGTATCAAGGATGGGAATTTAGCACAAAAAGGAGAGGGGGACACAATGTAGATTTATAGGTGGGAAGAACATATCTGAGTCTTGACTAGAAAGGAAAGCTTTGCCACCCCATATACCAACTTGCAGAACAGAGCAAGACATAAGAGTTGGTCAAGTTTCATTTTGAAATGAAGATCTTCTACTTAACTCATTGTGCAACAAAGAATAAGTCCCCCACCTAATAGATAAAATTCTTACATTGTAGGGTCTTCATGAGATGTGTA
This sequence comes from Rhizomys pruinosus, assembly GCA_009823505.1. Lineage (NCBI taxonomy): Eukaryota > Metazoa > Chordata > Mammalia > Rodentia > Spalacidae > Rhizomys > Rhizomys pruinosus. The sequence goes on along the minus strand of VZQC01008050.1, from coordinate 3,688,052 downwards.
ACACATTAGAAGAGATCCAGTTCTAATGTTATTTACCAATGGGATGGTGGTATTTGATGAGATTTTGTAGATTTTATAATGCAAAGGTAACATTAGCAGAATTATAGAGCATATACAAACAGCCTTTCATTCCTAGCTAGGAAGAACATGGCAGTCCGTGATTACTCTACCTGCCACGTCAGTCACCCATACTCTGGACTTAATGGAGAGGACTTTTCCTTTTCTTTCTTCAGTCTTGTTTAGTTTTTTAAAAATATATTATTTCCAACCATTTCAATCTTTGGTTATACTTTCCTTCTGGATATTTAAGACCATGTAGGTAGGTCATCAAGTATTAACACTCTCTCTCTCTCTCTCTCTCTCTCTCTGTATGTGTGTTTGTGTTAGGTCAGTGGAGGGCTAATCCTCAGGTGTGTCATTTGGGCTTGGGAGGAAACTTTTTCTCCTTTTCTTTTTAAAAACTAATTGTGCAATCTGTTGAAGGCAAGGCAGGCTTTGCTGACTGGCTTCCCTGGAGGACATTTCTTTCTGTGTTGACTTTCTTCTTTGCAGAATTTACACTGTTTAGAGTTTACTGTCTGGGTCTTCTTTCCCTTTCTGATCAAGAGGGCAGGTGTCTCTCCAGAGCTGCAGGACCCCTTGAAAGGTAAACCATAGTCCCCTAGAACCCTGTTGACCTTGGAGGGTGAGACTCAATATTGATTCTCTTGACCCCTCCGTCCATATTAGTATTTGTTCTAGTTTCTTTCAATTGCTGTGGCAAAACACTGACCAATTCCAACTCGGGGAGGGAATGGTTTATTTGTCTTACATCTCCCAGGTCACAGGTCATTACTTAGGGAGCCAAGGTAGGAACTCAGGGCAGGAACCTGGAGGCAAGATATAAAGCACAGGCCCTAGAGGAACACTGCTTACTGGCTTGCTCCCCTGGTCTATGCTCAGCCTGCTTTCTTGTACAGTACAGAACCACACGCTCAGGGTGGCACCATCCACATTGAGCTGGGTCCTCCCACATCACTCAACAATCAAGAAAATACCCCAGAGACATGGTCACAGCCCAGTCCAATGGAGGCAATTCCCCAACTGAGGCTCCCTCAACCCAGGTGTGTCAAATTGACACTAAAGCTATCCAGCACAACATTGGTTTCCAAGTGTGGTTACTGAATAACAAGAAGGAAGGTCAGTTATACCAGTATTGAAGAACAAGTCAAGCTCTAAAGTTTAGTTTGTATAGCACCTAGGTAAAGCTCAAAAGAGACAGAGTTATAAATAAATCTCACTTTAAGATTCGATTTCTGCTGGGTGTGGTGGTGCATGCCTTTAATCAGGAGGCAGATGCAGGCAGATCTCTGTGAGTTCAATGCCAGTCTGGTCTACAGAGCAAGTTCTAGGTCAGCTGGGCTACAGGGAGACCCTGTCTCAAAAACACTAAAAAAAAAAAAAAAAAAAAAAGATCTGATTTCTTTATCAGAAGCCTAACACACTTAGTAGACACTATAAGCAATTATTTTGAAAGAAAAGAAAACAGAGACCTAAGTCAGATCTAAAAAGATTGTTAGGTTCTAGGAATGCCAGAGTCTGGAGGATATTCCCAATAAGGGCAGCCCTCCTTGAGGGTGAAGCTGAACCCTGACGCTAGGCACTCGTGTACTGAAAGTCAGTCTGTCTGTTTTTTGAGCCATAGGAACTTCTTTTAAACCACTTATCCAATCAGAGTTGAAACGATGATTAACCAAATGACCTCTTGAGTAAGACTACTTATCTGACTTTTTTGTTTAAAATGATAATTACACCACAAACTGTAAGGAATTTGGGCTAACTTGACAGTTTTAGTTAATGTGACCATTTATGTATGATTCAATTTGTACCATTTAAACAATATAAAAATATAAGCACATATAAGTTATATACATCATCATATATAGAGATTTTTTATAAACATCTTTTTTTAATTTTATTTATTTTTGTATGTGTATGAATGTACCGTCTGCATGTAGGTTTGTGCGCCCATGTCATGCAGTGCCTCGGAGGTCAGAAGAAGGTCTCAGATTCCCCTAGAACTGGAGTTCTCCTGGAATTGGAGTTACAGACGGCTCTTAGCCACCATGTAGGTGCTGGGGATCGAACCCGGATCCTCTGCAAGAGCAGTCAGTGCTCTTAACCGCTAGGCTATCTCTCCAGCCCAAGAGATTTTTTTTGAATGCCAAAGATTTTAAGCTACTTCTCAGTTTGGGGTTAGATTTTGTCAGATCACATTTTAATAGCATTAGCAACCCTTGATCTAAAATCAGCATTTTTAAAGACACAATTTTTTTTTTTACCAGTTGAATTTTATAAAAACAAACAGAGGGTTCATTTTAACTAAACTTCTTTACAGTTTCAATGATAATGGAGATTTTCTACATAGAATTAAAAAATAGTTAATGTGTAAAATGCCAAAGTTTATATCTTTTTCTAATGACATCAATACACACCATTCACTTCTTTCTGCTTTCTAACTGCAAGTGCAATGTGGCAATTTGTAAAGACACGATTTTTAATAAAAAAATACAAGACCTTTAATCTTAAAGATATAGAACCTAACCTATTTATTGATAAGGCTTTAAGCAGGCTAAACAAAACCAACAGCTTGGTTTTTAAACAGCATTTTTTTTATTTAGTTAAATTGCACAAGATAAGACCCTTGAAAAAAAAATCTGTCTTTGACAGAAGAGAGCACAGATAGACAGGCAGTAATTTGTACCTTGGACTATTATAACTGTAAATTAAAATTTATCTTAGAAATGTAAGATGTTAGTTACTATTGTAGTCTTAATACTTATAAAAGCTATTTTTATTATATAGAGAGTAAGTTCACCTAGATTTTGAACATTATTGTTTCTGGTTTTGTGTCTCCTGTATTCCTCACCATGAACACGACCTTGACCAGAGATATTTAACAGACCCATATATTTACTATTGTACATGTATTATAGATTTATAAAAACTTCATATTTAACATTTGTATGCTAAGAATATTCTTGAAAAAGAAATCCATAATAATTAATGCAATAAAAATTTACAATCTACATCACTCAAAGGCATCCCAACCAATGTCAGGCATTTTATGACCTATTATTATTGTTACCCATGACTACTATATGATAAATAAAGTTAATAATTTTTTAAATTAATAACTGTTAAGAAATTCTTTTGGAAAGAAATAATCATTAAAACCTGTGCATCCAAAGTCAAATTTTATAATCTAATAAAACTTTTATCTTATGACCCCAATGAATATTGTTTTAAATAAACAAATAACATTTTAAGAATTTATGAAACACTTAACAGACCTACAAATACAATTTTCATAGGTCTTAAATATTTTATTTCTGTTTTGTTTTTAATTGCATATGTACATATATTCACTGAATTCGGAGCCTGCAGAGACCAGAGACATCAGATGCTCCAGAGCTGGAGTTACAGGCACTGGTGAGCCAGCAGATGTGGGTACTGGGAAGCAAATTCAGGTCCTCTGTAAGACCAGTAAGTGCTCTTAACATCTTAGCCATTCCTCCAGCCCCTTCGTAGGTGTTAAGAAGGTGAATAGGTACCTTAGTTTCCGAGTACACCCTTATAAGGCCTTTCAATATAACTCTCAACATTCATATTCTCTCTCTCTCTCTCTCTCTCTCTCTCTCTCTCTCTCTCTCTCTGTCTCTCTCTCTCGATCAGAATGTCAAAACATTTAAAAAAATATAAACTAATTTCAGTTCCATCCATTTACCTCCAAAGCTCATGATGTCATCTTTCTTTACCACTGCATAGAACTCCATTGTGTAGATGTACCACATTTTCTCTATCCACTCATCAGTTGAGGGGCACTTGGGTTGGTTGAGCTCCTTGCTATTGTGAAGCAATGGCTGTGCATGTATCTCTGTGGTAAAATGAGTCTTGCGGGTACAAACCCAGGAGTGGTATGGCTGGGTCAGGTGGCAAGTTCATTCCAAGTCTTCCAAGGGTTCTCCACACTGCTTTCCATAGTTGCTGTCCGAGTTTACACTCCTACCAGCAGTGGATGAGTGTTCCCCTTTCCCCACAACCTCTCCAGCACTTGGTATCATTTGTTTTCATGATCTTAGCCAGGCTTATTGGAGTAAGATGATATCTTAAAGTGGTTTTATTATACATTTACTTAATTATTGGTGACATTGAACACTTCTTAAGATGTTTCTCAGCCATCTCTAATTCCTCACTTGTGAAGTCTCTGCTCAGCTCTTTGCTCCATCTTTTGAGTGGGTCATTTCTTTTCTTTCTTCTTTGTTTTTTGAGTAGTTAATATATTCTGGAAATCAATGCTTTGTCAGATGTATGTGCTGTGAAAGTTTCCTTCCACTCTGTGGGTTTTCTCTTCACTTCCTTGATTATTTCTTTTGATGTAAAGAAGCTTTTGAGTTTAATGAGGTCCCATTTGTCAATTGTCAACCTTAATTCTTGCACAGCTGCTGTCTGATTTAGGAAGTCTTTTCCTACGCCTATGTCTTGTAGTCTGCTACCAACTTTTTCTTCCATCACCTTCAGAGTTTGGGGTTTCATGTTGAGGTCTTTGATCCATCTGGAGTTGACTTTTGTACAGGGCGAGAGGTAGGGGTTNAAGCGAAGTAACACAGTCCCAAAAAAACAAACAAACGATGAATGGAATTCCTCATCTGTGGATGCCAGCACCAAGTACCTAGCTGTAAGGCAAACTGAGCAATGTTAATGTTATATTCCTTGTGATCTGAAAACAACTGTGCTCTTATATTGTGAATCCCTTAACAGGTTCTAGAACTAAGCTACCACTTATTTTTAGACTTAGGAATTTTTGGTATATGGGTGGAAGGTATGTATGCATATTTTTGAGTAACATAAAATCAAAACAATGAGAAAAAAAATAAACTAATTTCAGAGTGTAGAAAGAAATGAATGAAGGAAAAATTCTTAGTGGCCTCAAGTTTGTTCCTTGATTATTTGGGGGAAATCTAAGGGCAAATTCAGTTCCATTCCATGCTGTCCCAACACAGAATGACATACAAACATTATATGGAAACCTATGAACACATACGGCACAATTACATCAAGAAAATAAAAAGTTTCCCATCTCCAGCTACCTTCAGAGGAAACAGGTTAGCTCCGGAGGGATCTGTAAGGCTGCATTTTGTTTGTCTGTCAGTCTGTCTTCAACATTGAAAAGGTACTGTTCAACATTAAGGTGTGTGGAGCCTAAGGTTCCTGTATTATTAAAAGTTCTTGGGCTAACATAATTATTTGGTTTAGTAAGTTCAAGGGATAGTCTTTGGCAGTAAAAAAAAGAAAGCATTCAGCAGTCAGCCTGGCATGAGGAAAAAATTTGACCCATTGGGGGAAGCAGCAGGAAGAGAGGAGCCTGTTAGGAAATGGGGGCTGGGAACTGGGGAAGGAGTTTGGAAGCCCAATTAAGACCAGAGAGAATCAAGACAGAACACATGCTTAGATGTGGTCTGTGGGTACTCGTTGCCCAGGGCTGTTTGGGAGGCCAGAGCCCCTCTAGCTTTCTGTGATGCTGAAGGTCTAGGACTGAAAAGGAACAAGGACTCTAATTGTTCTTGAGGTTCCAGGCATTTTCCATGGAAAGAGTGTTGCATACATAGGAGTGGGTGGAAAACCCAGAGCTTTACACCTAGATGCCCTGTATGGTTCAGTTTCTTCCTTTTATTTTATTTATTTATTTATTTATTTTTAAATTTTATTTATTTTTCTTTGTATATGAGTGTACTGTCTGCATGTAGGTCTGTGCACCCGTGTCGTGCAATGCCGCGGAGGTCAGAAGAGGGCGTCGGATTCCCCTGGAACTGGAGTTCTCCTGGAATTGGAGCTTCAGACGGTTCTCAGCCGCCATGTGGAGCCGGGTTCGATACCCAGCACAGTTTCTTCCTTTTAAAATCTTGTTAACAGTTGCCTATTCTGGTAGAGAACCATGAAGGCTTATATATAAGGCACTTTAGATAATTTCTCTTGATTTTTATAAAATAAGTCCAGTCATAAATTGGTATTAGAGTTTAAGGTTTTATATTTTGGTCACATTTTTTCCTCACCCAGGGTAGATTCAGGCCAAATGGTATTAACATAAAATATTAGCCATTTTCCTTTAGGTTCTCAGGATCGGACTGTTTCAACTCTTTTTTTTTTTTTAATTTGTTTGAGGATTTTATACATGTGGATAATGTGTTTTGAGCAAATCCACCTCATACTTCTTCCCTTCCAACTCCTCCCATGTCCTTCTGCTGAGTTCAGGCTCTCTTTTATTTTTTAATTGAAAAATATTTTCTTAGCATTGCTTTCTTTAAGAAGTAACATGGTTATATTGAAAGGCTGTGTCTAGGTGGAGAACTTGGAAAGGGAATGAGTGGTAAACTAACCTACATAGTGCTTGCAGTCTGTGCTTGGTTGTGGGGCCGTACTGGGGAGCATGGGCAGCCTACCAGGAGACACGTCCCTGAAGAAAGCTCTCACTCCCTCGGCAGCCGTCCACTGCCAATAGTTTCTCATCCAGGGGTGGAACTCTGTCAACCTCTCCCCCATCCGTGGATTTTGGCTGACTTGATCTTGTGGGGGTCCCATGAGTGCAGTCTCAGCTGCTGTGAATACATGCATTCAACGGTCCTGGCTCATCTGGAAGACCCTTCTTCCCAGCAGTCCCCCACAACCTCTTGCTCTTAAAAAAATCTGTCTCCTCCTCTTTTGTCTTCATCCAAACTCTTGAGGCTGTGACATAGCAGGGAGTCCAAGGGAACTGAAAGTGAATTTCCCATAATGCTTAGGGAGAGAGAGAGAGAGAGAAAAGTCTTAGAACTTCTGTGTGTACTCTGGGACAAACCTAGCTCTCCAGATTCTACCCCAAAGCATCCTTAGGAGTGCCAGAGAGCTTAGCCACTAGCCATGAAAGGATTTAAAACACTAGTAACTGCTCCAAGTGTTTTGGGGCTTCCTCGTGTTCCCAATTGATGTTAAACAACTGTCTTACATTCTCTAAGAAATAAATCTCAAATCACTGGGTACAAGTTTCATTGCTGCTGTGAGTGAGCATCTCTGGGGTATTTCTTCTACCTCAGGAGAATAAGTCTCTAGCCTAAGAAGCTCTAAAATAAAAATAAACAAAAAGTTAGAGAAAAGAAAAAAAATAGCAGCAGTGTAAACTATGAGACTCAGACAACAGATAATTTGTTGTGTGAATGGCTTTGGTCCTTCTGCTTTAAAAGGCTATTTAGAGTAAAAGTGAAGTGGGGGAGATTTAAAACTCAAGTAACTGCTTTCTCTGTACCACGATGGAATAGAATTTTCTACAGTAAATTAATAGCAAAGAACTGAGAGCAGTTTGCATAATAGGGAATAAGTAAATAAACCAGGAGTTAAGAGAAGGGAAAGAATTAATTGTTAAAACAATGGTTGTCTGATATGCATCCTTGAATTCCCAGGGAGGGAGTTTAGCCTTTGGACAGAAGGACAGAGCAGCACTGTAGCTTTCCTGTTTCTGTAATTCTGGTAGGTATTTGGGAAGGCAAAGAAATATAAAGAAAGAAATGGAGAGAAGAATGGCAATGAAGACCAGGGTGTGGGTGATTGTAGGGTATGTTGATCCTCTGGCCACTTAGCGGTTGTGCGGGCATATTGGTTGCCTTTGTATTGGTGTGCTAAAATACCCCAACAAAAGCCTTAGAGGAGAAAAGGGTTCAATTGTCTCTTAAAATTCCAGAGGAGTAAGTCCATCATGGCAGGGAACCCATGACAGTGGACTGAGAAGGCCCCCATTTCATCCACAGGAAGCATGGAGAAGAGATAACAGGAAGTGGGGTCAGTTTGCAAAACCTCAAATTCCGCCCCCACTGACATACTTCTCCCATCAAAGGCTCCACATCCATGACCTTCCCAAACAGGTGAAGACCAGATATTCAAATACATGAGCCTGCGGAGGACATTTCTTTTTCAGACAATCACAGTTGGCATTGCCATTTTGGCTAGTCACATGGTCAGAGCCATCTTGGCTAGTGATGTCACCATCACCATCTTGATTATTGGCACCATTACCACCATTTTGGCTGCTTATGTATTTCTTGCCATGTTGGCTACTCACATGTTTTTCTGTCTCTAGAGAAGGCAGCTCCACAGCAACACAGATCCATCCACCATTAGAGCACGCAATCTCTAGGGGGTCCATGCATCTCAAAGATTAAATGTGTGCAGTCATTCTTTTTTAAGAAAATGAGCAGCTGATTTAGGTTTGCATAAGTGTGGCAGGGGACATTACTCTTGTGGCCAGCAAAGCAAAGAAACAGAAAGGAGGAAGGGGTATCCTGGTCTCAGTCTCAAAGAAAGGATTCCATACATCATACCACCAATATGGGAATTCAAAGAATGTTATCCAGCCTCCTTTTTATTTCCTTGGGCTCCTAGGTCTAAGGTCCTGGAGTCTGGTCACCTGTTGTGACCTCAGAGGAGCTTGTTTAGGATCCCTTTGTGGTTGCCACATGTTACTGGAAAAGTCAAGGTTCCTGTTCATGAGTTCATAATCTTGTTAATAAGGGAATTTAGAAACAGACTTCAAGAAAACAACAACTACAGGGCTGGAGAGATAGCTCTGTCGTGAACAGAACTGGCTGCTCTTGCAGAGGTCACAGGTTCAATTCCCAGAGCCCACATATGCAGTAACGACCATCCTTAACTCCAGTTCTAGGGGATCTGACACCTTCTTCTGACCTCCACTGGCACTGCACAACACAGGTGCACTTACGTACATGCAGGCAATACACTCATACCCCAAAGTTAAAAATAATAAATAAAATGGAAACAACTGGACAAGTAATCTGTAAATCTCTCCAGCTACTCAGAATAAGGAGACAGATAAGAGGAACTGAAAAAGTTATGGCTTTTGCAATGGGGATTGAAAAGGACCTGAACATGGAAGATGAAGCTTCAGAGAATGAATGAGAAGGATGAAGCTTCGGGGAAAAGCATTCATGGGCTTTAGCCAGCACTCACTCATCCCTGGTCCAGCTCTTCACTGCTCAGAACTTGGAAGTTTCTACATTATGTTTCTACATATGGTGCTACTTCCTAAACACAAAGAGGGAGCTACTGGTATGGAGAATAGGCCATGCTTTGGGTATCAGTGTTGAGGAGGCAAAGTAGGACCACAGAACAGGTGCTCAAATAAGAGGTCAAAATACAGGGTATAGATCTGGGATCATCTGAAGCAATGATGGGCAGAGCCACAAGAAAGCATGAGACTGCTGAATGGAAAGTGGTTGGGGAGGATAAAATTGAAGGTCAGGATAGAACCTTGGGGAACATGTGAAAAAACAGGTATTAAAGAAAGGTGGATAGATTAGCTACTTCTCCGTTGATGCAATAAACACAGGACCACGGCAACTTGTAGAAGGAAGAGCTTACTGGGCTTAGGGTTCCAGAGGAGTAAGAGTCCACTCAGCAGTGAGGCATGGCAGAGGAGGAGGATCAGAAAGCTGAGCACTCACGTCTTCAAATAAGCACAGGAAGCAGAGAGGGAAACTGGACCTGAGATGTGGCTTTGAACTCTCAATGTCCACCCCCAGTGGTGTGCTTCCTCCGCCATGTCCACATCCCCTAGAGGTTCCATGACCCTCCCCAAACAGGGCTATGAACTAGAGACCAAGTATTCAACAGATGGAGACTTTGGGGAGACATTCTCATTCAAACTACCACAGTGGTCATTGAAACAGTTGGAGCTTCTGATCTAGAAGCCCTAGAAACAACAGCTGGATCTGATGCCTTACGTTACGCAGGAAGCTAGGTTGCTGTGTCAGTGCATGAGTGCATGGGTGATGGAAAAGTAAAGCTAGCAAATGCAGATCATTTTAAAATTATATGTCTTATGAAAGAGAACAGATAAGGACACTTATATGGACCAGAGTGGAGAGACCTGAGCTGAGGAAGAGTGGAGGGGGCGAGAGAGAAAGAGTTAGAAACACTAATGTAGCAGGTATCATAGATCACAGAAAAAAGATCAGGGGAGGGCAGTCTCTTTGGAAAAGCAAAGGGTTGAAGATATGCAGAGTACCCCAGCCCATAGATAATTAGCTCCATGATTGCAGAGACCTGGTACACTCAGTCATCTCTGGGTGAGCTAAGCTACAGTCTTTCAAAAGAGAGCTTCTTTCACAGTTCCATATCTATTAAGGTCATTCACTCTCAGTTCCAAATTCAGACCCTTTCTTATGGAAGAGAAAGAGTTACAAAACTATTAAAACTATGGTTCAAAAAGATCAAGCAGCATTTTGTTCATCAATTCAGATTTAAAATTTAATTTCATGGTACAATGAACCTATACAGAGTTATATCTATTAAGGTCACCCACTCTCAGCTCACCATTCTGGGCATGGGTGACTGTAAAACTCTTTAGGAGATAAGAATCACAGGCTTCTCTTTTCCAGTGGCCACAGTTTTCGTGTAAGTCAAGATGGTCAAATACCCAGTGAGGTTTATCAGCCCACCCAGCAGTGCCCTCATTGTTCCTTAACCCACTGTTTTAACAAAATTTCTGTAAGAGCATCTTAAGGCTTTGAGGCACAGACAGGTGAAAAAAGGAATAATTCAGTCTTTGTTTCAAAAGGAGACATATGCACTTTCTCTGAATTATTTGTTTAGTTTTCATTTCTTAAAATTATCCACTTCCTTTCTGCTACTCAAAACACAGAGGCCAAAACCCACTTTGCTTTTATGGTACTTATTATTATTGCAATAATGGATGGTTAATCTGTTAAATTCTTTTTTTTTTTGTCCCCACCCAATGTGAACCCAGAATTTTCCCTTAGGGCAATGGGGGTATTAAGGAGATCACATTTGAATTGACCTGAAAATGTGTTCATGTCTGAAGTTAAAGGAATATGGGCACACATATACACAAATAATAGAAACACATTTGTTGTATTATGTATCTAAATCCAGGCAGGTTTACCAGTCTTTTTAACATGTGTGTATTTATAGGATTTATGTATGAAAAGTCATGGAGAAACTGTCTGCTCATTCCTGCATTCTCCCAGAAATTGTACTGTTCATTCAATTATCTAAAATCCAACACCTTCAGAGACTTAAGTTCAGTTAGCAGTAAAGTTTAAAAAAGTACCAGGGAAATCAACTCTGGGAAAATTATAAAAACATCATTCACTAATATAGAGTGCCATAGATCTAGGGAACTGTTGAGAATTGACAGCTACTCTCTCACCACTGCTTTACAGCACCTGAATTTGTTCTGGTAACTGACCCTCCCCCTTCTCTCTCTGATTTCCCTTCTGCAACAGTATCATTCCCTTCCTTCCTTCCTTCCTTCCTTCCTTCCTTCCTTCCTTCCTTCCTTCCTTCCTTCTTTCCTTCCAATGTGTGTTTGTGTGTGTGTGTGTGTGTGTGTGTGAGAGAGAGAGAGAGAGAGAGAGAGAGAGAGAGAGAGAGAGAGATCTGTACATGCATGTGTGCACACATGAGTGTATGGGTGGAGTCCAGAGGTTGATTTGTCTTGCCTCAATCACACTCCACTTTTATTTTAATTAATTAATAATTAATTAATTTGCAGTGCTGGGAATGGAACTTCAGGCTTCACACATGCTAAGCAAGCACTCTTACCACTGAGTTCCTTATCTACCTTTTACATTTTGAGGCAGAGTCTCTTACTGAACCTGAAGGCTATCAATCCAACTGGGCTAGCCAGCAGTGAGCTCCAGGGCTCTCCGTCTCTTCTCCCCTAGTCATGGGGTTATGTGCAGGTCACCATGTCAGACTTTTTTTTAAACATAGGATTCTGAGGTTGTGAACTCGTGTCCTCAGGCTAGCAGAACAGGCCCTGTTTACAGAAACTCAGACAGTCTATCTCAGAGTATTCCATCTCCCCAGCCTTGCAACACTATTCTTTGAATTTTAAAAACCCAATTTGAGAGCTTGCTGGGAAGTGCTAGTGGGGAAACTCAGCTACTTGTATGCCCTTGATCAAAGACCAGCCCTCTTCTATTGGGGAAGCTTCTTCTCTTTGACAAAATGCACAGCTGTGGGAAGGATGCATGTGGAGCAGTGGGATAGTGAGGGAAGAAGGGAACATCCAGCTCACCAGCCACATCAATTTGATCAACTCCAGTTGTTAATAGGCTGACAGATGTTACAGCCAGATCCTTAAAAAAAAAACTAAAAGTGATTTCTGACAATTTTATTATACGAAACTTGGATTTCCCACTTCCTCAGCTCAGAATGTATACTCTTTTCTCAGTATAAGTTGAATAAATATGCAGCAATAACATAGGTTCAGTGAAGATATAGCAAAACTCTATATAGTGTAGAAATGGTAAAGATATGGTAATGGTTGTACATCATTTTGCTGTGGATGGCTTTAACCATTTACTCAGCCTGCAAACAGGAATTGGTGACCTCTTATCTGAAGATGAGATGGAAACGGACAGATATAGCCTGTTCTTTAACTTAAATTAGACAAAAATCTATTAGAGATTGTATTGTATGTCAAAAAATACAATGTCAGGAGGCAAATGCTCACAGCATGAACATATGGCTCTGTGGAATATGGGGTGATACTTGTCACTGGACAGGGACCCAAAGGGTAGAAAGTTTGGGGCAAATGCCTACAGTGGGCTTGGGGATGAGGCTATCCAGAGTATGAGAACAGCACTTGCAAAAGAGCAGAAACAGGTCATGTTTGGGGAGTTACCAGTGTTTTGCTTCTGAGGAAGAGAGATTAAAATAATAAAAAAGAGGCAGGCAGATCTTTGTGAGTTCAAGGCCAGCCTGCTCTACAATGTGAGTTCCAGGACAGCTGGGGCTACAGGGAGACCCTGTCTCGAAAAAACCAAAAAAAAAGAGACAAGTTGTAATTTAGGAGCAGTGAATGTACCTACCACCCAGGTCTTGGTTTCTAAACACCATTTCTCACTAAAAGGTACTATAGTTTCTTAGAGATTTGGCTAATGCTAGGATTAGGACAGGACAGAGTCGGGATGAATCTGGAATTGCATATGTCAGAAAACATTTTTCTGAGACAGTGTCACTTGCAATTTGTGACTTTTAGTTATTAAANCAGCCTACCAGGAGACACGTCCCTGAAGAAAGCTCTCACTCCCTCGGCAGCCGTCCACTGCCAATAGTTTCTCATCCAGGGGTGGAACTCTGTCAACCTCTCCCCCATCCGTGGATTTTGGCTGACTTGATCATGTGTTGGGGGTCAGCCCATAGTGACAGTCTACATCTGCTTGTGAATAACATCGTTCCAACTGTCCCTTCCTGGGCTCATCTAGGAGAAAGACCCTCTTCCCAGCATTCCCCCCACAACCCTCTTGCGTTCTTGAAAAAATCTTTCCGCCTCCTGTTTGTCTTCATCAAGACTCATTATGAGGCCTTTTTGACATAGAGGAGTCCAAGTGAAAGAAGGGAATTTCACATAATGCCTTAGGGAGAGGGGAGAAGAAAAAGCGTCTTAGAACTAACTCTTCTGTGGTGTACTCTGGGACAAACCTAGCTCTCCAGATTCTACCCCAAAGCATCCTTAGGAGTGCCAGAGAGCTTAGCCACTAGCCATGAAAGGATTTAAAACACTAGTAACTGCTCCAAGTGTTTTGGGGCTTCCTCGTGTTCCCAATTGATGTTAAACAACTGTCTTACATTCTCTAAGAAATAAATCTCAAATCACTGGGTACAAGTTTCATTGCTGCTGTGAGTGAGCATCTCTGGGGTAATTTTTCGTCGAGACCTCAGGAGAGATGGTCTCTAAAGCCTAAGAAGCTCTAAAAATAAAAATAAAACAAAATTAGAGAAAAGAAAAAAAATATCAGCAGTGTATACTATAGACCAGACAACAGATAATTTGTTGTGTGAATGGCTTTGGTCCTTCTGCTTTAAAAGGCTATTTAGAGTAAAAGTGAAGTGGGGGAGATTTAAAACTCAAGTAACTGCTTTCTCTGTACCACGATGGAATAGAATTTTCTACAGTAAATTAATAGCAAAGAACTGAGAGCAGTTTGCATAATAGGGAATAAGTAAATAAACCAGGAGTTAAGAGAAGGGAAAGAATTAATTGTTAAAACAATGGTTGTCTGATATGCATCCTTGAATTCCCAGGGAGGGAGTTTAGCCTTTGGACAGAAGGACAGAGCAGCACTGTAGCTTTCCTGTTTCTGTAATTCTGGTAGGTATTTGGGAAGGCAAAGAAATATAAAGAAAGAAATGGAGATGGAAAAAATGGCAATGGAAGACCGAGGGTGTGGGTGTTGTAGGGTAGTTGTTTGATCCTCGTGGCCGACTTAGCGGTTGGGCGGCTATTGTGCGCTTTGTTATTGGTGTGCAAAACACAAGTAAATACCGCCAACGAAAACCTTTAAGTAGAAAGGTTTCATGGTTCTCTTAAAATATCCCAGAGGAGTATGTCCATCATGCAGGGAACACATACAGTGACGGAGAAAGCCCCCATTTCTCCCACAGGAAGCATATGGGAAGAGATAACAGGAAGTGGGGTCAGTTTGCAAAACCTCAAATTCCGCCCCCACTGACATACTTCCTCCAACAAAGGGCTACAAAAAGTGAGGGGCGTCCACATCCATACCCCCAACAGGAGACCAATATTCAATACATGAATCTGTATGCAGGGGACATTTCGTGTTCAGCAATACACACAGTGTGGCAGTGCCAGTATTTGGCTAGTCCGCAGGTCAACAAAGCCATCTTGGCTAGTGATTCACCATCACATCTTTGATTATTTGCCACCTGTACCACCGATTTTTTCTGTACTTAGTGTATTTCTTGCCATGTTTTCTACTCCACAGGTGTTATTTATCGTTGTCTGTTCTAGAAAGCAAGCATCCACACAACACAGTCCATTCCACCATTGAGGCACCAATCCGCTAGGGGGGTCCAGTTGCATTCTCAAAAGATTAAATGTTGTGCAGATCCCCATTCTTTTTTTAAGAAAATGAGCACTGATTTAGGTTTGCATAATGATGGGCATTGACGTTTGAGCTTGTGAA
Organism: Rhizomys pruinosus; assembly: GCA_009823505.1. Classification (NCBI taxonomy): domain Eukaryota; kingdom Metazoa; phylum Chordata; class Mammalia; order Rodentia; family Spalacidae; genus Rhizomys; species Rhizomys pruinosus. Next base: position 3,673,011 of record VZQC01008050.1, on the reverse strand, counting down.
GCAAAGCAAAGAAAAAGAAAGGAGGAAGGGGTATCCTGGTCTCAGTCTCAAAGAAAGGATTCCATACATCATACCACCAATATGGGAATTCAAAGAATGTTATCCAGCCTCCTTTTTATTTCCTTGGGCTCCTAGGTCTAAGGTCCTGGAGTCTGGTCACCTGTTGTGACCTCAGAGAGCTGTGTTTAGGATCCCTTTGGTGGTTCGCCACATGTTACTGTGGAGAAAGGCAAGGGTTGTCCTGTGTCGTAAAGATTTTCCTTAATCTTGTTATAAGGAATTTAAAGAAAAGAACTTCAAGAAAACAAACAACTCAAAAAACAAAGGAGCTGGAGATATGGCTCCTGTCTGATGAAAGAACTGGCTGCTCTTTGCAGTAGGTCAGCAGGGGTTCAATTCCCAGAGGCCCACATGATGACGTAACGACCAGCCTTAAACCCCACAGTTCTACTAAGGGGATCTGGACACCGAAGGATTCTTTCTGACCTCCACTGGCGACTATGGCACAACTCGGGTGCAACTTACTTAATGCAGGCATACACTTCGATACCGGCCAATTAAAAGATAAATAAAATGAACAGGCTGTGACAATAATTTAAATCCTCGTCCAAGCTACGTCGGATAGGGAGACAGATAAAAGGAACTGGAAAGTTATGGCTTTTGCAGGGAATTGAAAAGGAACCTGAACATGGAAGAGGACTTCAGAGAATGAATGAAAAGGAATGAAGACTTTCGGGGAAAAGCATTCATGGGCTTTAGCCAGCACTCACTCATCCCTGGTCCAGCTCTTCACTGCTCAGAACTTGGAAGTTTCTACATTATGTTTCTACATATGGTGCTACTTCCTAAACACTCATAGGGAGCTACTGGTATGGAGAATAGGCCATGCTTTGGGTATCAGTGTTGAGGAGGCAAAGTAGGACCACAGAACAGGTGCTCAAATAAGAGGTCAAAATACAGGGTATAGATCTGGGATCATCTGAAGCAATGATGGGCAGAGCCACAAGAAAGCATGAGACTGCTGAATGGAAAGTGGTTGGGGAGGATAAAATTGAAGGTCAGGATAGAACCTTGGGGAACATGTGAAAAAACAGGTATTAAAGAAAGGTGGATAGATTAGCTACTTCTCCGTTGATGCAATAAACACAGGACCACGGCAACGTGTAAGAGGAAGAGCTTCTGGGGCTTAGGGTTTCAGAGGAGTAAGAAGTCATCCGCAGTGGGCAGGGCAGTGTGAAGAGTGCGTCCTAAACTGAGCACTCACGTCTTCAAATAAGCACAGAGCAAAGAGGGAAAACTGGACCTGAGAATGTGGGCTTGACTCGCAATGTCCACCGCCCAGTGGTGTGGCTGCCGTCACCCCATGTACACATCCCTCCCCCTAGAGGTGTCCATGAACACTTCCCAAACAGGGCCTATAACGAAGACCAAAAGTATTCAACAGAGTGGAGACTTTTGGGGTGACAAATTCTCATTCAAACTACCACAAGTGGTCCATTGAAGCAGGTTGGACAGCTTTCCTGATCTAGAAGGCCTAGAAAACAAACAGCTGGAGGATCTGATGCCTAACGTACCAGGAAGCTAGGTGCTGTGTCCAGGTGGCATGAGTTCATGGGGGATGGAAAAGTAAAGCTAAGCAAATGCCAGATCATTTTAAAATTAATATTGCTTAGGAAAGAGAACAGATAAGGACACTTATATGGACCAGAGTGGAGAGACCTGAGCTGAGGAAGAGTGGAGGGGGCGAGAGAGAAAGAGTTAGAAACACTAATGTAGCAGGTATCATAGATCACAGAAAAAAGATCAGGGGAGGGCAGTCTCTTTGGAAAAGCAAAGGGTTGAAGATATGCAGAGTACCCCAGCCCATAGATAATTAGCTCCATGATTGCAGAGACCTGGTACACTCAGTCATCTCTGGGTGAGCTAAGCTACAGTCTTTCAAAAGAGAGCTTCTTTCACAGTTCCATATCTATTAAGGTCATTCACTCTCAGTTCCAAATTCAGACCCTTTCTTATGGAAGAGAAAGAGTTACAAAACTATTAAAACTATGGTTCAAAAAGATCAAGCAGCATTTTGTTCATCAATTCAGATTTAAAATTTAATTTCATGGTACAATGAACCTATACAGAGTTATATCTATTAAGGTCACCCACTCTCAGCTCACCATTCTGGGCATGGGTGACTGTAAAACTCTTTAGGAGATAAGAATCACAGGCTTCTCTTTTCCAGTGGCCACAGTTTTCGTGTAAGTCAAGATGGTCAAATACCCAGTGAGGTTTATCAGCCCACCCAGCAGTGCCCTCATTGTTCCTTAACCCACTGTTTTAACAAAATTTCAGGTAAGAGCGTCTTAAGAAGGCTTTTGAGCACAGACAGTGTGAAAAAAGGAATAATTCCAGATCTGGTGTTGTGCAAAAGGAGACATATCTCTTTCCTCTCTGTAGATTATATTTGTTTAGTTTTTTCATTTCTAAAATTATCCACTTCCTTTCTGCTACTCAAAACACAGAGGCCAAAACCCACTTTGCTTTTATGGGTACGCTTTTTATGTTTTGCAATAATGGATGGTTTAATCCGTTAAAAATCTGTTGTTTTTTTTGTCCCCACCCAATGTGAACCCAGAATTTTCCCTTAGGGCAATGGGGGTATTAAGGAGATCACATTTGAATTGACCTGAAAATGTGTTCATGTCTGAAGTTAAAGGAATATGGGCACACATATACACAAATAGATAAGAACGCAATGTTGTTTGTATATGTTATCTAAAGGCCAGGCAGGTTATTTAACCAGTCTTTTAACATGTGATGTTATTTATAGGATTTATGTATGAAAAGTCATGGAGAAACTGTCTGCTCATTCCTGCATTCTCCCAGAAATTGTACTGTTCATTCAATTATCTAAAATCCAACACCTTCAGAGACTTAAGTTCAGTTAGCAGTAAAGTTTAAAAAAGTACCAGGGAAATCAACTCTGGGAAAATTATAAAAACATCATTCACTAATATAGAGTGCCATAGATCTAGGGAACTGTTGAGAATTGACAGCTACTCTCTCACCACTGCTTTACAGCACCTGAATTTGTTCTGGTTAGACTGACCCGCCCCCCTTCTCTCTCTGATTTCCCTTCTGCAACAGTATCATTCCCTTCCTTCCTTCCTTCCTTCCTTCCTTCCTTCCTATCCTTCCTTCCTTCCTTCGTTCCGTTCCAATTGTGTGTTTGTGTGGTGTGGTGTGTGTGTGTGGTGAGAGGAGAGAAGAGCTGAAAGGAGAGAGAGAGAGAGAAGGATGAGACTGTACATGCAATGTGGTGCGACCATGATGTATGGGTAGGAGTCCAGGAGGTGATTTGTCGTGCCTCATCTCACTCCACTGTGAGATTTTAATATCTAGCATAATTCATTAACTTTGCAGAGGCTGGAATGGAACTCGGCTTCCACAATGCTGAGCAAGCAACCTTTACCACTCGAGTTTCTTATCTACCTGTTCCATTTTGAGAGCGCAGCGCTGCTACTGTAACCTGAAAGGCTACAAATCCAACCACATGGGCTGAGCCAGCAGTGGAGCTCCAGGGCTCTCCGTCTCTTCTCCCCTAGTCATGGGGTTATGTGCAGGTCACCATGTCAGACTTTTTTTTAAACATAGGATTCTGAGGTTGTGAACTCGTGTCCTCAGGCTAGCAGAACAGGCCCTGTTTACAGAAACTCAGACAGTCTATCTCAGAGTATTCCATCTCCCCAGCCTTGCAACACTATTCTTTGAATTTTAAAAACCCAATTTGAGAGCTTGCTGGGAAGTGCTAGTGGGGAAACTCAGCTACTTGTATGCCCTTGATCAAAGACCAGCCCTCTTCTATTGGGGAAGCTTCTTCTCTTTGACAAAATGCACAGCTGTGGGAAGGATGCATGTGGAGCAGTGGGATAGTGAGGGAAGAAGGGAACATCCAGCTCACCAGCCACATCAATTTGATCAACTCCAGTTGTTAATAGGCTGACAGATGTTACATCAGCCATCCTTAAAAAAAAAAAAAAAGTGATTTCTGACAATTTATCTACGAAACTTGGATTTCCCACTTCCTCAGCTCAGAATGTATACTCTTTTCTCAGTATAAGTTGAATAAATATGCAGCAATAACATAGGTTCAGTGAAGATATAGCAAAACTCTATATAGTGTAGAAATGGTAAAGATATGGTAATGGTTGTACATCATTTTGCTGTGGATGGCTTTAACCATTTACTCAGCCTGCAAACAGGAATTGGTGACCTCTTATCTGAAGATGAGATGGAAACGGACAGATATAGCCTGTTCTTTAACTTAAATTAGACAAAAATCTATTAGAGATTGTATTGTATGTCAAAAAATACAATGTCAGGAGGCAAATGCTCACAGCATGAACATATGGCTCTGTGGAATATGGGGTGATACTTGTCACTGGACAGGGACCCAAAGGGTAGAAAGTTTGGGGCAAATGCCTACAGTGGGCTTGGGGATGAGGCTATCCAGAGTATGAGAACAGCACTTGCAAAAGAGCAGAAACAGGTCATGTTTGGGGAGTTACCAGTGTTTTTGCTTCTGAGGAAGAGAATGAATAATAATAAAAAAGAGCAGGGCATCTTTGTGAGTTCAAGGCCAGCCTGCTCTACAATGTGAGTTCCAGGACAGCTGGGGCTACAGGGAGACCCTGTCTCGGAAAACCAAAAAAAAAAAAAAAAAAAAAAAAAAAAAAAAAAAAAAAAAAGAAAGACAAAAAAATAATAAGAAGAAAGAGAAAGGGCTAGTTTATGTGTGTTAAAATGTTAATAGTTTTCCTTCAGATAATTAAAGAAACCAGATTCTGCTGGTGTGGTGGCACAACCCTGTATCCTAGCACTCAGGAGCAGAGGCAGGCAGATCTTTGTGAGTTTTCAAGGCCAGCCTGTCTACAGTGAGTTCCAAGACATCTTGGGCTACAGGGAGATCCTGTCTTGAAAAGACAAAAAAAAAAAAAAAAAAAAAAAAAAAAAGAAAGAGAAACCATATTCTAAAATTCCCATTTCTTATCAGCTTTGAATAAGACATACAGTCCTGAAGTCAGTCTAGTGGCAAAGAAAAGGATTAAGTGTTAGTCAGAAGAGTGAGTGCCCAAGGAAAGGGGCTCTTTGGCTTTGAGTTTCTCATTTTCTTGAAAGAAATAAGTCTTGTTTAGAAGGTTGGGTGTTGCGGTTAAACTTGGCAGGCTGAAATGTGATGAGGAAGATGGAGGCTGCACTTGGAAAACTTTTAATAAAACCAAAAGTCAGAAAAAGCTTGTCCTGGGTACCTCACCACATCCCTAAAGGGTGCACACAAGTTCTTCCTTCAAACTTCAGGGCATAGGTGAGATCTTCCCTGTTCAGGAAGGAAAATGTGATTTCAAGAGCCTGAAGCATCAAGTGATTCATTCAAACCATATTTTGATGATGTAAGTATGTATAAATGAAAGACATATGGATCCCATTTCCCTGAAGATCCATACAGATTTAAAATTAGGGAACAAGGAAGGGGCTTGGGGCAAATCATGCCTTGGACTTAATCCAAATGTAAATGTTTGAGAAATTGTTTAGAATTTCCATGAGTCTGTATAGAAATCCAGTTATACATCTTTCCATTATGTCCTGGAAAGCTCATATAGAATTAGGATCTGTGTGTGTGTGTGTGTGGTGTATGTGCACATGTGTATGTGTTCAGTTGTACTGCATGTATGTAGAAATCAGAGAACCCCTGGCATTGTTTACCTTTATCTGAGACACGGTCTCTCACTGGCTTCAAAGAAGACCAGGCTAGCTGGCTGGCCAGTGAGTCCCAGGTTTCCACCTGCCTCTGCCACCATGCCTGGCTCTTTTTTTAATATTGCTTCTGGGATGCAAACTCAGCTCCTCATGCTTGAAAGGCAAGCATTTTTTTAATAAATCTTTTTTAAATTTTTATTTATTTTTATGTGTATGAATGTGCTGTCTGCATGTAGGTTTGTGCACCCATGTCATGCAATGCCGCGGAGGTCAGAAGAAGGCATCAGATTCCCCTGGAACTGGAGTTAAAGACGGTTCTCAACTGCCATGTGGGTGCTGGGGATCAAACCCGGGTCCTCTGCAAGAGCAGTTTGTGCTCTTAACCACTAAGCCATCTCTCCAGCACAAGACAAGCACTTTACAAAGAACCATCTCCCCAGTTCAGAATCAGGATTTTTTGTGAACAGTCAATTGTGGAAATGTAGACAAACAAGTTTGAGAAACAGCTACTATGTTGGATACACAATGACGTTGCATGGGTCACTGAGAATGTCATCTCCTGAGACAAGTTCCTAAATGCTCTCACAAGTCCTCTCTCAGTCTCTTCATCAGCTCACAGTCATAACCATGAGAGTTAGATTTCATTTGATTATGCTGCATGAAAAGCAGGTATCGAGTCTTACTGGTTTCTAAGAACCAAAGGTGTATATCTTATTTTTCTTTCATTTGCATCAGCTGTGAGGAGCTGGGGTCTTCTCCATATAGGTAGAATGCAGGAAGGAGCACTAGTTCCTACCTGGGATGCTTCATTCTTGAGACAAAGGAAAGGAAAGCAATGACCAAAACCTGTGTTTCTCCCACTTTTGCCTACAAGTGGTAGATAGCTCCTACTTGTAGATCATTGGTCAAAACGTCACATGTCTAAGTTGGGACTTAGATAAGAATGTAATTCTTGGGGCTGGAGAGATGGCTGAGGGGTTAACAGCATTGGCTGTTCTTGCAGAAGACCTGCCGGCAACAATATGGCAGTTAACAACTGTCTGAAACTCCAGTTCCAGTGGATCCAATGCCTCTTCTGTCTTCTGTGGGCATTGCACTTACACACATGGAGGCATAACACTAATACATAAAATAAAAATAAAGTAATATATATTTTTTTTGGTCTTTTCCAGACAGGGTCTCCCTGTAGCTCCAGTTGTCCTGGAACTCACTCTGTAGACCAGGCTGGCCTTGAACTCACAAAGATCCACCTGTCTCTGCCTCCCAAGTGCTAGGATTAAAGGCATGCACCACCTTTCCCGGTGTAAAGTAATATTTTTTAAAAAGAATATAATTCCTCCAGAGAACGAGTGGCACCAGAGAGCTTTCCATAGGCCGTCTCTTTATGAGCAAAGACCTTATGTTCTATCACATACCAGGTGCTGGTATCTAGTAGGTACTCAATAGATATCAGCTGATGGAGTAAGCAAAATTTCTGTTTTTCCTTTTGGAAAAGTAGACATGTTGGTATTCATTCTTTATACAGATGCTAAGGAAATAAAATAGTAGCTTAGTTTAATCACTGCGCAGTATATTAAAAAAACACCACATTTTATACTATAAATACATGCAAGCATAATTTCTCAATTAAAAATGGAATGAAGAGCAAATGAGACAATTATTTTTTACCCTTATGATCATTATTGTTTGTGTTTTGAGGTAAGGTCTCAAGTAGGCCAGGCTGCTCCCTAGATAACCAAGGATGGCCGTGAACTCCTGACCCTCCTGCCTTCACTTTCCAAGGGCTGGGATTACAGGCGTGCCTCACCATATCCAGCTTTTTTCCTTACTGCTGAGACACAAGCTTATCTAATTGTGTAGCACGCATAATATGAGTGCCTTCCAGACTGGGAAGGAAAGCTTGTCCTCCTGAAAGGATGCTTATGCACACCCGCCTCAGGCTTCCTCCAGTTTTCGCCCTCTCCCTGCCTTCTACACTATCACTGTGCTCCACTGTCAACAGAGACTGTCTGTTCCTGCATTCTCCCTAGATGAACTTGTTCTAGGATATCTGGGAAATCTGGCATAGATCCAATGTGACTTATCAGGGCTTGGGGCTTCTCTATTAACAGGACAAGGATAGTCTTTACCTGGGGCTTTAGAAGCCCAGCTGCTAGACAGTAACTCAACTGTACTTCCTAAAAGATCTCTCTGGGAACCAGACCTGGTGGTACAGACCTGAAATTCCAGCCATCTGGAAGTAGAGGCAGGAGAATTGTTTTGAGGCCAGCCTGGGCTACCTAGTGAGATCCTGTCACAAACAAACCTCTTCTGTAGCTTCTTCTGGTTCAAATACCTTATCATCCCTAATAGGGCATCTGACCTATTTCTGGAGACTTGAGAGTTTTCCAATAAAAGTTTGCAGATAGGAGACACAAAGGCAACCCTTACTGTTCACTCTGTTTTCCCTGGGGGAATGATACACTGTCAACCAGCCCTAAAACAGGAAGCTGCCAAGGATCTGCAATACAGTTAGCACACTACTTCTATGTTCTAGAGCTGTACAGCAATGCTCATTAATAATCAGTCATCTTAACCATCACTCAGTTAACTCAACATAATGAATAATTTGGAAGTGTCAATGAGCCTTCCATATTTCCGGCCACTGTCATTACAACTACACATTTTGTTATGGTGCCTTCTTGCTGGATACATATCACATATACTTGGTTTTCTGGTTCCCAAACGCAGAGTCTTGGGTGAAGCCTTTACTAATTAGGCTACTCCATCCTCAGGATATCCTATGTATTGGGGGGACTGTGAACATTTTCCAGCTGGAAATGAGAACCTCTTTTAGAGGCCCACAAAACATTCTTCTCAGAGTGTCATTAGCCAAACAATATCATATCCCTACATTACAGGGGCTACAGTGATCCACTCAAGGACTGTGGATGTGTCTGAACCCCTCGACTTTTCCATTGACTTCACCATCATCAGGCACAACTGGAGGGGAATGCGTTTCTCCATGCCTCGATAGCACAGATGGAAGCACTTAGTTCTCTCTCTCTCTCTCTCTCTCTCTCTCTCTCTCTCTCTCTCTCTCTTGAAGTAGCAAAGAAGAGTTTCTAGTAGCTCCCACATAGGCAGATTGTGTTGCATGCAGGAAGACAGCTGAGAGGTGTGGAAGAAAGGGAATGATCACATAGCTCTTCCTCATGCTTCTTATCCTCCTAGTTGGAGAAATATTGAAAGTATTCAATGCTGACCCCTTTGTCACTATAGATGTCTTCTCTGTGATCTCTGAGAGGCCTTATTATTCCATTTGTTTCCATATTTTGGCAATGCTAGAAGTCCAACCCATATTCCAATCCTGTCTCCAAGCTTCTGTATCCTACATATATCAAACACCTTCCTTCGGGTGTCCTGTGGTTGGTTACTTGAGATGTAACATGTCTGATATGGCATGGCTGATTGTCTTTCTGCTTTGCTTCCTCTATGCACTTTCCTAAAGAGACAAAAGATGATCTCACATTTGCCTCACTCTCTCATCCTTAACACATCTATCCTACTGCCCAGAGACTCTCACATTCTTGCCGTTTCTTCTACCAACTGTAAGCTTTTAGAAGCAGGTTTTATTGTTTATCTATATGGCCCTCAATGATGTATCTGAGGAATAAATGGTTATGCAGACATAACTGAATAAAGTTGAGCATTGTCTTGATGCCTACTATAATAAAAATAGCTTGCTCAGTGCCTGCAGACTGGAGAAGCTTGGAAAGGGCCTAGACATGGGTCTAGACCTAATTTGGGAGAACAATGATCAAGAGAAGGTTTAGTGTGGGATCTAGGACATAAAATCTGGAGACTAGGATTCCAACCCATCTCAAGCTTAAGTAGTGAGTATTTGGATGAAGTCTAATGTGACGATGCAGAGGACAGAAGCTAGTGAAGAAAGATTTAAGATTCAGGACTTCAGAAAGTCATACTCGGAATCAGCAGGAACTGCTTAGAGTCCTTGGGAAGCCCTTAGGGAGGACTAGTGAAAGGAATGATTAAGACCTAAGCCATGCGGTAAGTGCATAATTCTTGGCTTAAATGTCCTAGTTGAGGCATAGGATACCTCTCCCAGTATACATATTGATTCCATGTGCAATCACTCAAACCTGGGATCCACAGCCTCGCTGGGCTGTCCTTAGGGAAACTTGTGGCTGATTGCCAGAATAAGGCACTGGATTTACTTATTGTCCTTCCACACTGGTCAGGGAAGCCAAGAAACAAAATGGTGCTATGACACTAGGTGGGAGTTAAGGAGAAAAGAGAGGACCCCACCCACATTAGACTTAGACAGGCCTCATCAATTCTAAAAGCCTAACTTGGCCCTATTTAAGGCAATAGTCTAAAATCAGTTAGATATTAAAACTGACCTAGAAACATAGGGACTCCTATACAGAACTTCTGTACTATCTTTGCAACTAAAATTATCCCTAAACAGAATGTTTCCTTGAAGAACTTATTAGAAACAATCAGTCACTATGTACAACCCAATCCATCACTATATTCAGCATGCTGAATTTTAAATAAGCTTTACATCCAAAAGAAATCAAGTAGGTGAGGACACTTTATTCATTACTCATCTACATGACACCAAGCTGGTTGGGTTCGATGCAGAGGAAGAAGTCACTTACTGCACAGGTGAGTAGGTGAATTTGGTCACCCCAATGGCCATTCGCAGATTTTTTCCCAGGGGCTATGTTGAGGAAATACTCTCTCTCCCTAGTACCAGGCTGGGATGAGAGATAGCCATGAGCTCTGGAAAGAAGAAAGGGGATGGGGTGGGAGAGGATTGGGGTATTGTAGTGATGTGGAGTTACATTCACCCTTTTCCTAGCCTTTTCTTCTACTTTGAAACTTGCCAGCCTTTGCCTGTCCTTAGACGACCCAGGGAGCCTTGCTCCTTGAAGCTGCCAGTTGACAAGCAAGGTTGCCAACTGAAGCCAGTTGCTCTCTTCTGATGTGGGAACTTACAACCTGTCATCTTTTGTTGTCTGCGGAGCACAGAACACAGCCAAGCTGGGAGAGTCTGTTGTATGAGTCCAGATCTTATTGAAATGATGTAATGTATTCACACATGTTAAGGAAAAGCAATAAATCGTTACCACTGCCATCCTTGCACAGTCTCCAAGTAGTCAGAAAAAAATTACAGGGGCGGTGGGGAGGGAGAGGAGGAATTTAAGGCAATAATTCTTTCTTCCCCTAGGTTGAAATCTTGAACAAAGAAATGGATAACTGTGGTCACAACATAGGCTGTTCATCTATCTGCAGGTTTAACAGCAGCCTTATCATCCTACCCTGACTAAGAGAAGAGCCAACGCTCCCAAATATATTGGAAGTAGAAGGGAACTTAATTGATTGAGAAGATTACAAACAACCTGAGAAAGAGAGTGAGTGCAAAGTGTTCAATAATTAAAGGAGGAAGCATGAAAGAGGTGACCCAGCAAAATCAAGTACAAATTAAAAATCCCCCTGGAGAGTTGTTTCATCAGTGCTAGAGAGAACAGTGGACAAATAACCAGTGAACTCAGCAACAAAGTGTGAATTCTTTCGAATCAGGGCTAGCTGCACAGTTGCCAGGAATTTTAGTGTACATTTGTTTAGGCAGCTCCCAAATTACTTCCTTCCTTTCACCTTCTGTCAGTAGGCTTCCCTTTGATTGGCCAATGACAAGAAATTCCAGGTCGGGGGCCGCTCAGGTTGCATCAGTTGAAGAGGTCTGGAGACCTGCCAGAGTCACATGGTGCATCATCTTTCAGGGCAGCCCTGGGGAGCGTGCTGACACAAGGTAAGGTCTCATTCAGAGAAGAGACATACAATGGCCCTATATTACCAAGCCATTGAAGAGAGACCAATGAAGAGAGGGTTTTCTGAAGGGTGAGAACAGGCTTACAGGACATAACTGAGAAGATTCCCAGAGAAAATGTGGGGTAGTGAAATGAGATTTAGCTCAAGAATAACCTGGGATTATAAGTCTGTGCATTCCTGCATGTGTGCACATGGCGTGACCCTGGGATCTAATAAGTGAATGACACATGCGTTGGTTGTGTATCATATAGAAATGCTACGAGGATCAATTGCAATGACACACGTTTTCACAGCTGTGATCATAATTGTCAACCAGGTAAGTTATCTCTGATTTTGGCCAGAACCAGTGTACTTGTCCTTGACCCCTTTATTCATTGCATCGGACATGAGAACAAGCGTGTGGTTCTATTGCTCTCACTGCTTATATGTGAAGATCTTACTTCCCCTCTGTGATTTGTTCACATTACAATCGTTTTGATGGCTAGTGAGGCTAGAAGCAACCTCGCATTTACAGAGAGATCCCTATTGATATATCTCCATCGATCTCTTTTCCCACATCCATCGCAACTGCTTTAAAGTACCTACAAATCGACCTAAACTCCCTGCTCGACAGTTCTTCTTACCCATAATTCATCTCTTTCAGTATTGGTATCTTAAGGCAATCAGTGAGGGTCTGTCTCTACATCCATATACCACGGTCTAAGCACATCTATGCATACAGAACCTGCCTCCGTGGTATACCAAACCTTCTGAAAATTGTGCACAATTAGTTCTCTTGGCTGTACTTCAAACAAGAACAAAAGGGGTATTTTCCCTGTTTTATGGATGAAAGGCAGAGGCCTGGTGGCTCATGGAATGGATATTACAAGTGATTTACATTTCTTTCTCTGCAGTCCAGGCCTCTTACCTATTATAAAGCAGTCTTTCTTACTTCTCTATGAAAGAACTGAACACATCTACTTTCTTCATTTGACTGTGGAAAGCTGCCATCTCTGTTTGCCATACAGGACAGTTTAGAGTGAGGTCCTAGGAGCTGAGAGAGACAAAAGAAGGGTCTTAATCTACTGTAGGACTCAGGCTGGCACTTCACAAGTTGGCTTGTTTGACTGGGAAATCAGTGCCGTGCTGGCTGGTTTCACATTCCTTGCATTTGGGCTGTGACCCACCGGCTAGCTCTGGGAGGAATGTAGTAGTTGGCAATTCTATCATGAATCTCGAAGGCATAGCTCTCTGATCCAAAGTGCTAGGCCAGAAGAATAGATTTGAAGAGCCCAGGGGAGAAGATTCCAGCCTGCAACCTGCTTTCAGCCCAAGAGTCAAAGGTAGATGATTAGATGTCATTAGGAGAGAATCCCTAAGCCTGGGGACATAATTAACAGGATGGTGACCACCTGCTGTCAAGTGCCAGTATTGGGGGTAATTAGTAATCCTGGTACCTGAGGATCATAAGGTCTAAGATGGAAAAGAAGGAGAAAAAGAGCATTCAAAATGCAGACTGAAATCCCAGAAAAGAAATTAAGAGTTTAGAATAGCAATCTGAGAAACAAAAAGGATAAATGAATTCCTTTATGAGCCGCCGATGTCACGCCAGCCAGCCCTGGTGAAGTATCACCGGATCTGGGTGCTCAGGGACATCAGCTGACATACCCACTGGCCAAAGCCAGCATCACTGTGCAGCAGGGTCTGTCCCTTAGCATCCCACAAATAAAGGAAAGGGGAGCAATCAATATGCGACATGATGAAAGCCCAAGAGAGCCAAAAGGAGTTGGCAGGTCTCGGGCAGAGAGAGGCAGGAAAGACAAAAAACGGCCCGGAGATGTCAGCGTCAGATTTCTCAAGGCACACAAAGGCTGTTGGATTTCAACACACACTGCTTGGCTCTGTTCACAGTAGAAAAGGGAACAAGGTGGTTAGTGTTAAAGGAAAGAGGGGATAAATGGCTGACGACAGTCTTGGAACAGAATTGAAAAACACCAAATTAGAGGCATGTGTATTAAACTGAGGAGCTGCTGAGTGGGAGTGCTCACCCCAAATGCTGCAGTTGCGATGGCTCTTACCTTGGCTCCTGAGTAGCGCATTGAACACTCCCCCCCACGGGGGGTGTCAGAGAACCCACCAATTTCCCAAAGGCTCCTATGCCGCATTTTCTCCATAGGAAGGTTAGGCCCTTCACTTCACTGCTTTGATGTCCACTGTTATAACGCTGCTCTGGGGAGACAAAAGCTCAGTGTATGTTTCACGTGCTTGTCCCCCGAGCCTGTTCCACGGTAGAAGTTAATTTAGAGATACTGGTCAACTTCCTAATATTGATAATCTGATCTTTGAAATAGAATGGATCAATCAATGAATCAGTGAATCGATCAATCCAGGTATTCCCAGGATTTCTGCCAAATGATGGTCCTGTTCCCATGGGCACTAGCCTAGATTTTCTTTTGAAATTCACAACTACCCCAGTTCCCAGCATTTACTCAGGCAGTGGGTTTGGAGTTGTAACTACCTGCTAGTGTTCTGACCTCCTTCCCACTTAGGGCGTAGGCTCTGCAGTTCTCTTATTTCTGGATCTCTGGGTTTCCCTTAACCCCCAGTTTCTAGAGCCCCTCCCCCCCAGTTTCTAGAGCCCCTGGGTCTACTCAGCCTGCCCTGCCCTTTCAAACAAATGTGTTTGGTCTTATTTTACTTCCTCAGTCTTGGCTCACAGCTACTTTTTGTAAGCATCATTCCACATGGTCCTGGTGTGATCTGAACATCTTAGGAAGGTGGGAGGTCAGGAAAAAAGAAAAGAAACAAGGAAGATAGTACCAAAGCATAAACGACTCTCTGAACAGGGTCTTTCATAATAGAAAGCATGATTCTTTCTAGAGTTAACAAAAAGATGGTTGGATAACTTTTAGTACATTGCATATCTAGCGCCTTCTTTCAAAAGACTTTAAACCCAACATAATCGCAGCTATTCTGAAACAATGCTAGCAAAGAATGGAAGATATGTATGGGAAAGAGATTCCTATTAATTATCCAAATTTTTGCTTCTTTAAATACTTGAAACTCTACCTTGAGTAGAATTCTGGTTTTGTTGTTGTTGTTAACTAACAAAGTACACAACTTTATGTGTCTCAAATCTGTTTTCTCACACTGTATCAAAGAAAAATATATCTGATGATTCATCAGAAAATAGCAAAGAATCCTACAGGTACCTGCATGAGATCAGAAGGCTGGGATCCTGCTCTCTAAGTGTGGCAGTTCCACTGCTTAGTGATGGTGTCTGGATGAAGGCACAACTTCATATTCCTACAGTACAGAATCTGATGCCTCTTTGAGTTCTCAAATTCAAAGTTCGAAAGCTCAGAGAGAATGGAAATTAGACTACAGAAAAATTAAAAATTCAAAGAAAATTTTCTCTACTAGCTAATTTCTTAAATGGATTTAGTTTTATGAGAAAATGGGTCTGTGCTGGTTATTTTTTGTCAACTTGTCACAAACCAAAATGATCTGGGAAGAAGGAACTTCAGTGAGGAGGGTCCTCATCAGACGGGCCTGTCAGGCATTTTCTTGATTACTAACTGATGTAGGAGGGCCCAGCACTCTATGGCAAATAGTGACAGAAGACTGTGGAAATTACTTCTCTGGGTGAGTGGGTGTGAGCTGTGTAAGGAAAGTAGCTGACCAAGCAGGAGGGAGTAAGATGGTGAGCAGCGTCCTCCACCATCTGTGCTTCAGTACTTCCTTACAGGTTCCTGTCCTGCTTGAGTCCCTGCCTTGACTTCTCTCCATGATGGAATGTAATCCGGACTTGTCGGAGGCAGAGAACCCTTTCCTCCAAGTTTCTTCGGTCAGTGTTTGATCACAGCAACAGAAGAAGAAAACTTGAACAAGGTCTTTCTTTTTTTTTTTTTCATTGTCCAGCAATATTTTATTTTTTAATATAATTTTTTAATTATTAAACTTTTCCCATAGGTCATACATCATTTATCAATCGAGTCTAGAATCTCTTCCCTTTCCATGCTCCCCACCCCACCCGAGTCCCTGCACTCTGCCATACATGTCCTGTATCTTTTTCTGAGTCTTTCCAGAGTTTTTTCAGTTCTTTTGTTGTTTTTCTCTCCAACTTGTATTGCTACAGTATATATACATATATATACATAGTTATATATACATAAATATATATATGCATACATACATACACCTATCACTTGAATTGTAGGATATTTTTTCCCTAAAAGATGTCATGTTTTCCTTAAGGAAGTGCTCGAAAGTTCCTCCTTGGCAATCCCAAACAACTGTCAATCCTACACTTTTGCTCCACATGGGGGTCTTTCCCTCCCATGGTCCCCCAAATGAAGTCCAGTAAGAACGCATCCTGTCTCGATCCCCCTGCATTGGCCTCCATGATACAGCCCAGGTAGTCCAACAATGGCAGTCTATATTCTGACGAGGCTCAGGGGTCTCTCAGGGTTTTTATGGGGGAGAGAGGGAAGGTGGGAGTCCCTTGTTCCTTTCAGTTTTTCATTTACCAGTTCCATCCACTTGAGGACAAAATCAGGTCTTGCTAGACCAGGCTTCTTTTTCTGAAGCATGAGTGGACTTTCCTCTTTATAGACTGGACACTGGCTGAAGTCCCATTAGTGGCTCTCCAAGACCTCCCTGAACAGGAAGACTGGTGACCCACATTTGCAGGGCATTTCAAGAGATGCCCCCATGCATAATTCCCTAAGACTTAGTTGACCTCTGAGGGCAAGGAACAAAGTTATCCCTTAGGTCCCTTGACAAACTTCAGAATGAACTAAAAGGAGAAAATGGTCTTTCTACCTAAAAACAAACTCCTTTGGTAATGGGTTCTACTCGTTAAGTGGATGGACTTCTAAAACTTCCACCTTTTGAACTGGGAGAATATTGGAAGATGAGTCCTAAGTATATCATGTGGGAAACCTACTCTTTGAAGTTTGCCTAGAAAGCTTAATATATTGGTTTAAGTCTGTTTTTTATTTAAATTGAGAATTTTATATATCAGTAAAGTTATACGAATCAATATATTTTTCTCCCCTCCCCACCCCAGGATTCATAGACAGCCACAAAGAGAAGAAAGAAAATCTGAAACCACCGTTTGGAATAAAAGTAAGCTAAGTATATAATACACAATTTGAAAAGCTATTGAAGGGCTTCCAAACAACTACTCAAATGCAATGGACCCACAAAGATGAATGTGGAAAAAGTAGCCAAGGACAGAGGTTCTCAAAAAATAGAAGAAAAAATTCTTCTTGAAGACAGGAGGGATACTCTGCTTTCTGTAAAAAATGGGGTCAGAATTTGGAAGGGTAGCATAAATGGCTGAAACCAATAAAATAACATACAGATGAAGAAAAATATTGGCTTATAAAGAATAAAACACACTACCATGCATATAGAAAGCATCCAGTCTCTGAATTACTTAGAAAACTGCTCTGTCCTCTTTCCCACTGTACAAACCTCCTGAAAGAACAGCAGTGAATTAAAAAAAATTCACCTCTCTGTATTTCTGTCTGTTGACACAGTGTGATCAGACACGTCAGAATCCTGCCTCCATGCCATGATGGAGTGTAACCCCACAAACTGAAAACCCAAAGAAACTCTGCAAGATCCCTTGAAAAAAGAAGTGAACAGTAATGGTTCCTGAAGCAGCACTGAAAGAATGATGCTTTATTAGAAATGGAGGGAAAAGACTAAAACCTACCAACAAGAATCATAACCCTTCATATAAACAGAGAGGTGTGCCATACTGGTGGATTTTGGAACGATCGACTATGGATTGACCATAGGTGAAATAAAAATCTCTGTAGAATTTTTGTGGAAGTCAGAAAGATGATTCTAACATTAATATAGAAATGCAAGGAACACAAATGTCAAAATGAGGAAAAATGCTGGAGCAAAACATTGCTTTATTTAAGACTTCCTAAAGATCCAGTCATCAAGACACTGTGGAAGAGGCATAACAAGAGTGACAGAAGACTGTGGGAAATTACAGAGTCCCATCATGGTCCACAGGGAAAGAAAGCTTTGTTAACAAATTGTATGCTTTCAGTTGGATAAACATATGCAAAGGAAAATTAATCCAGAAAGAAACTGGACCTCAAATTACACTACACTCAGAAATAATTTGAGATTGGTCATATATCTAAACAGCATAGAAAAAACTTAAATACAAACAAAGAATACTAAAAACACTGCATTTGAGCAGATGAAGAATGTGTAGCAAGACAGCTTAACACGGGAAAGTGCTTGCCCCATGAAGCTGACCAGCCTGGGTTCAGTTCCCAGATCCCATGGTGGAAGGGGAGAACTGATTCCCCAAAGTTGTTCTCTGAGTTCTACATGCATGTTCATACCCATACACACACACACACACCCCTCCACACACACACACAATCAATGCACTCACATATACACACATAAATCACACATGCACATTAATGATAAATGTTTTAATCTTTTTTGTGCTTTTATTGATGTCTTGTGTATTTCAGACATAATTTTTCAATTCAGTTTAGGCATATTCCCTTTTCCCTTCCCTCCACCCCACCCCAGATCCTGCATTCTGCCATAACTGTCCTGCATCTTTCTCTCAGTCTTTTTTTATGCTTAAAAATTCACATTTTCCTCCATTAATTTTATATTACTCTAAAATATGAATACATACTCTAAAATATGGATACATATTCTTCACCTATATATAGTAATTACAGTCCAAAAATAAGTGGTGGGTGGATTCTAGAGTCCCTTGAGAGATTTACATTATACCAACATAGTTGCTCTCAGATAAACAGAAATATAACAATAATGCTGTTCAGCTTGCCTTTCATCTGGGGGGATTTGGTGTTAGCATCCATAAATGAGGGTAACCATTTACTATTTGTTTTTCTGGGACTGTGTTACTTCACTTAGCATAATGGCTTCGAGCTCCATCCATTTACCTGCAAAGTTCATAATGTCAACTTTCTTTACCACTGAATAGTACTCCATTGTGTAGATGTACCACATTTTTGTCATCCACTTGCCTGTTGAGGGGCATTTGGGTTGGTTCCAGCTCTCTTCACTATTGTGAAGAGAGCTGCAATAAACATGGATGTGCATATATCTTTGCAGTAGGATGAGTCTTGTGAGTATATACCCAGGAGTGGTATGACTGGGTCAGGTGGTAGATTCATTTTGAGTCTTTTAAGTGTTCTGCACACTGCTTTCCATAGTGGTTGTACAAGTTTACATTCCCACCAGCAGTGGATGAGTGTTCCCCTTTCCCCACACCCTATCCAGCATCTGTCATCTTTTGCTTTCTTGATCTTAGCTAGTCGTATCAGAGTGAGATGATATCTGAGAGTAGTTTTAATTTGCATTTTCTTAATTATTAATGGTGTTGAACACTTTTTAAGATGTTTCTCAGGGGCTGGAGAGATGGCCTAGCGGTTAAGAGCACCGACTGCTCTTACAGAGGACCTGGGTTCGATCCCCAGCACCCACATGGCAGCCAAGAGCCGTCTGAAACTCCAATTCCAGGAGAACTCCAGCTCCAGGGGAATCCGAGACCCTCTTCTGACCTCTGCGGCGTTGCACGTCACAGGTGCACAGACTTGCATGCAGGCAGTACATTCATACACATACAGAAATAAAAAAAAAAAAAGATGTTCCTCAGCCATCTTTAATTCCTCACTGGTGAAGTCTCTGTTCAGCTCTTTACTCCATCTTTTGAGTGGGTCATTTGTTTTCTTACTTCTTTGTTTTTTGAGTAGTTTATATATTCTTGATGTTAATACCCTGTGAGATGTATCCCTGGTAAAGATTTCCTCCCACTCTGTGGGTTTTCTCTTCACTTCCTTGATTGTTTCTTTCCCTGTACAGAAGATTTTTTTTCAAGTGTTTTAGAGTTAAACTATACAGAAGGTTTTAAGTTTGATGAGGTTCCATTTGTGGGCTGTTGACCTTATTTGCTGTGCAACTGCTGTCTGATTTAGAAAGTCTTTTCTTATGCATATGTCTTGTAGGTTGTTGCCAACTTTTTCTTCTATCACCTTCAGGGTTTCAGGCTTCATGTTGAGATCTTTGATCCACTTGGAGTTTATCAAAAAGATCATCCATCATGATCAAGTTGGATTCACACCAGAAATGCAGGGATGGTTCAACATATATAAATCAACAAATATCATAAAACACATAAATGGACTGAAAGACAAAAACCACACAATCATTTCAATTGATGCAGAAAAAGCCTTTGACAAGATCCAGCATCCCTTCATGTTTAAAGCCCTAGAGGGAATAGTACTGAAAGGAACATTCCTCAACATGATCAAAGCCATATATAGCAAACCCACTGCCAACATCATCCTAAACAGAGAAAAATTAGAACCATTTCCCTTAAAGGGAGGAACCTAGCAAGGCTGCCCCTTTTCACCACTCCTTGTCAACATAGTGCTTGAAACACTTGTTAGGGCAATAAGACAAGAGAAGAAAAGAGTACTAATCAGAAAAGAAGAAGTTAAGCTATCCCTTTTGCAGGTGATATGATAGTTTACCTAAAGGATGCTAAAAACTCCACCAGAAAACTTCTAGAAATGATTAAAAGTTTTAGTAAAGTGGCAGGCTACAAAATTAAAAATACCTGTCGGTTTAAGAGGGGAAAGGTTTATTTTGAAGGGGATGTAGACCATAATGGCAGAGATAGCATGAAGGCCCAAGCCCCTGGTACGGTTACCATCCCCGCATTCAGTGGAAATCTTCTGTCCTCAGTTAAATCTCTGTATAAATGCCTACAAAGATAAGACTAGCAGTCTGTCTCCTGGGTTATTCCAAATACACTCAGGTTGACAATGTAGATTAGTCATCATGAGTGGTGAGGATGCTGCATTAATCTGCTTGGGCTATTATAATAAACAGTACAGTCTGGGTGGTCAAACAACAGAAATGTATTTGTCACAGTTCTAGAAGTTAGAAGTTCAAAATCAGGTGCCATGAACATTACTGTCTGGTCATGTTTCTCTTTCTGATGTGTTGAATGTTGAACACTGTCCTCACATGGTCTTTCCTCTATATAAACATGTTAAAAGAATTCTATCTTATAAAGAAATTAGTCCCATCAGATCATATCAGAGCCCTATACTCATGCCTCATTAAACTTTATTTCCTTAAAAGATAAGAAAATGAAAAGCATACTAGAAACCTATTTTTAGAGAAGAGAAAGCAATATGAAGTATCTCATCAGACATACAGAAGAAGGGAAAATGGAGAAGGAAAATGCTACCTGATAAAAATTCCATTAAATAGTCCTAGGCTAAACTCTCTAGATAAAGGGTGTGCTTTGTCAGAATGAGTTTTAAAACATTATCAAACTATGCCCATAAGAGATGCACTGAGGCTGACTACACACAAAGTACTTGAATGTAAATGGTAGAAATATATCCTGTGCATACAATAATCAAGAGAGCTTAAATGGATCACTAACAGAGCAAAAGACACACATGGTTGAAAATCAAAATTGTTTTAAAAGAGAAAGAATTTTTTTAAGTTTCTTTTATTTTTATATGTGTATGAATGTACTGTCTGCACGCAGGTTTGTGCACCCATGTCATGCAATGCTGCGGAGGTCAGAAGAGGGTGTCAGATTCCCCTGGAACTGGAGTTACAGACGGTTCTCAGCCGCCATGTGGGTGCTGGGGATCAAACCCGGGTCCTCTGGAAGAGTAGTTGGAGCTCTTAACCACTAGGCCATCTCTCCAGCCCCCTGAGAAAGAGTATTTTATAGTAATAAAAGTACCAACCCATCAATACATTATACCAGGGGCTGGAAAGATGCCTTCCTGGCTGTGAGCACCTGAGTTTGGTTCCCAACACCTGCACTGAGGGGTTCACAACCACCTGTAACTCCAGCTCCAAGGGAATCTAATGCTTCTGAACTGTATGGACACCTACATACACATGCACATACCCATCTACACACACACACACACACACACACACATTCATCATTAAAAGTAATAAAGATAAACCTTTTAAATAGAAGATATACCCGGGGCTGGAGAGATGGCCTAGCGGTTAAGAGCACTGACTGCTCTTGCAGAGGACCTGGGTTCGATCCCCAGCACCCACATGGTGGTTAAGAACCGTCTGTAACTCCAATTCCAGGAGAACTCCAGTTCCAGGGGAATCCAACACCCTCTCTGACCTCCAAGGCATTGCACGACACAGGTGCACAAACCTACATGCAGACAGTACATTCATACACATAAATAAATAAATAAAAATTAAAAAAAGAAGATATGCCCATTATAAACATGTATAATATACCTAACATCAGAGATGATGGTACAAGAAGCAAAATAATATAATTGAGGAAGAAACACATAATTCAACAATGATAGGTTTCAACTTAATACTCCACTTTCAATAATGAATACAACAACTAGATAATAGGTGGACAATGAAATTGAAGTCTTGAATGTTATAAGCAATTAGACCTCCAGATACCTAAAGAACACTCCACATAGCAGAAGAATATGTATTCTCAACATACACAGAACACCCTCTAGGATATGTTGGCTCATTAAATTACTTCAAAAACACTTAAAAAGAGTGACACTTTGTAGTGGCAGCTTCTCTGATCTCAATTAAAAATAAATTAGGAGTAAAAAACAAAGTAGTCTGGGAAATTCACAAGCATATGCAAATTTAAAAACATACATCTAAATAATCAATGTATCAAAGAACAAATCACAAGGGAAATTGAAATTAGAAAGCACTTTAAGATAAATTAAGGTAAATTTACAGCATTCCAAGTTTTATGGGAGTTCTTACACTGACATTTGTAGCTACAGAAGCTAATGTTATAAGGAGCTAAGTGGTAGAGTGCTTGCCTCAAATTTACAAGGTCCTAGTTTCAATCCCTACCCTACCCCAAATAGTTCTACATAATTAAAATCAAAATTGGTTTAAAAGAGAAAGAATATTTTATAATACCAAAAGTACTAACCCAAATAATCTGATTTCTACCTTAAGAAAGATTCAGGAAAAGTATAAGCCAGAAATATGGGGCAAACAGAAGGAATGGGATAATCAAATCGGGGCAAACATTAATGAAACAGAGAATTAAAATTCAGTTGAAGAGGGGCAGGAGAGATGGCTCAGCAGTTAAAAGCATTGACTGCTTTTGGAGCAAGAGGACCTGGGTTCAATTTCCAGTACCCAGATGGTGGCTGACGACCACCCATAGCTCCAGTTCTAGGGGATCTGAGGCCTTCTTCTGACCTTCTTGGCCATTGCACTACATGACATGGGTGGACTTATACACAAGTAGGCAACATGCAAATAAATAAATAAATAAACAAATACCTACAAAACAATTAAAAAAAACAAAAAATATACACAAAACTAAATTTATCTCTTGTAAAGATCAATAAAATTGGATGCACTAACAAAGACAGGAAATAATAAAATTGCTAAAGTCAAAGTTGAGCTCACAATGTTAAAGAAACAGCAATAAAAGTTGACAATAATATAAGCAATTTGGCATATTGTCTGGATAATCTGGATAAAGTAGACTAATCATAGAACTGGTTAAAAAAAACACAACCAAAAACTGAGCCCAGAAGTAATATAAAATTGGAATAAGCCTACTTTAAGTAAAGAAATTGAACTATTAAAAATATTTTCTCAAAATCCACGCATGCTGGCATATGCCTTTAATCCTAATACCTAGGTGCTGGAGAGATGGCCTAGAGGTTAAGAGCACCGACTGCTCTTGCAGAGGACCAGGGTTCCATCCCCAGCACCCACATGGCGGCTAAGAACCATCTGTAACTCCAATTCCAGGAGAACTCCAGTTCCAGGGGAATCCGACACCCTCTTCTGACCTCCGCGGCATTGCATGACACGGGTGCACGAACCTACATGCAGACAGTATACTAATACGCATACAAAAATAAAAATAAAAAAATAAAAAAATCCTAATACCTAGAAGGCAGAGGCAGGTGGATCTCTATGAGATCAAAGCCAATTTGGTCTACATAGCAAGTTCCAAGCCAGCTGGGGCTATAGGAAACCCTGTCTTAAAAAAACAAAACAAAATGACTTTACTGTTAAGTGATTCTAAACATTTAATGAATAGATAGCATCAACTTTCTTTAAATCCTTGAAAAATAGAAGAGAAGGAAGCACTTATTTTTGGCTTTTTTGAGACCCAGCTGGCTTGGAGCTTGCTATGTAGACCAGGCTGGCCTTGAACTCACAGGATCCACCTGCCTCTGCCTCCCAAGTGCTGAGATTAAAGGTATGTGCCACTACGCCAGGCATGAGAAGGAAACACTTTTTACCTCATTGTATAAGACCAATATTATTTTGATATCCAAACCAAAGAAGCAATAACAGAAAAATAGCAGCAACTACAAATAAATATCTCATATAGAAACAAAAATTCTTCAACTGTCAACACTTGCAAACTGAGTCCAGCATCTTGCCTTTAGCGACAGTGTCTGAACAGAATTTATCCTGGCTGTTCAAGGGATAAAAGCCCATTGATTAACATACCACATTGATAAACCATGATTTATCAACAGACCCAGAAAAGATTAAACAGTTTTCAAGATGGAAGCATTACATGACTAATGGTGGTATGGAACTTATTCAAAATGATAAGGGAATCCTTGAAAGACTTACAACAAGAATTATACACGGAGCTGGAGAGATGGCCTAGTGGTTAAGAGCGCCGACTGCTCTTGCAGAGGACCCGGGTTTGATCCCCAGCACCCACATGGCGGCTGAGAATCATCATTAACTCCAGTTCCAGGGGAATCCGACACCCTCTTCTGACCTCTGAGGCATTGCACGATACGGGTGTGCAAACCTACATGCAGGCAGTACATTCATACATGTACAAAAGTAAAAAAATTTAAAAAATAATAATAAATAAATAAAAATTTAAAAAAACTTTAAAAAATATAAAAAGAATCATACACAGCAGTGAGACTGAAAACTTTTACCCCAGAAACCTAAGGAATCCACAATAGATCTATTAGACCTAATAAATTCAGTTACATTGCAAGATAGAGGATCAATATAGAGAAATTAGATAATCTAGAAATCTGCAGTAAAGAAAATGAAATTAAGTGAAAGAAATCTATTTAAAATAGCACAAAAGGGTCCAGGAGGGTGGTACATGCCATTAATCCCAGGGTTTGGGAGGCAGAAGCAGGCAGACATCTGTGAGATCCTGGTCTACTTGAGCAAATTCCAGGTCATCCAGGGGATAGGAGGGAGACCCTGTATCCCTATGTGTGTGGTAGACCCTGTATCCCTATGTGTGTGGTAGACCCTGTATCCCTATGTGTGTGGTAGACCCATGAACTGTGTGTGTGTGTGGGGGGGTGCACATGCTTCTGTGGCCAAGTGTGGAGACCAGGGGAGGATGTTAAGCATCCTGCTGTATTGCTCTCTACCTTATTCCTCACTGAACCTCTAGCCAGGATGGTGGCCAGAAAACCCCAATAATCCTTTTGTCTCCTTCCCCAACCATACTGAGATTACAGGTATATGTGGTACACCTGTGTTTCTTTTTTTAAATTTTTATTTATTCTTGTATGTGTATGAATGTACTGTCTGCATGTAGGTTTTTGCACCCGTGTTGTGCAATGCCTCGGAGGTCGGAAGAGGATGTCAGATTCCCCTGGAACTGGAGTTCTCCTGGAATTGGAGTTACAGATGGTTCTTAGCCGCCATGTGGGTGCTGGGGATTGAACCCGGGTCCTCTGCAAGAGCAGTTGGTGCTCTTAACCGCTAGGCCATCTCTCCAACCCACACCTGTGTTTCTTATGTGTGTGCTGGTCTTGGAGCTCAGGCCCTCAGTCATGTCTTCAACCCCATAACTCTATAACTTTCAGAAAGGTAACAGACATAAATGTTCATGACTATAAATTTGACACTTTTTTTTACTATT
This sequence comes from Rhizomys pruinosus, assembly GCA_009823505.1. Taxonomy (NCBI): domain Eukaryota; kingdom Metazoa; phylum Chordata; class Mammalia; order Rodentia; family Spalacidae; genus Rhizomys; species Rhizomys pruinosus. Next base: position 3,647,486 of record VZQC01008050.1, on the reverse strand, counting down.
TTTTGAGAACTTCACACCTGAGTATTGTCTTTGCCTTATTTCCATCCCTCCCAGACTCCCTCTGTCTTCCAGTGAATCCCCCACTCCCTCTCAATGTTCTGTCTTCTTCTTTGATTATTATTGTTACATAGACATATATACATTTATAAATATACATATATAATATATATATAATACATTGAGTCCATTAAGTGGTACTCATGAAAGCACACTTTTATGTCACCTAAAAGCATACGCAAGAGAGAAAATAGATACATTTAACTTTATAAATTAAGAACTTTTTGCTTTAAACATTCACTATCTACCAGAGACAACATAGTGGAATAGAAGTATTTCTAAGTCAGCTTTGTGGCAAAGGTTTAGTAACTAGAATACACAAGGAACCCCTACAACTCAACACCATAAAGACAAATACTCGAAGTGAAACATGACATAGATATTTCTCCAAAGACAGAAAAGTGGTCCATAAAAACATGATAGCATCATTTATCATTAGTAAGAGCAAATCAAAACTACACTACGATAACTAAAATACTGTTCTATGCTATGCCCACTAGAACTGCAATTATTTTTACAATTATTTATTTTTGTGGGTCAAAGGGGCACATGTGTGTCACACGTACATATAAAAGTCAGGGGACGACTTGAAGGAGTTCATTTTCTCCCTCCACTGTGGTTTCTGGGACTCAAACTCAGGCCATCAGCTTTGATAGTAAGTGCTTTGACCTGTTGATCCATCTCACCAGCCTGTATTGTTAAATTATTTTTTTAGAAAGAAAGATAAGGTAGCCTTTTCATGAGTTCTGGGGCTGGACTGCAGGTGTCTCTTTGCAGCAGTGGCTGTGTGAGAGCAGAGTCTGGCTGCAGTGGACAGAGTCACGAGAGGACAAGCATTTAGGAAGTTTCTTCAGCTGTTTGACAGAGTATTGGTTGAAAAAGGCCTGCAGCTGAAACTGTAACCAAAGTGGCATTATGCTTCCAGAAGTCTCAAGGAAAAGTACTGCAAGCAACAGTAGTAGCAGTCAGATCAGGCTCTAAAGGAAATGGTGGAGAGAGTCAACTGGTTAGTGTGAAAGTTGGAGACAAAGTTCTTCTCCCAGAGAATGGAGGTATCAAAGTCGTTATGGAGGACAAGGATTATTTCTTATTTAGAGATGGTGACATTCTTCAACTGGCATCACACAAAGCTGCCCATTCCACTGAAGTTCTGATATATTTCATCATGTAAATAATTTCCATGCCTCCCTTTTATAATAAACTGATGATACCTAAAAAAGAAAGATAACAAGATTTGATGAACATGTGGTAGAATTAGAAAGCTCATTGTTATAGCTTCAATGGAGATTGGTACCCAGGGTAGGCACATTTTGAGGCACTGAGCATCATTAGTATGAGGATCTTCATGTGAGGACCTTAGGTAATCAGGGGCAGGCTCTCATGGGAACTGTGCAATGTACTCCTGTGACAATGCATGATGTACTGTCTTCCCAAATAAACAGGGCCTCCAATCCTGAACTTGAACCTTTGGAACTATGGGACAGTTTACCTCTTTTTACTTTGTAAGTAGCTGTGTCAGGCATTTTGTTATAGTGGTGCAAAGCTGGCTAACACACTCACATATTGTTGGCGAGAATGTACAATGATGCATCTACTATGAAAAACAGTCTGTTTCTTGAAGAGTTAAAAATGGCTGACAAATGGATAATGGTATATCTACACAATGGAGTACTTGTCTGCAGTAAGAAAAGATGAAATTCGCAGGTAAGTGGATGGAACCAGACAGTGTTACAGTAGCTGAAGTATTACAAAGACAGAAAACCAAGTGACATATGTCCTCCCTCATTTGTGGATTGTAGCACCAATCCCTTCTATGTGAGTATATCCTGATGTAACACCAGGAGCCAAGAAAATAGAAAGAATACATGAAGAGAAGAGAAGAAAGAACTGGAAAGAGGGGGATAGCAAGAAACAGATGCTACTAGGGGGGAGGTGGGTAAAGTGGGAGTGTTGGGCTGGGAGGGGACAGTGAGGGACATATAGGAAGCATGTTAGAGTGGCAAAGGAACTCATGAGAGAAGGAAAGTGGGGGGTAATGGAGGCTGTCGAAGGAGGAGGGATGTGAGAAGAGAAGAAGAAAGAATAGAGATGACTGGACATTGGGTGTATAGGGAGCCCAGAGTACAATGTGATACCCCTGAGACCCCATGAGAAACACACATGCACGGTCTGAACTTTAGTGCACAGGTGCACCTGGGGGCTGTACGGCAAGGAACATAGTGCCAGACAGAAGACACCTCCCTTCAATGGTTGGTGAGAGTGATCCAAGAGACTGAAAATAACACAGGTTATCACCAAAGCTATTGATTATCTACCAGAAACAGAAAAAAAGACCCTACTGCTCAAGGCAGGACATACTTTAGAAACAGAATGTAGAGTAATAGAGCAGGGACTGACATGGAAGCCTTCTATCTGAAGTTTAGCACTCATAATGCTAGATAAAATGCACGCTGCTAAGAGAGGAAATCAATCAGTGGTCCAACCCATCCATAAAGCCTAATAACCTTAATGACCAGCACAGCAAACTACCTCTATTGTTACAGTAGTGGCACTGTTATCTGGGGGATAATCAACAGTTATCTAATTGGACTTAAAACCTTCTCAAAGGGAGTGAACTCATGGGTAGCGCACTATAAACTCATTCAAATGCACATAGCCAGAGAGGACATAGATCCTAGAGAAAACTCTGCTGTATTTCTTGACCATATTCCTTTGCTGCTACTATAAATGGGACTCCTTCTTCTGTCTTCCCATTGAATAGTATTTGCATTTATGATAATTCTTCAAGTTAAAGTGTACAATTCAGCATTTGAGATTTGAGTATATTGACAAAGTTACATCCCAGTCATTGTGATCCAGTACTGGACCATTTTTTTAATTAATTTTATTTATTTCTGTATGTATATGAATGTACTGTCTGCATGCAAGTTTGTGCACCCATGTCGTGCAATGCCGCAGAGGTCAGAATCTCTTACCATATGCTTAATATAGCATCTTGTATTTACAGACAAGCATACGATACACCACTCATCAAAGAAGATCCTCTTTGGGGCTGGAGGGATAGCCTAGCGGCTAAGAGCACCGACGCTCTTGCAGAGGACCCGGGTTCGATCCCCAGCACCCACATGGCGGCTAAGAACCGTCTGTAACTCCCATTCCAGGAGAACTCCAGTTCCAGGGGAATCCGACACCCTCTTCTGACCTCCGCGGCATTGCACGACACGGGTGCACAGACCTGCATGCAGACAGTACATTCATACACATACAAAAATAAATAAATAAAAAATTAAAAAAAAAAAAAAAAGAAGATCTCTTTTTTTTTGAAGAGATGGAGCTATCTTCAGAATCCCACAACTGGTCAGACCCAGAAAATATACATCTGAGACATGCCAATCCTGGAAGACACATCTACATTTGAACCTCTGAATCTAGTACTGGAAGAACATCGTGGAATGAGGGGCAGAGAGAAATGAGTGCGTTCCTCAATTCACAGCAGTGAAGCTTCCTTACACAATAGAGTGCAGTGCTAACAGAAGACCACAACTAGCCAAGCTTCAAAGAACGGGAGCCTCCAGAGTGTGAGTCCCTGGATAGGACCCCTATATTAATGTTCACCCATGCACAGCTCAAGAATCATTGTGGAAGAGAGACAGAAAGATTGTAAGAGCCAGGGCTTGTTCATGAATGTAGGGAAGAAGAAGAGGCTTTCAGACTACTGGAAGCTCGCACATGGGAACTTGTGGTGATAATGGTATCAGGCACTGGGCCAATGCTAACTCAGACAAGGTCCTAGAATGGGGTGAGAGAAATGGATGGTGGGCTGGCCCTGTACAGAGAACTATTGGGGGCTGATTATTGCATAATAATGTATAGGCCTTTCTTTTTTTTTTTTTTAACATTTTTTTTATTGATGCTTTGTGCATTTCATACATCATTTTCCAATACATTTAGGCATATCTCCCTTTCCCTTCCCCCCACCCCCACCCCAACCGAGAACTGCCATTCTGCCATGACTGTCCTGACATATCGCTCTCAGTTTTTTTTCCCATTTTTTAGCTTAAGTGATAATCCATGAGTACAAGCATCCTTCATGTAAAACCTATTGCAGGCTGTTGTGCCCAAACCCCCACAGCCCACCTTCCATCGAGGGGTGAGGGTTGTATGTTCAATCAGGTTAATCAAATGAGTGTCCAGACACATTGCTGTAGTTTCACATCACCACCAACGGAGCCCTTACATTCTACCACGCCCCCTCTTCCACAGATTATTCCCGGGCTTAGAAAAGGGCACAGATGGATGAGAAGCAAACAGTCCACTCTCTGGAGCTTTTGTCTTGGATTCTGGTCAATTCTGGCTGTTTCCTTTCATGGCCTGACAGTCTGTCCAGGGAATAACCTTTCGATCCTACTAATGAAGCACAAGCAATTAGATATATAGGTACTTAAACAGCATTAATAGTTATGGTAGGTTACTTTGGTATAGACACATATGTTTAGATGATATGTTGATCCACGAGCTACATTTTTTCCTGTTAAATATGACAGGGTCTTACTGTGGCTTATGACATCTCCTAACCTGTAGAGGAGAGTAGGCCTTTCTTAAGATCGCTAGATCTGCTGCCTAGACTCCAGTGGATGAATTTGCATAGAGGGACATCTGGGCTCAAAAGCTTGAATGGATGGGACTTAACATGGATGGTGTAATGCATGAGTTCTGATGGAGGGTTGGGGGCATGAGGGAGTCCTAAATTTGAATGGGAGCCATCGTATGAAATGTATACATGCACAATAAAAATTTAATAAAAATTTTCTGTATATACTTCCAGTAACTTTCACTGTGGTAGTAAGTTAGACTGTTTAGTGTGATTGACTTTTTGACTAATATTGAAAATACTAATTTATTTGTTTCAATATTCCAAGTATTGTTAATTATTTTACTAATATATTGGGTTTTTTAAATTAAAAAAAACAGAATTACCAAATATGAACCAAAACTCTACTCTGAGGTATAAGCCTATAACTATTAAAAACAGGTGTACATGCAAAAACTTACATTTTATTTTGAATAAGTGAGAATAACCCAATGTCCATCAAGAGATTAACAGACGAAGAAATGTAGTATGGCCCCAGACTGCTCCTCAGCTATGAAAAGAGAATGGACAGGTGTCAACATGTGACCCGAAAGCAACTGTGAGAAGGAAGCCAGGCACAAATGTCCATACAGTGGATGACTGCATCTATGTAGGAAATCCAGAATAAGCACATCCATAGGAGCAGAAGATAGATTAGTGGCTGGCAGCTGCTGGGGGGCGGAGGGGGGGGGCTGGGAAGAGTGCTGAAGCATCCGGAGTGCTAAAAATATGGTCCAGTGCTGGATCACAATGATTGGGATGTAACTTTGTCAATATACTCAAATCTCAAATGCTGAATTGTGCACTTTAACTTGAAGAATTATCATAAATGCAAATACTAGTCAATGGGAAGATAGAAGGAGTCCCATTTATAGTAGCAGCAGAGGAAAATAAAATATTCACTAAGAAAACTGATGTGTTAATATGAGATATATTACAAAAACTGTAAAATTGACTAAGGCTACTAAAGTTTCATAATTAGAAAGATAGCTATTTTATTGGAGGAACTCAAGATAAATATGTCAATATTTCTAATTTATAAAATCAATGCAAGTGCAGTAAAATTACCAGCATGTTTTCAAAAGCTGGACAAAGGTTAAGGAAGTGGCACAAATTTAAAAGACTTCTCACACAAGCAAGAAAATAGAAGTCTGGCTCTCCAGAATGAACATACAAACTGGACACAGTAGAGCACATATGTGTAATCTCAGAGTTCCTATACAGAGTGAGAAATGGAGATAAGAGAAGGCCTGGAAACTCACAGGCCAGCTAGCCTGGCTTATACAGTATCCACTATCTCAAAGTGTTAAGTGAGGACCCACACTTGAGGTTGTCCTCCAACCTTCGCACAGGCACTGTGCACTCACACATGGACACACACACACACACACACACACACATACACACCCAAACATATTGTTTGAAAGCTAGACAGATGATTTTTGGCTTGTATATGAGTCCTTGCCCACATGTAGTAAGTGGGCACCACATGCATGCCTGGTGCCCTCAGAGGGAAGAAGTGGCATCAGAACTCCTGAAAATGGAGTTGCAGACAATTGTTAGCCACCAGGAGGGTGCTCAGAACTAAACCTGCAGAAGCATCAAGTGCTCTCTACCGACTACTGAGCCATCTCTCCAGGCCCAACAAGATAGTTTTTAAAATTCACATAAAAATTAACACTATTTAGCAAACTGCTTAAGAAAAGAACAAAAAGGGGAAGTACTGCATCTGATTTCAAGTTTTTTTTGAGACAGAGTCTCTCTGTAGCCCCAGCTGGCCTGGAACTCACTATGCATACCTGGCTGGCCTCTATCTCACAGAGATCCACCAGCCTCTGCCTCCCAACTGCTGGCCTGGAACTCATTATGCATAACTGGCTGGCCTCTATCTCACAGAGATCCACCAGCCTCTGCCTCCCAACTGCTGGTATTAAAAGCCATCATGAAATTCATGGATTAGCACACCATCCAAACATCTGTGTCTATACCAAAGTAACCTACCATAATAATTAGTAATGTTTAAATACCTATATATCTAATTGCTTGTGCTTCATTAGTAGGATTGAAAGGTTATTCCTGGACAGTCAGAACTGATCAGAGTCCAAAATGACATCTCCAGAGAAAGTAGACTGTTTTGCTTCTCGTCCACCTGTGCCCCTTTTCTAAGCCTAGGGAACAATCTGCGGAAGAGGGGGGCATGGTAGAATGTAAGGGCTGTGATTGGGGTGAATGGTGAAACTACAGCAATATAGACTGGACACTTATTTGATCAACTTGAATGTACATACAAGCCCCTCCAGCTGGATGGTGGGAGCCTTGGACTGGGTGGGTTTGGGCACAATAGCTTGCAAATTGGTTTTACATGAAGGATGCTTGTACTCACAACTTATTGTTAAAAAAAATGAAATAAAAGAAAGTACAAAAAAAGCCATCATGCCCTGAAAGTTTCAAATTCTTGACAAAAAGTGTATGACACCAAGCATGAAGAGACCAACATATAACAAAATATAGAGAAATTTCAGAAATAGAAACACACACACACACACACACACACACACCACACCACACACACATATGGGGGGGGGAGAGAGAGAGAGAGAGAGAGAGAGAGAGAGAGAGAGAGAGAGAGATCTCATACCAGAGGGGGAAAAATAGGATATTAAATAAAAGATGTTGGAACTGGCATATTCATTTAGCAGGATTCCAACCAGGATAGCTTCCAAATGGATCAAACTTTAAGTACAAAACACAATACCATAAAAACCCTGAAAGAAAATGTGGAAAGATTCCATTACAAGCTTAGATGAGAAAGGGGCTTTCTAAATATAACTTCAAATTCAAAAAAATTTAAATTGTTATACTTGAGTACATAAAATTTAAAGCAAACGTGTCCATGAGGACATACCATTCAACAAAGAAAAATGTAAATGCTAAATTGAATTTCAATCCTTGCAACAATATCAAGAAAAGAAGATTATTTCCCTAAAATGTGTAAAGCTCTTACATTTTTATAAAACTTAACATGAAAATAAGTAAAGAATATAAAAATAAATTCAAGAATTTTTTAAAATATGTAAAACTGTTATTCACAGGTGAAATGCAAGTTGAAAACTCTTCTGATAAACTAACAGTTACAGTTTTTGATGGAAAGGGAGACATTATATTCTGTGGTGTTATCATTGGTAAAGAGCCCATACCCTGTAAACAAGCTTTCACCTACCTGCCTGAAGAAAAACCTAATGATCTCTCTCTCTCTCTCTCTCTCTCTCTCTCTCTCTCTCTCACACACACACACACACACAAACACACACACACAAACACACACACACACACACACACACACACACTAAAGACATGGAAGGAGAAGTGAAGCTAGGTGGGAAGAGGAAGGGGATTAATAAGAGAGAGAAGGGATCAAAGGAAGGTTACAGAGTGTGAAAACAGCAGTAATACATAATGTACTTGTAGAAAAATGTCATAATGAAACCCATCAGTATACAAAATTAGTATGTTAATAAAAGTATTAAAAATGCTACACTGATACTGTTTCACCTATCAGATTGTCCAGAATCTCAGTATGATAATCTGGTGGTGACTGCTTTTCCTGAATAGCCACTTCATACATTTCTGGTGAGAATATTAATTACTATAATTCCCAAGGAGGGTCACTTGGTAATGTGTATTAAAATCACAAATATGACAGACCTGGACATTGCCAACCTGCCTGAAAGTACCTGAAGTCAGTCTCTGCATGGTGCAGGGGTCCGGATATGTCCAGCCTGCCTGAGAGTACCTGACCCCAGCCTCCGCATGGTAGACCTCTGCAGGAGCTCCTGACTAGATGGTTGAGAACCAGCTGGTCTCTCCAACACAAAATGCAAAGGCCTAAAGCCTAGGCCAAGCAGCCTTTCATACCTAATAAGAAATTAACCAGGCTGGAGACATGGTTCAGTGGTTAAGAGCTCCAACTGCTCTTGCAGAGGACCCGGGTTCGATTCCCAGCACTCACATGGCAGCTAAGAACCGTCTTTAAACCAGGCATGGTGGTGCACTACTTTAATACTAGCACTTGGGAGGCAGAGACAGGCAGATTAAAAAAAAAAATAAATCAACCAAGGCACATCAAGAATACAAAGTCAGTCTTCAACTTAACAAAGGAAGATGTGAGTCTCATATCAGAATCATAAATAATAAAAGAAATCTGCATGCCAAAAACACAACAAAAATAATAGTATGAAAACACAAATAATATCACTCTAAGTGAAGTAACACAGTCCCAGAAACACAAATGACAAATGGTATCCTTCATCTAGGGATGCTAGCACCAATTACCTAATTGTATGGCAAACTGAGCAATGTTAATGTGATCTGAAAACAACTGTGCTCTTATATTGTGAATTCCTTAAAAATAAATAATTAAAAAAGAAAAAGAAAATGAAAATAATAGGTCTCCACTAAACATTATCAGTCCTGTAGAAGAGTTCTACAATAAGGACCCCCTAGAGATACTCCAGGACACAGAATTTAAAAGAACAGTCATAAACATGATGAATGAATTCAGTGAACATAGAAACAAATCAAAGAACTAAAAGAAGATAGGGATAAACTTCTGACTGAATTCACAAAAGAGAAAGAAATACTGAAGAAAACTCAGGATGAAATAAAGAAGGAAGTGAAATATTCAACAAGCCATCTGGAAATGCTGGGAAAAAGCTTCAGCAATAGAATGCATGAAATAGAAAACAGAACATCCAGACTATTTGATAAAGTTGAAGAATTGGACCACTCAAGCAAAGATTTTTAATTTTTTTTTTAATTTTTTGAAAAATTCAGGAATGGACTATTCAGGAAACATGGGACACCATGAAAAGATGAAACTAACGTATCATAGGCATAGAGGAAGGAGAAGAATCTCAGAATAATGGGATTGACCAGATCTTCAACAGGATTGTAGAAGAAAAGTTCCTAAAATTAAGGAAAGTCACGCAAGAAGCTCCCAGAACATCAAATAGACAGGACCAAAAAAGAAACTCCCCACACCATATCATAGTGAAAACACTAAATGTTCAGAACAAAAGGAGAATACTGAAAGCTTCCAAAGAAGAACAAGTCCAGTGACAGGGCGAGCTTCTCCACAGGTGGGTTCCAGGACCATCCCAGCCCTGTTGCTTCCAGCCCAGGGTTCCAAGACCATCTGAGCCCAGTCACTTCCGGTGCAGGGTTCCAGGACCATCCTAATCCTAGCACTTGCTTCCAGCTCAGGGAGTGACAGGGTGGGCTTTTGGGCTGGCGGGTTCCAGGATCTTCCCAGCCCCATCACTCCCAGTCCTGTCACTTCCAGCCCAGGGTTGCAGGACCATCCCAGACCAGTGGCTTCCAACACAGGGTGAGTGACAGGCCAGGCTTCTCCACAGGTGGGTTCCAGGTCCATCCAAGCCCAGTTGCTTCTGGTGCAGGGTTCCAAGACCATCTGAGCCCCTTTGCTTCAAGTGCAGGGTCTCTGGAGCTGCCCCAATTTCCAGACTGGATCAGGTAAGGCCCTACAGTCACCTTCAAGGTGACAGGATTGGGCGGGCAAAAACCAGTGCTCCCTGCCTCCTTGTGGCCATCCTGGTGGGAACAGAGAAGGTGACTTGGAGCACCAAGTAACAGAAGAGACAGCAAACCTTCCAACCTAGAGGAACCGGTCTTCAAAGAAAGGAAGAGCACTTGAATTTCACATCAGCTTATAAACAACAAATCAAATCCACATGCCAAGAGCACAAAGGAAAAATCAACAACATGGGAAAAGCAAATGATAAATCCCTAACAAAATCTAGCATTGCTATAAAAGACTTCAACAATGAGTTTTCCCTGGAGATAACCCAGGACACAGATCTTAAAAGCACAATAAGAGACATACTCAAAGAAATCAAGGGAGAGACAAACTCAGGAATTAAGTAGAAACACTGAAAAGATCCCACCCTGAAATGAAACAGGAAACCAGCCAGCAAATCAAGGATCTAGAAGGAGAGAATGACAAACTCCAAAGGGAACTGGAAATACTAAAGAAATCACAGAATGAAGTGAACAAGGAAATTACACACTCATCCAATCAGCAGGAAAAAATGGAAGAAAGCCTCAGTAACAGATTGGATGAAGCAGAAAGTAAAATATCAACATTGGAAGACAAGGTGGAAGAACTGCAATGCTCAAACGAAGAGTATGAAAAAATTTTAAAATCACAAGAGTGGAACAATCAGGAAATATGGGACACTATGAAAAGATCAAACCTCTGTATCATAGGGATAGAGAAAGAAGAATCCCAGGACAAAGGTATTGATCAGAGGTATTCAACAGAATAATAGAAGAAAATTTCCCCAAACTGAAAAATGACAAACCCATACAAATACAAGAAGCATATAAAACACTAAATAAACAAGATTAGAAAAGGAATACCCCACACCATATCATAGTTAAAACACTAGATGCCCAAGACAAAGACAAATTACTGATGACCACAAGAGAAAAATAATGATACATATAAAGGAAAACCCATCAGAATTACAGCTTACTTTTCAGTGCAAATGATGAAAGCCAGAAGAAAATGGACCAAAGTATTCCCAGTACTAAAGGACTATAGATGCCAACCCAGATTACTATACCCAGCAAAAATGTCAATTATAGTTGAAGGAGAAAGAAAAATCTTTCATGACATAAACAAGATGAAAGAATTCATGTTCTGGAAACCAACCATTCAGAAAATACTTGAAGCAATTCAAAGGTCAGAGGAAAGGAGCAACTATCCCCAATCACCTAGAGAGAGTAATGAATAAAAGTTTAACTGCAGAAATACAAACCTAGACCAAGAATGCAAACAGAAAATAAGGTAAAAGGAAGTAGCACACATCTCTCAATAATAACTTTAAATATTAATGGGCTGAACTCCCCAATCAAAAAACATAGACTGGAGAATGGATTAGTAAGCAGAACCCATCTACATGCTGTCTACAAGAAACCCATCTCATGCTTGTACTCATGGATTATCACTTATAGCTAAAAATGAAAAAAANTAAAAAAAAAAAAACTGAGAGAAAGATGCAGGACAGTTATGGCAGAATGCATGATCTGGGATGGGGTGGGGGTGGGGGGGAGGGAAAGGGAAATAAGCCTTAACTGAATTGGAAAAAAATGTATGAAATGCACAAAGCATCAATAAAAACTAATTTAATTAGAAAAAAAAAAAAAAAGAAACCCATCTCACCCTCAAGGATAGGCACTAACTTAAAGTGAAAGGATAGAAAACATAATATTCCAAGCAAATGGTACCAAAAAGCAAGCAAGAGTTGTTATTCTGGTATCAGACAAAATAGACTTCAAATTAAAACTAATCAGAAGAGACAAAGAGGGCCATTACATCCTTATCAAAGGAACAATTAACTATGAAGATTTCACAATCATGAATATATATACACACCAAACTCTGGTGCACTGAACTTTGTTATAAACACAATTCTATAGGACCCCAAGGCACAGATTGATACCAGCACACTAATAGTGGGGGATTTTAATACCCCACTGAGACCATTAGATAGGTCAATTAGACAAAGAATAAACAGAAAAACATCTGACCTGAACAATAGTACACCAAATGGACCTCACAGATATCTACTGAATATTCCACCCAAACACCAGGGAATATACTTTCTACTTAGCACCCCATAGAACATTTTCCAAAATCAACTACATACTGAGACACAGATAAAACCTCTACAAATACAAAGCATTAAAATAATTTCATGCATTCTATCAGATCACAGTGCAATAAAGCTCAATATCAATACCAGAATAAGTACAACTATCTACAAGAACACATGGAGACTATACAACACATTCTTGAATAATGAATGGGTCAAGGAAGAAATAAGAAAGAAATAAAAACATTCCTGGAACTAAATGAAAAAGACAATACAAGACAGCAAAACCTATGGGATACTTTAAAAACATTCCTAAAGGGAAGTTTATAGCCCTCAGTGCCTTGAATGGTGAAACTACAACAATATAGACTGGACACTCATTTGATCAACTTGATTGAACATACAAGCCCCCCTTGCTGGATGGTGGGACCCATGAGCTGTGTGGGTTTGGGCACAACTGCTTGCAAATTGGTTTTATATGAAGGATGCTTGTACTCACAAATTATCAGTTACTGTTAAAAAAAATGAAAACAAAACAAAACAAAAAACAGAGAAAGATGTAGGAAAGTTATGGCAAAATGCATGATCTGGGATCGGTAGGGGTGGGGTGGGGGGAAGGGAAAAGGATATATGCCTGAACTGAATTGGAAAATGATGTATGAAATACACAAAGCATCAATAAAAAAAATATTTAAAAAGCAGAAAGAGGATGTGCTAGATAGCTTTAGTGTCAACTTGACACACCTGGGTTGAGGGAGCGTCAGTTGGGAATTGGCTCCATTGGACTGGCCTATGGCTACATCTGTGGAGTATTGTCTTGATTGTTGAGTCATGTGGGAGGGCCCAGCCCACTGTGGGTGGTGCCACCCTTGGCAGATTGTTGTGTACAGTATAAGAAGGCAGGTTGGGCATGGGCCAGGGGAGCAAGCCAGTAAGCAGAATTCCTCCATGGCCTGTTTCTCAGCTCCTGCCTCCAGGTTCCTGTCCTGAGTTCCTACCTTGAGCTTCCTCAGTGATGAACTGTAATCCTGGAGATGTGAGCCTAATAAACCCTTTCCTCCCCAAGTTGGTAGTGGTCAGTGTGTTTTGTCATAGTAATGAAAAAGAGAACTAGAACAGAAATTGGTACCAGAGAGTGGGCTATTGCTCTGACAGTCCTGACCTTGGTGTTTTGGGGGAGGGTTGTGGAAATGTTTGGAATTTGGGCTAGAAAAATCATTGCATGCTTAAAGTTTGTTGCTGTGGAACTTGGAACAGTTATGCTTAAAGAGTTATAGACAATGGAGGCTTGGCTTGTGAAGCTTCAAGGGGAAGCAGAGACCAACAGGGCTGTTTGCATGATATTTTTTAATTAAGAATTTGTGGGTTCTGGTCAGCTGGTGCTGAAGAATCAGCTGTAAGTAACAAGAGAGCAGAACATGAAGTGAAACCTTTGTTGTACTGGAACAATTGATGCTGGTTAGCTGGGCTGTAAAATCAGCTGTAAGTAACAAGAGACTAGCATCACTGTGATGAGATCTTCTGGGAAGAATTTCCTCAGGGTCAGCACACAGAACTTGTGGTTCAGAGGGAGCCTGACCCTCCACCTCAAGCTGGAAGCAAGACTTGGTAAGGTGTAAGAGTCTCCTATATGGTTCTGGTGTTGAAATGTGAAGCCAGCCTCACTCTAATACCAAAAACAGGCAAAGATACAACCAAAAAAGAAAACTATAGACCCATCTCATTAATGAACATAGATGCCAAATTTCTCAGCAAAATACTTGCAAACTGCATACAGACCCACATCAAAAAAGATAATTCATAATGACCAAGTTGGATTCACACCAGAGATGCAGGGATGGTTCAACATATATAAATCAATAAATATCATAAAACACATAAATAGACTGAAAGACAAAAACCACGTGATCATCTCAATTGATGCAGAAAAAGCCTTTGACAAAATCCAGCATCATTTCATGCTTAAAGTCCTAGAGGGAATTGGACTGGAGGGAATATTACTCAACATAATCAAAGCCATATACAACAAACCCACAGCCAACATCATCCTGAATGAAGAAAAGTTAGAAGCATTCCCCTTAAAGACAGGAACACGGCAAGGCTGTCCCCTATCACCACTCCTCTTCAATATAGTCCTTGAAACAGTTGACAGGGCAATAAGGCAAGAAAGGGAAATTAAAGGAGTACTAATTGGAAAAGAGGATGTCAAACTGTCTCTCTTTGCAGATGATATGACATTTGACCTAAGGGATGCTAAAAACTCTGCCAGAAAACTCCTAGAAATGATTAAGAGTTTCAGTAAAGTGGTGGGATACAATATTAACCTAGAAAAATCAGAGGTCTTTCTTTACACCAACAACAAGCAACTAGAGAAGGAATACAAGAAGATCTTCCCACTCACAATAGACACAGAACAATAAAATACCTAGGAACAAACAACCAAAGACACCAAAGATCTATACAACAAAAATTTTAAACACCTGAAGAGGAGATTGAAGAAGACATCAGAAGATGGAAAGACTTCCCATGCTCATGAATTGGAAAAATTAATATAGTAAAAATGTCCATTCTTCCCAAATTAATATACAGATACAATGCAATCCCAATTAAAATCCCCAAGAGCTTCTTCACAGACTTAGGAAAAAAATCCTTAAATTTATATGGAAAAACAAAATACCCCAAGTAGCCAAAGCAACCCTGAGTGAAAAGAGCAATACAAGGGGGAGCACTATACCAGACTTTGAACTATATTACAGGGCTAAAGTCATAAAAACAGCCTGGTACTGGTACAAAAACAGATCTGTAAACCAATGTTACAGAAGAAACCTATAAGACATAGGCATAGGAAAAGACTTTCTAAATCAAACAGCAGCTGTGCAGGAAATAGGGTCAACAATTGACAAGTGGTTACAGAAGAAACCTATAAGACATAGGCATAGGAAAAGATTTTCTAAATCAAACAGCAGCTGTGCAGGAAATAGGGTCAACAATTGACAAGTGGGATCTCATTAAACTAAAAAGCTTCTAGGCATTGGAAGGCAGATCTTTGTGAGTTCAAGGCCAGCCTGGTCTACAGAGTGAATTCCAGGACAGCTGGGGCTACAGGGAGACCCTGTCTCGAAAAAGCCAAAAAAAAAAAAAAAAAAAAAAAAAAAGCTTCTGTGAAAGAAACAATCAATGAAGTGAAGAGAAAACCCACAGATGGGAGGAAACCTATTCACCAGTGAAACATCTGAGAGAGACTTAACATCCCAGAATATATAAATTACTCAAAAAACAAAAGATGTAAAAACAAATGACCCACTCAAAGAAGATTGGGAGTAAAGAGCTGAATAATGATTCAAAAGCGAAGAAATAACAATGTCTGAGAAACATCTTAAAAAAGTGTTCACATCATTAATATTTTAAGGAAATACAAACACTTTTTAAGAGGAATATATATTTATATATTTCAATTTTTTGGGTTCTTTTCAAGACAGGTTCTCCATGTAGCCCCAGCTGTCCTGGAACTCACTTCTGTAGACCAGGCGGCCTTGAACGCTCACAAAGATCCAACATTGTCCTCTGCCTCCAAGAGCGCTATGGATTAAAGTGGTCACCAACCACACTGGATATATATATATATATAGTATATATATATATATATATATATATATAACTGTACCATATCATATTTTTCATTTTTTACAAATAAGTAATGAATTTATTGAAGTACAAGCATCCTTCAGTAAAACCAATTTTGCAAGCAGTTGTGCCTCACAAACCCACACAGCCCAAGGGTTCCCACCATCCAGCTGGCGGTGGGGGTGTATGTTCAATCAAGTGGATCAAATAAATGTCCAGTCTATTTATGCGTAGTTTCACCATTCAGCCCAATCACAGCCCTTACATTCTAACCATGCCCCTCTTCTGCAGATTGTTCCCTAGGGCTTAGAAAAGGGGCATGGGTTGGATGAGAAGCAAAAACAGTCTACTTTTCTGGAGCTGTCATTTTGGACTCTTGGTCCATTCTGGCTGTTTTCCTTTCATGGGTGACAAGTTGTCCAGAAAAACCTTTCAGTCCTACTAATTAAGCACAGAGCATTTAGATATATAGGTATTTAAACAGCTACTAATATGTTATGGTTAGGTTACTTTGGGTTAGACACAGATATTGGATTTTGGTATGTTAATCTAGGAATTACATTTTTTCCTGTAAAAATATGACAGGGTCTTACTTGTGGCTTAACACTCCTAACCGCTAGAGATGTAAGCTTGTGGCATCCAGCCCATGGGTATTCCTCCAAGGAGAGAGCTAATAGCCAATTAGATTTTGGGATATACAGGCATTGGCTGCCACTGCTGCACAGTCATTCCAGGCAGGGTGAGGTGGTAGCTGGTGCTGACGAGGAGTCTTGCTTGGCTCCCAAGGGAGACCCTATATTGCTTTATTGGGTTAGTGGCCCTTTGGTAACACCTCTGGTATTTCCAGAGACCAACTGTACACTTGCAAGTGCGGTCTCAAATATCATCTTTCCCATGCTTACTTTAGGTCTTTGACATTAGGCCTTATTACCTCTCTTCTTGCAGGTATCCCAGTTTACAGGCAAGAAGCCTTTACCTTTTTTGGGGGGCGGGGCTTGGATCCCCTGGCCAACATCTCCTTGGTAGAATAATCCATTGCTGATATCAGAGCTCTCCTGTATTAATATATTTTGCTTAAGTGCACAGCTTAAGGAGACTTTGGTTCTGAATAGAGAATAATCCTTTTCACAGTTCCTATGTCTATTAGTCAATTAAAGAAGGCAGTTTTATCGGTCTTATAAGAGATTATCTCTATGGCAGTTGGCTCCAATTTACAGTTAGAGAACGACTTCATCATCATCAAATTCCTCCTTGTTCTATGAAGGAGAGGCACCTGTACCATTATAATGGGATCTAAAATTAACCTACCACTTATTTCAGACTTTGTAATTGTGGTATATGGGGGGTATGTATGCATATTTTGGAGTAATATAAAATTAAAGGGGAAATGTGAATAAAGAAAAAGTAACTTGCAGCAGGCAATAAATCAAATTCTCCATTACCATAAAAAAAAAAAAAAAAAAGAAAAAGAAAAACAAGTCACATGTAGAGGAAAACCCATCAGAATTACAGCTGGCTTTTCAATGCAAACAGTGAAAGCCTAGAACAACGTATTCCCAGTTCTAAATGACCATAGATGCCAATCCAGAAAAAATGTCTATTATAATTGAAGGAGAAAGAAAAATTTCCATGACATGAATAGGCTGAAAGAATTCATGTCCAGAAATCCATTCTTTCAGAGAATACTTGGAGCAATACAAAGAGCAGAAGAAAGCAATGACAATACTCAAGCAGCAACAGAAAGAAATGAAATGAAGATATAACTGTGGAAACACAAAGTTAGACCAAGAATGCAAACAGAAATTAAAATGATGGGAATCAATACACATCTGTCAATAAGAACTTTAAATATCAATGTACTGAACTCCCCAGTCAAAAGACACAGGCTAGTGGAATGGATTAAGAAACAAAATCCATCTTTTTGTTGTCTGCAAGAAGCCCATCTCACCTTCAAGGACAGGCAATATCTTAAGGTCAAAGGATGGAAAAATATTCCAATCAAATGGCACTAAGAAACAAACAAGAGGTGCAATTCTAATATTGGACAAAATAGACTTCAAACTAAAACTAATCAGGAAGCAAAAAGAGGATCACTTCATTCTTATCAAATGAACAGTTAACCAATAAGATATTACAATTATGAATATATATGCACCAAACTCTGGTGCACCCAACTCCATAAACACAATACTGTAGGACTTTAAGACACAGATTAATTCCAACACACTTCTATTAGGGGATTTCAATACTCCAATGGCTCCCTTTGCCAAGTCAACTTGACAAAGGATAAACAGACAGACATCTGAATTAAATAATATCATATATCAAATGGACCTAACAGATGTCTACTGAATATTCCACCCCAAGCTCCAAAGATTATACTTTCTATTTATGTCCCCATGGAACTTTCTCCAAAATCAACCATATACTGGTGCAGAAAAAAACTCAACAAATATAAAAACTCAGAAATAATTTCATGGATTCTATCAGACCACAATGCAATAAAACTTAACATCAATGCCAGAAGAAGCCCTAATAACTACACAAACTCATGGAGATTAAATAGCACACTCCTGAATAATGAACATTTCAGAGGAGAAATTAAGAAAAATAAAAGTATTTCTGGAATTAAATGAAAAGGACAATAAACACAAGACCTCTTGGACACTTTAAAAGGAGTCCTAAGAAGAAAATTTATAGCACTAAGTGCCTTCATTTAAAAAATCAGAAAGAGCATAAATAAATGACTTAACATTGCACCTAAAGCAACTTGAAAAACAGCAACAGACGGTTCTCAGCCGCCATGTGGGTGCTGGGGATTGAACCCAGGTGCTCTGCAAGAGCAGTCGGTGCTCTTAACCGCTAGGCAGGTGCACAAACCTACATGCAGACAGTACATTCATACACATAAAAAATAAATAAATAAAATTTAAAAATATTAAAAAAAGAATATGGAACTTTTGGTAATTGATGTCTGCTTTGTAGAAGAAGGACAGTGCCTTACAGGGTTGGGAAACTTGGTAGCTCCAGAGTACAGAGCTACAGTAACAACATAAAAAAAAAAAAAAAAGGAACAAATGAAACCCAAACCCAGAAGACAAGAAATAACAAAAATCAGAGCAGAGATTAATTAAATAGAAACAAAGAATACAAAGAAATCAATGAGTCCAAGAGCTGATTCTTTGAAAAGAAAAACTAGATAGACAGATTCTTAGTGTAGTTAACCAAAAGAAAGAGCAACTCCAAATCAACAAAAGGAGAGATGAAAGGGTCACAACAGACAACAAAAAGATCCAGAATATTATAAGGTAATGCTTTAAAAACGTATACTCTGTTAAATTTGAAAAACAAATCCTAAATCATGGGAATCACCAAAGCTAAACCAAGAAGAGATCAACAGCTTAAACAGACTCATAACATATAAAGAAAATGAAACAGTAATACCAAACCTCCCAAATAATAAAAGCCCAGACCCAGATGGATTTATGGTAGAATTCTACCAGACTTTTAAAGAAAATCTACAAACAATATTACTTGTTATTCAAAAAGATAGAAACAGAGGGAGAACTTCCAAATTCCTTCTATGAAACCAGCTTCACTCTAATACCAAAACCTGGTAAAAATACAGCCCACCAGGCATGGTGGCACACACCTTTAATCCTAGCACTTGGGAGGCAGAGGCAGGTGTATCTCTGTAAATTCAAGGCCAGCCTGGTCTACAGAGTGAGTTCTGGGCCAGCTGGGGCTGTAGGGAGTCCCTGTCTCAAAAAAAAAAAAAATACAACCAAAAAAAAAAAACAAAAAAACAAAAACAAAAACACTATAGACCTATATCCTTAATGAATACAGATGCAAAAATTCTCAATAAAATACTTGCAAACCACATATAAGCACACATCAGAAAGGTCATACACCATGATCAAATTGGATTTATTTCAGAGATACAGGGATAGTTCAATAGACATAAGTCAATAAATGTCATAAAGCATATAAATGAGCTCAAAGACAAAAATCATATGGTAATCTCAATAGATGCAGAAAAGGCCTTTGATAAAATTCAACATGTATTTATGATAAAAGCCCTAGAGTGAATTAGACTGTAGGGAACATACCTCAACAGAATCAAAGCTATATACAACAAACCCACAGCCAACATCATTCTAAATGGAAAAAATTGTAAGTATTCCCCTTAAAATCAGGAACCCAGCAAGGCTGTCCACTATCTCCACTTTTTTTTTTCTATAGGGCTTGAAACTCTTACTAGAGCATTAAGACAACAGAAGGAAATTAAAGCAGTGCTCTTTGGAAAAGAAGGGTCCCATTTTGCAGATGATATATCATACCTAAGAAATGGCAAAAATTCTACCAAAAAAAAAAACCCCTTAGAAATGATGAACACTTTCAGTAAAGTGGCAGGTTACAAAATTAATCTTGAAAAATCAGTAGCATTTCTATATTCCAATAACAAACAATTGGAGAATGCAGGTATGTGGAAACCCTTTCATTCACAATAGCCTCAAAACTAAATAGCTCTGTATAAACCTGACCAAAGACATTAACGATCTCTATAATGAACTTTTTAAATCATTGAGGAAAGAGATTGATGGAAGAATCTCCCATGCTCATGGAGTGGAAAAATTAATATAGTGAAAATGACCATTCTACCAAAAGTAATATATATTCAGTTCAATTCCAATCAAAAAATTTCCATGGCATTCTTCACAGAATTAGGAAAATACATGCTAAAATTCATATGGAAGCACAAAAGATCCCAGACAGCCAAAGCAACACTGAACACAAAGAGTAATGCAGGGGGGATTACTATACCAGATTTCAAACTATATTACAGAGCTATAGTCATAAAAACAGCATGGTGCTGGCATAAAACTAGGCCAGTAGATCAATGGAACATAACTGAATATCCAAACTTAAGTACAGGCAATTTCAGCCACCTGATACTTGACAAAGGAGCCAAAAACACTCAGTGGAGAAAAGAGCATCTTCAGCAAATGTTGGCAAAACTGGATCACCACCTATAGAAGAATGAAACTACACCCTTATCTTTCTCCTTGTACAAAAGTTAACTCCAAATGGATCAAAGACCTCAATGTGAAACCTGAAACTCTGAAACTGTTAAAAGAAAGTAACCTATAAGGTATAGGTGTAGGAAAGGACTTTCTAAGTTGGACATTAGTTGCTTAGGAATTATGGTCAACAATCAACAGGTGAGACCTCATTAAAATAAAAAGCTTCTGTACAGCAAAAGAAACAACCAAAGAAGAGAAAACTCACAGAGTGGGAGAAAATATTCACCAGTGACACATCTGACAGAGGTTTAACATCCAGAGTATATAAACTAACCAAGAAACAAAGAATCAATTAAACAAATTACCCAATTAAAACATTGGCTAAGGATCTGAACAGAGAGTCCTCAAGAGAAGAAATAAAAATGACTGAGAAACATCTTGCAAAGGGTTCAACATTGTTAGTAATTAAGGAAACGTAAATTAAAACCAGTTTAGGATTTCATCTTACCCCAGTAAGACTAAGATCAAGAAAACAAATGATACCAAATGTTGGAGAGGATACAGGGAAAGGGGAACACTCATTCACTGCTGATGGGGTGGCAAGCTCCTGCAACCCCTATGGAAAGCAGCGTGGATAACTTTTTTTTTTTTTTTGGTCTTTTTGAGACAGGGTCTCCCTGTAGCTCCAGCTGTCCTGGAACTCACTCTGTAGACCAGGCTGGCCTTGAACTCACAAAGATCTGCCTGCCTCTGCCTCCCAAGTACTAGGATTAAAGGCGTGCGCCACCACGCCCATGTGGATAACTCTTAAAAACTAAAATGAACCTACCATACGACCTGGTTATACCACTCCTTGGCATATACCCCAAGGAATCATCCTATTGCAGAGATACCTGCATATCCACGTTTGTTGCTGCTCTTTTCACAATAGCTAAGAGATGAAAGCAACCTAGGCATCCCTTAACTGAAGAGTTGATAATGAAAATGTAGTACATTTACACAGGGGAGTTCTACTCAGCGGTAAAGAAAGATGAAATTTGCAAGTAAACAGATGGAAGTAGAAGCTGTTATGCTAGATGAAGTAACATAGACTTGGATAAACAAAGGATGTATGTTCTCCTTCATTTGTGGATCCTAGCACCAAATCTTTATATGTTAGTATATGTAACTTGAGTTCCTGATGTGATTGCATGTAAATGAAAAGGAACCAGGAAGGGAAAGGGAAAGAGGGAACCTGAGAGACAAGACTAGTAGGTGACAGGATTTAGAAATGGAGAAATGGATAAAATGAGGATATCTAAGTGGGAGGGCAGAGGAAGGGTTATAGAGGAAATTTGGGGATAAAGGGAACTCGTGAGAGGCAGGACCATAGGAGGCTGGTATTATCAAGGGAGAAATGGGAAAAATGGGGAGACTTTAAATAGAGAAGACACAGAGGGAAGATTAGGCAAGAAGGGGAAGAGAGGACAGAGAATGCCTAGCTAGTATAAAAAACCTAAGGGAATCATATTAAGCTAACAATCTAATGACAAATTACACATACAATATCTCTATACAAATCCATGTGCATAGCTGAAGGCTGCATAACAAGAAACAGTGCCAGACAGGAGAAACCTTCCTTTGAGTCATTGGCTAGGGTAGTCCAGGAGACTCCCAGAATTACACAGTCTGTTGCCACAGTCCTTGATTGCTTCCCAGAACCAAAAGACAAGACATGCTTTGGAGACCTGATTTGCAGCAATGGAGCTGGAACTGACCAGGAAGCTGCCTCCCCTGAAGGCTGGCTCTCACAGCTGTGGAGAGCACCATGCAAGCTATTAAGGGAGAACAGGTACTGATGGTCCAGCACCAGCTTTAAGACCAAATATCCAAATCAAATGTCTGGCACAGCATTTGACACTGGTACAGTACTGGCAGTTCTATCTTGGGGACAATCAATGGCTGACTAATTGGGCCTAAAGCAGACTCAATGAGAGGAACTCGTGTGTGGTATTGTAAATGTAGCCACATAGCCAGACACACATGACTGGAGAGGTCATAGATCTTAGAGAAATTCCCAGGGCTATCCTATCCCTAGGCTAAGGTAACTTCTTACTAAGTACAAAATGGTTTTCCTTATATTTACAGACAAATATCCCAGACATCACTCAAAAAAGCAGTCTCTTTTGCACCAGATGAAGACTATTACAAAGTCCCACACTGGATGCACACAGACATGTCTGTGAATTTCCCAGGCTAACTGACACATCTACAGTGCAATCTGTACACCTAAGTTTTACCCAACATAGAACAAGGGGCCAAGAGGACACTAACCCCTTAACTCTCATTAAGAAAGCTCCCTCATGCAATAGGGGGCCAGGAATTCAAATAGTCATGAATGGCCAAACCATGGAGACTAGGAGTCTACAGAGCATAGGTTCGTGGACAGGTCTATGTCAGCTTCACTCACCCAGGGCTCAGGGAACCTTGTGGAAGAGGGGGCAGAAAGATTGCAACAGCTAAGGAGGTGGTATAAGACCATATAGAAAAAGCTCCTGGGACCCTGCTCATATGAACCTACAGCATTGGTATCAGCATGTACAAGACCCATGCAAGCTCAGCTGGACAAAAATCTAGCATGGAACTGCAGGAATGGGTAGCGGAACTCAATCTTAGCTGAAGAAATATTGGCAGCTGATTACGGCTGTCTGAGGAAGAACTGGCCTTCAAGTGAGGGATTCAGGATAAGCTGAGTAGAGTTCAGTGAATGAACTTACACTGAGGTATCACTGGGGAGATAAATTTAGCACAATAGGTCTTAACACAAATGACAGAATTATGAACTCTGGGGGGTGGGGCTTTGGGAGGCGTGCCAGTGGAGAAGGGGATTTTAAAGGCAGTTAAGACTGATTGAGATGTTCTGTATAAAATACATAAAAATTCAGTAAAAAATTTCCTTCCCCTCAAAATTACAAATACACGCACCCTTTGACCCAGTTATTCCACTTCCAGAAATGCACCCTGGAGGGGCATTAGGAAGTGTGCAAAATGACACACAGGAATGTCTATTACAGCACTGTGAACAACAGCAGAGGACTGGAAACAAACAGCCCAACTCGTCCATGGTAGGAGACTGCGTTTGCATTTAGTTTGCTTTCATAGCCTCATACTGTAGAATAAAAAAAATGAACTCTGTTTCTGAGACTCGAGCAGAGCTGACATGTGCCATTGACTCCATTCCTCCGTTGCTGGACTTTCCAAAGTTGGAAGACCTCCCTCCCGTGGGAGATGACCTTGGGCAGCTTCAGGATGTCACCGTCACCACCGCGATGCACAGAAGAAGGAGCAATGTAAGAATTTTAGCTCTGCAAATCATGAAATCAGAATTTCTCTTCACTGGTGACACTGAGAGGAGAGGGAGGGTGTTGTGTGAACCTTCCCTAGATGCAGGATGTACCAGTAATGGCTGCTGTTTTCATCTCACTCATGTTTTAATTAGGGCAGGATATGGATATTGCAGATTAAAGTTTACCCTTGTCTATTTTGACGAATTGGTCTCGTCTGCCAAAACTATGTAACCAAGATATTTTTGCCCATATGGTAACACTTCTAGGTAGTCTCTGAGACCACAAACAGAGTAATAAAGCTTTCCTACTGATGGTTATCTAACCTCAGATGAAACATTTGGAAGGTACAGTGTCCTGAATGAGGTGGTACAATTGAAACAATGGAATGATAGAACGTGCTAGAGTTAGATGGTCTCCATTTTGTCATTTACCTCGAGTTCTTTTGAAAATATAGTCTCCGTGAGTTTGTTGCTGTTGGGAGTCTTTTCTAAATTTTGTTAAACCCTAATTCTTCAAAGGAAGTTCAGAAACGAAGAGAAGAATCTTACTGGAGAGTAGAGAGCGAGAATCTCTCAGAATGTCCCTGGTTTCAACAGCATCCACTGTGTGTGAGAAGGCTCATTTTAAGTGGGTCAATCTGTGTCAGTTGCGCCACTTGAAACACTGAAGATACACTTTGGTGTACCCTGTGTTTGCAGACCTTCTGGGAACACACTATATTTACACTCTATTAAACTAGGTCAGCTCCTTTGTTGGGACAATCCCAGAGGGAGCTATACATTTCACCTAAAGATAGCAGGAAGAATTTGGATATTTTACTGGCTTGTCTTTCCAACTCAGTCTGATAAAATCAAGCCCAGTAATGTCCTATGTCCAAGTGAATAAACGCTGACTTATTCATTTAAAAATATTTCTTTAGAGTCTATTGTAAATTCTTCATTGTGCCAGGTGCTGGGGGAGATAGGAATTTCTGCTGAGAAGGCGATACGAAGGGAGCCAGGCACCAGTATGCATGAGCACGAACAGATGGGTGAGTGAGGTGGAGAACTTTCAGGTGCAGGCACTTGAGCCAGAAGAAAGTGCCCTACAGGAAGGTGGAACCCGAGACGCACACGAGTGAACTCAGGGCACTAGATAAAACTTGTTAGTTTTCTGTGGCAGCAGGGAATGCTCTTTCCAGAAAAATATGAGAGCTGACTCACACATAGCTTTAGTGTCAACCTGATACAGCTGGGTTGAGGGAATCTCAACTGGGAAATTGCCTCCATTGGACTGGCCTGTGGCCATGTCTGTGGGGTGACTTTTTGATTGTTGAGTGATGTAGGAGGGTCCAGCCCACTGTGGTCTGTGTCACCGCTGGGCAGATGGTCCTGTATTCTATAAGAAAGCAGGCTGAGCACGGGCCAGGGGAGCAAGCCAGTTAGCAGCATTCCTCCATGGCCTGTGCTTCGGCTCCTGCCTCCAGGTACCTACCCTGAGTTCCTACCTTGGGGCTCCCTAAGATGAACTGTGACTTGTAAGCTAAATAAATTGTTTTCTTCCCCAAGTTGGTACTGGTCAGAGTGTTTTGTCACAGCGACTGAAAGCAAAGTAGAACACACAGTTTTTTCTTATTTAAGCAAGTACATGAAGCTGGGTACTATGGGTGTACTTGTAGTCCCAGCACTCAGAAAGCTGAGACAGAAGGATCTTGAGCCCATGAGATCGAGGCCAGCCTGGTCAACACCACAAGGCCTCAACTCTTGGAATAGAAACAAAACCAAATATGTGAACAAAGTAGCTGAGATTTCTGCTATTTCTCACTGGATTTGAGTTTAAAATGGATTTTATAATATTTAATTAAAAATATTTAAATTGTGAGAACATTGAAAATAGAGTGATGAATCAACATTTAAATGTAATATGTTCCAGATGAAAGAAGTTAAAGCTTACCATTTAGGAAGGAATCTAGTTTAAGTCAATTAGTAGATATGAGTTTAAATTCTGGATTTGTGATCTAATTAAGACTTAATTTAATATGCATTGAAAGAAGAAGAAATTTCTAAAATTCAAGGTATGTGAAGAACACAAACCGAGTCACTCACCTTTGCAAAGGGGAAGTTTAGGACCAATGATAGGTGCCACCTTCAAATAGATGGATGACTCAGTGTCTTAGTCAGCTCTTTCCATGGTGACAAGAATCTTGAGAAAGACAACTTAAAGGAAGAATTGGGGCTCCTGGCTTTAGCAGTTTAACTCATTAGGCTCCATTACTTCTGGATCTACCGTGCGGCAGTACATCTGGCCTGGGGCATGCAGAGGAAGTCTGGTTACCTCACTGAGCCTGGATGGGAGGATAGAGCATGGGAGAAAATTTACCCTTCTAGGCACACCTAGGAACATTCTTCTTCTAAGTCTCAGAGCTTGCAGTTTCCAACACCTTCCCATAGCCCATTTAGGTATAAATCCACCAGTGGCTTAATCCATTGATAAGGTTAAAGCTCTTGAGACTTGTTAATAATGCTTCACAGACCAAGGTGCAATGTGGGACATTCTAGATAGCAATGCCAACAATCACTGCTGTTTATTGTTGTTCTACAGACCAAATACAGAGAAGTCAGTGGTAGAATTTCCAAGAAAGCTCTTTTTGGCTTATTATATTGAATGACTTGATGATAATTATAGCTATTCAAGAACAGTTTACAGTGTTATGTGTATTTTTGGGCAATCTACACAAGCATTGACTAGCATTTGATAAGAGTACCCCTCAAACTTCAAGGTACATTGAATCACCAGGGGTCTTGTAAATTAGTGTTGGTCATCTATCAAGTTGGAGCATTGCATTGGCTGTCACCAACTATCAGCTTGACAGGATCTAGACTCACCTGTGAAACAATCCTCCAGAAAAGGGTGTCAGGTCCTCTGGAATTGGGGTTACTGGAGGTTGTTAGCCGCCATGTAGCTGCTGGTTAATAAACCTGGGTCCCAGCAAGCCTCCAACTCCTGTCTGTGAGTGGTTTTCTTTGCTAGGTTAACTGAGATGGGAGGAGACATTCTAAACATGGGCCGGGATCATGGAACTGCACTTCTGGACTGTATAAATGCTCAGCTCACTTTCTTTCTTTCTCTGCTTCTTGATTGTGGATGTGTCATAACAGCTCCCTTAAGCTCCTCTGCCATGACTTCCCTGCTGTGATGGACCATGAGCCATGATAAACCTTTTTTCCTTTAAGTTTCTTTTATTGTCACAGTATTATTCTCCTCAGCAATAGGAAAAGTAGCTAACACAATATTAAAGATGTAAAGAGTGTTTTCTTCGTTATGTAGATTTCTGATACAGAAAACTTTAATTCCCTTTCATCTTGAAAAAGTCAATTACTCTATTATTCATCTGAGTCCTGGTATTTGATAGATGCTGTGAGGATAATTGAGAGTCACAGGTACCTGGGGGGATATGTCAGTAAATTTTGGAAACAGACCACCTAGCACATTCGGAGAATATTACCTTGACTAAAGAAATGTTTCTGGTAGAGGAAAAAGCTATAAAAATAGACTTAGAGGCAGGCAGAACATCAAGAACTTCAGACAACATCCTATGGTAATAGTATAACATACCAGATTTGCTTTTGTCTGAAATAATATCCCCTCAGGATAATGGCTTAACCACACAGATGTTTATTTTTCTATGTAAATATAAATGTACAGAATTGGACAGGCCAGGGTTATTGTGACAGCTCAGTGAAATCATAGGGACTTAGCCTCCTATTTTCAAGGTTAGTCATCTTCAGAGCTCACGTCATCCTCCAGGATAATTTCAGATTCAAGACTGTCATGGAATGTGCCACAATTTGATCACACGCCACCCTGGGAAGGAGAAAGAGAGGGAGGCAAGTGTTCCTTTCTTTTGAAAAAAAAATTCACAAGACAACTGATTGCTTACATTTTACTGGTCAGAGCTTGATTACATGACTAAATATAACTGGAAAGTAATCTCTGAGAAGTGGCATTTTTTAGCTAAGCAGACTGTCCACATTTGTTTTCTAATCAATGATCAGTGGATTAATGGACTCTGGGAAAAATCTAACAGCTCTTTCCATTAATTCTGAGTCAAGTAGTTCTGAGGTGGAAGGAGACATGCATGTAGCACTTTTTTTTTTGAAAGATAACTATGAAAGGAATACAAAGAACAAAAGTGAATGCTGGGAGAATCTGTGGTCAAGATGAATAAATAGTTCCTCAATATGAGGAAATTGTGGGGATGTTGGATTAAGCAATAATAGTAACAGGTTCAGTGAAAAAAGAAGAGGTTATAGGACGGCAGAGCCTGGGTAGACAGAGGAGACGATCCTAGCATGGCCACAAGATATACAGATTAATCAGGAATATGCCTTTTGATCTAGATACATCTGGTTTCCTGCACTGGAGCAACATCGAGGGGAGGTGTGGAAATGTTGAAACGTTTAATGGTTAAGACTGCATAGCTTTGGGGGTGGTCATTCGTCCTCTCCACACTTACCCTTGGAGGTCTTACTTCCCAAACCAAACTCTCACCTACCTCCACCCTAGTCTCTTTGTTGAGAATTCAGGGACTGTCGGTCCACTTTAATATTCATCTGGACAAAATACCAAAGCACAGGCAAATTCTCTGATGAAAATGAGTTAACATAATATCCTAAACCTAGTTATAAATTATTTTCTAGTCTCTGCTCTTTGTAAATATTCCCCTCTGAATTTTGAATTATTCCCTATAATCACTGTTTGGATGCTTTCCAGTTCAATTTGTCCATGTGCATAAGGGGATGATAACCCAGAGCATCATGATGTTCCCATTTACCTACCTTCCACAGCATTCTTCCCATAGACTTGATTTTCCAAGTACCAATCCTACATGCAGTTATTAATTGACTTGTAGACCAACTTTCTTACCTTTTCTCTGGGCTGTGTCTGATTTTCCCTTGACAATACACTACCAATCCTGGGGGGCAAGGCTTTTATTAACCCATATGAAGCCACCTTCAAGTGGCTAATGAGAAATCCCTAGTATAGTTTTGACCTTAGCCTGGGCTGCATTTTCATTAATTGGATTGGGTTTTTCCCTCTCTTCCTTTGTTCCTTTCAGCTCCAACCAGAAAAGGAAGCCAACTGAGCTCCTGGGATATATTAATTACAGCATGTTTTGACTGACCATGTCTTGGTTTTCCATTATGTTCCTGTCATCTTTTGATTGTTCTCTACCACAAAACAGCCATGGATTGACTCTCTGAGAGTTTCCTCTTTGCATACAGTACAGAGAGAGCAACCTATCCCAACTGCATGGGAGAACTCCCAAGATGTCACAGGATGAGGCAAAGGCTCCCTTTTCAATCCACAGTGCTGCCAGGAACACAAGTCACCCCTCAAACACCCAGGCAAATGCTACAGAATTCTCTATGAGCACTGACCTGTGAAGGAAGTATTGAAACCTGCTGCCAAACAAGATATACTGGAAAGTTTGTAAATGAAAACTATCATGAAGTATAATACAAATATGAGTTTTCTTCATAATATTGTGGACAGATACACAGAGCTTTGTATTTGACAAACTGATCACACTGGATACTCTGACTCCTTTATCATAAGCAAGGTGAGTGCTGTGTTCATTGTATAGGGAACATGATGGTGATTTCCCTTTAGTAAAATCATCAACCCATGCTTACTGTACCATCAAGTGGTAGCACAGAATCCATGGCCAGCAAACCTATTGGACCAATGAATTAAACTGCATGTCTGAGCTCATTTTTCTCCTTTCTCTTACCGATACAAAAAGTATTCCACCCCTCCAACATAATTGTAAAGTAGGCTAAGACTGTGCCAAACTTCACTCCTCAAACACAAAAGGCATTTGCATTTGCTCATGATTCTTCTCTCCTTAAATTGTTTCTCCTTGTGTGGAATAGCTTTGGTTGTCAACTTGACACACCTGGGAAGAGGAAACTTCAATTGGGAAATTTCCTCACTGGGACTGGCATGTAGCCATGTCTATGGGACATTTTCTTCATGGGTTGTATAAGAAACTGAGATAAGCACGGGCCAGGTGAGCAAGCCAGTAAGCAGTGTTCCTCCATGAAGTCTGCTTCAGCTTCTGCCTCAATGTTCCTGCTTGAGCTCCTGCCCCAGCTTCCCTCATGAAAGACTGTGCTGTAGGCTGAAATAAATCCATTCCTTCTGTGGTAGTATGTGCCACATAGACTCCAAGTATCTGAACACTTTGTCCCCAGTTGGTGGTGCTATTTGTTTAGGTTTAGAAGGTGTGGCCTTGCTGGAGGAAGCACATCACTGGGGGTGGGCTTTAAGATCATATAACTTGCAGTCTGTCTCTTTCTACTTCCTGTGCCTGCTTGAAGATGTCAGCCCTTAGCTTTCTTTTTTTATTTATTTTTTAATATATATTTTGTACAAGATTATCAAATCTAGACCCGTGTTCCCCATCCTATGCCCCCACCCCACCAGAGATCATGTATTCTGCCAAACATGCTTTTCATCTCTTTCTCAGTCTTTCTCGATATTCTCCATGTGGAAGTTGACTGTTTTGAGCAGAAGTTTCAGTCAGTACTCTGATGCAGGCCTTTCTGTTGTTGCTATTGTTGTTGTTGTCGTTGTTAATAGTATGCATCACTCCCATCTGCTTGGACAAAAGCTCAAGGGGCCGTGCACAAGAAATACTTACAACTAGGTAATTGGCACTAGCATCCACAGATGAGGGATACCATTTGTCGTTTGTTTTTCTGGGACTGTGTTACTTCACTCAGCATGATGTCCTCTAGCTCCAGCCATTTTCCTGCAAAGCTCGTGATGTCGTCTTTCTTTACTGCTGCATAGAACTCCATTGTGTAGATGTACCACATTTTCTCTATCCATTCGTCAGTTGAGGGGCATTTAGGTTGGTTCCAGCTCTTTGCTATTGTGAAGAGAGCTGAAATAAACATGGCCGTGCATGTATCTCTGTGGTGGCGTAAGTCTTGAGGGTACATGCCCAGGAGTGGTATGGCTGGGTCGGGTGGCAAGTTCATTCCAAGTCTTCCAAGGGTTCTCCACACTGCTTTCCATAGTGGCTGTACGAGTTTACATTCCCACCAGCAGTGGATGAGTGTTCCCCTTTCCCCACAACCTCTCCAGCACTTGGTATCATTTGTTTTCTTGATCCTAGCCAGTCTTACTGGAGTAAGATGATATCTTAAAGTGGTTTTGATTTGCATTTCCTTAATGATTAGTGATGTTGAGCAGTTCTTGAGGTGTTTCTCAGACATCTCTAATTCCTCGCTTGTGAAGTCTCTGTTCAGTTCTTTGCTCCATCTATTGAGCGGGTCGTTTGTTTTCTTTTTTCTTTGTTTTTTGAGTAGTTTATATATTCTGGAAATCAATGCTTTGTCAGATGTATCTGCAGTGAAGGTTTCCTCCCACTCTGTGGGATTTCTCTTCACTTCCTTGATTGTTTCTTTTGATGTACAGAAGCTTTTGAGTTTGATGAGGTCCCATTTGTCAATTGTCGACCTTAATTCTTGTGCAGCTGCTGTCTGATTTAGGAAGTCTTTTCCTACGCCTATGTCTTGTAGTCTGCTGCCAACTTTTTCTTCTATCACCTTCAGAGTTTGGGGTTTCACGTTGAGGTCTTTAATCCATCTGGAGTTGACTTTTGTACAGGGTGAGAGGTAGGGGTTTAATTTCATTCTTCTACAAGTGGTGATCCAGTTTTGCCAACACCACTTGCTGAAGATGCTGTCTTTTCTCCATTGTGGTTTCTTGGCCCCCTTGTCAAATATGAGATGGCTGAAATTGTATGTGCTCAGATTTGGATCTTCGGTTTTGTTCCATTGGTCAACAGGTCTGTTTTTGTGCCAGTACCAGGCTGTTTTTATGACTATAGCCCTGTAGTATAGTTTAAAATCTGGTATAGAGATCCCTCCTGTGTAGCTCTTTTCACTCAGGATTGATTTGGCTATTCGGGGTCTTTTGTTTCTCCAAATGAATTTAAGAACTTTTGTTTCCAAGCCTGTGAAGAAACTCTTGGGGATTTTGATTGGGATTGCATTAAATCTATACAAGAGTTTTGGTAAAATGGACATTTTTACAATGTTAATTTTCCCAATCCATGAGCATGGGAGGTTTTTCCATCTTCTGAGGTCTTCTTCAATTTCTTTCTTTAAGGGTTTAAAATTTTTGTTGTAGAGGTCTTTGGTGTCTTTGGTTAGGTTTGTTCCTAGGTATCTTATTGTTTTTGAGGCTATTGTGAGTGGGAAGGTCTCTTTGAATTCTTTCTCCAGTTGCTTGTTCTTGGTGTAAAGAAAGGCCATTGATTTTCTAAGGTTAATTTTGTATCCTGCCACTTTGCTGAAGCTGTTAATCGTTTCTAGGAGTTTTCTGGTGGAGTTTTTTGCATCCCTTAAGTAAACAATCATATCATCAGCAAATAGGGATAGTTTGACTTCCTCTTTTCCAATTAGTACTCCTTTAATATCCTTTTCTTGCCTTATTGCTCTAGCAAGTGTTTCAAGCACTATATTGAAGAGGAGTGGTGATAGGGGGCAGCCTTGCCGAGTTCCTACCTTTAAAGGGAATGTTTCTGTCATTTCCCCATTTAGGATGATATTGGCTGTGGGTTTCCTGTATATGGCTTTGATTACATTGAGGAATGATCCCTCCAATCCAATTCCTTCTAGGACTTTAAGCATGAAGGGATGCTGGATTTTGTCAAAGGCTTTTTCAGCATCAATTGAGATGATGGTGTGGTTTTTGTCTTTGATTCCGTTTATGTGTTTGATGATGTTTATTGATTTTCGTATGTTGAACCATCCCTGCATCTCTGGTATGAATCCAACTTGGTCATGATGGATGATCTTCTTGATGTGGGTCTGTATGCGATTTGCCAGTATTCTGTTTAGAATTTTGGCATCTGTGTTCATGAGGGAGATGGGTCTATAATTCTCCTTTTTGGTTGTATCTTTGCCTGGTTTTGGTAATAGAGTGATGTTGGCTTCATAGAAGGAATTTGGGAGAGTTCCCTCTGATTGTATACTTCTAAACAGTTTCAGAAATAATGGTTGTAGGTCTTTTTGAAATGTTTTATAGAATTCTGCTGTGAAACCGTCTGGGCCTGGGCTTTTTTTAGTTGGGAGGCTTCTTACTACATCCTCTATTTCTTCATATGTTATGGGTCTGTTTAAGCTGCTGGTCTCCTCTTGGCCAAGCTTTGGTGATTCCCAAGATTTCAGATATTCATCCATTTCTTCTAGATTTTCAAACTTGGTAGAATATAGGTTCTTGTAATATTCCCATATAATTTTCTTGATCTTTTCCTTGTCCGTTGTGATATTTCCCTTTTCATCACAGATTGTATTGATTTGGAGTTGTTCCTTCTTTCTTTTTGTTAACTGGGCTAGAGGTCTGTCTATCTTGTTTATTCTTTCAAAGAACCAACTTTTGGCTTCATTGATTTTTTGTATTGTTTTCTTTGTTTCTATTTCATTGATTTCTGCTCTGATTTTTGTTATTTCTTCCTGTCTGTTGCGTTTAGGGTTCATCTGTTGTTGCCTCTCAAGTGCTTTTAGCTGTAGTGTTAGATCATTCACTTGTGCTCTTTCTGTTTTTCTAATGTAGGCACCCAGGGCTATAAATTTCCCTCTTAGGACTGCTTTTAAGGTATCCCATAGGTTTTGTTGTGTTGTATTGTCATTGTCATTCAGTTCCAGGAATGTTTTTATTTCTTTCTTTATCTCTTCCTTGACCCATTCATTATTCAAGAGTGTGTTGTTTAGTCTCCATGTGTTCTTGTAGGCAGGAGGGCTTGTCCTGGTGTTGATGTTGAGCTTCATTGCACTGTGGTCTGACAGGATGCATGAAATTATTTCAATCTTTTTGTATTTGTAGAGGTTTCTTCTGTGTCCCAGGATGTGGTCGATTTTGGAGAATGTTCCGTGGGGTGCTGAGTAGAAAGTGTATTCTCTGGTATTAGGATGGAATGTTCGGTAGAGGTCTATGAGGTCCATTTGGTGTATCATATCGTTCAGTTCAGATGTCTCTCTGTTTATTTTTTGTCCTGTTGACCTATCCAAAGGACTCAGTGGGGTATTGAAATCTCCCACTATGAGTGTGCTGGGGTTAGTCTGTGACTTGTGGTCCTGGAGAATTGTCTTTATAAAGTTTGGTGCACCAGAATTTGGGGCATATATATTCATAATTGTGAAATCTTCTTGGTGGATTGTTCCTTTGATGAAAATGTAATGGCCTTCTTTGTCTCTTCTGATTTCTTTTACTTTGAAGTCTATTTTATCCGATATTAAAATAGCAACACCTGCTTTCTTTTTGGTACCATTTGCTTGGAATATTTTTTTCCATCCTTTCACTTTAAGGTGGTGCCTGTCCTTGAAGGTAAGATGTGTTTCTTGTAGACAGCATATCGATGGATTCTGTTTCCTAATCCAATCTCCCAGTCTATGTCTTTTGATTGGGGAATTTAGTCCATTAATATTTAAGGTTATGACTGATAGGTTTGTGTTGCTTCCTTTTGCCTTATTATCCATTTGCGGTTTTGGTTTAGGTTTCTACTTCTGCAGTTATGCTTTTATTGATTTCTCTTTCTAGGTGCCTGGGGATGGTTGCTCCTTTCTTCTGTTCTTTGAATTGCTTCAAGTATTCTCTGAAGGGTTGGTTTTCCGGACATGTATTCTTTCAACTTGTTTATGTCATGGAAGGTTTTTCTCTCTCCTTCAACTATAATTGACATTTTTGCTGGGTATAGTAACCTGGGTTGGCATCTATTGTCCTTTAACACTGGGAATGCTTTGCTCCAGGTTCTTCTTGCTTTCATAGTTTGCATTGAGAAGTCAGTTGTAATTCTGATAGGTTTCCCCTTATAGGTCACTTGTTGTTTTTCTCTTGTGGCTTTAAGGATTTTGTCTTTGTTTTGGGTGTCTAGCATTTTAACTATGATGTGGCATGGAGAGTTTCTTTTCTGATCTTGTCTGTTTGGAGTTCTATGTGCTTCTTGTATTTGTATTGGTTTGTCTTTTTTTAGTTTGGGGAAATTTTCATCTATTATTCTGTTGAAGATCTGATCAATACCATTCTCTTGGGATTCTTCTCCTTCCTCTATTCCTATGATGTGGAGGTTTGATCTTTTCATAGTGTCCCACAGTTCCTGGTTGTTCCACTTTTGTGTATTTTTTAATTTTTCATAATCTTTACTTGAGGTTTTTGTTTGTTCTGTGTTATATTCCAGGTCTGATATTCTTTGTTCTGCTTCCTCCATTCTGCTTCTAAGTCTTTTTCCATTCCTTTCTTCTTGATTGGATGAGTGTTTGATTTTCTTTTTCATTTCCTCTTCTGATTTCTTTAGTATTTACACTTCCTTTTGGAGCTTCTCAATCTCTTCCTGTAGCTCTTTGCTTTGCTGGTTGGTTTCCTTATCTTTTTCAACATGGGATCTTTTCAGTGTTTCCACTCCCTTCTTGAGTTCTTTGTTCTCTTTTCTTAATTCTTTGATTTGCTCTTTATAATCTTGCATTACTTTAAGTATGTTCACGATTGTGTTTCTGATATCTGTGTCCTGGGCCATCCCCAGGCAGATCCCACTGTAATAATCTTCCACAGGGCTGGTAGAGCTTGGTGTGGGATTATCCAGCACCTTTCCCATACTGTCTCTTCTTCATGTTCCTGGCATATGAGATTCTCCTCGCCTGTATTCCAATGAGTCCCAAATGCCTCTTCACTGTGTTGAAGGCTTGCTTTGCTTTGTTTGCCTCCTTCAGATGCCTTCGTAATCCCAGTTGGTGGGGGGGAGGGTGCTCTTTAGCCCACGCCCTGGTACCTGTGCTTCAGGAGGTCTTGGGAGATCTCCAATAGCCCTCAGCTTTCTATTCCAGTGACCACCTGCTGTCATGCCTCTTCTCCATGATTAACCCTCTGGAATCATAAACCCAATAAACTCTTCCTTCTATAAGTTGCATTGGTCATGATATTTTATCACAGCACCAGAAAGTAACTAATAAACCTTCACCCCCAAATGGTTTTGGTCACAGTGTTTCATCATAGTAACAGAAAATAATTAGAACAGAAATTGGTACTGGGAGTGGTATATTGCTGTGAAAGATATGACCACGTTGTTTTGGAAATGTTTGAAATGTTTGTCTGAAAAAGCCATTGAGTGCTTAGAGCTTAGTGAGCTGGTCTGTGGGAGTTTAGAGAAAGGCAGATGATGGAGGCCTGGCTTGTAAAGTTTCAGAGGGAAGTTTGAGAGTGCCTCAAAGACTTTCTGGACCATTTGTGTGATATTTTGAATTAAGAATTTATGGAACTAGGGGCTGGAGAGATAGCTCAGTGGTTAAGAGCACCAACTGCTCTTGCAGAGGACCTGGGTTCGATTCCCAGCACCCACATGGTGGCTAAGAACTGTCTTAACTCCAGTTTTAGGGGAATCCAACACCCTCTTCTGACCTCTGCAGCATTGCACAACACGGGTGCACCAACCTACATGTAGACAGTACACTCATACACATATAATAAAATAAAATTAAAATTTAAAAAAGTATTTATGGAACTAAAACATTCTGTGCTTTATTGGGACAATGGATACTGGTCAGTTGGGACTAAAAATCAGCTGTGATTAACAAGAGAGTGTCATCATTAAGATGAAATCTTCTGGAAAGTATTTCCTCAGGGTTAGCACAAGTAGAAGCTGTGGACCAGAGAGGACCAAGACTGCACATCAAATTGGCAACAGAACGTGGCAATGTGTATGATTCTTCCAGGTGACACTGGTGTTGAAGCCTGATAGGGAAATGGAGAGAACCTGAGGCACCTTGTGAGAGGCCATTGGTGAAGGTGAGGACTCAGGTGCAGTAAAGACCTCAGGATGGAGTAGACATGCCAGGACTGTGGGATGACCACCCATGACAGTGAGTGTGGAGCCAACCTGAGCCTGTAAGACAAGCTGCATGTTCTGTGGACCACAGAGCCAGAGAAGTGGAGTTGCCCAAGCTTTTTGGAGTCCAGAAGATGAGTCCCAGACATCAGGCAATGAGCTATTTACATTGTATGCTTTTGCTTTTTCTTTGATCTGATTGCATCCTGGTTCTTCCTCCTTGGAGTAACAAGCATTTTGCTCATTTATCATTTTACAAGAGCCCACAGTTAAGAAACTTTGGATTACTTTAAAGAGATACTGTGTTTTTAAGTATTGGGATTTTTGAGTTTGCATGGGGCTTGTACATGCTGACACTATCACTCTAAGTTCATATCAGCAAGTTCCCAGAAGCCTAAAAGGCTGTTTCCTTACAATCATATACCAACCCTGGATCTTATATTATGTCTAACCCCTCTCTGGCAATGGTCTCTGTGCCATGGATGGATGAGCTTTAATATAGGAGTCTTATCCAGGGGCAGATGTGCTGTAGTCTCTTATTCTCTACAATTTGGCCAGTTGTAGCCTTCTGTACAATCAAAAATGATCACTTTCAAACAGTATAGCTAAATCACAAACACACAATATATATGAACATGAAGCAAGCTCAGCAAACAGAGTCCAGTAGCTCTTAAATAATATCACCTAAAAACTGTTAGAGATGCTGTGTGTATTTTTCAAGGCAATGGTGAATGAGTATCTTTGACTCCATATAGGGAACTGAGGACAGACCAGTGGAAGTATTCCACCCAAGTGTAGTTCAGAGAACCAGTGAATTTTATAGATGCTTAAAAGAGCATGGAAGAATCAAAGATAGCTGTATCACCAAAAGGCCACAGGGTATGTAGGACAATACACAAAAGCTGCATCTTTGTAGCCAGGCCTCCCCCAAAGTCTCTTCTCCTCAACTACTGCTACTGTTTACACAACCTTGGAGACCCACCTTATGAATCTTGTAAATTTCAGGAACTTCTTGATACTCGTATGTTGTTAACTTGGGGGGTCCTTTTAACCTCTCTACAGACTGAAATGTTTTGAATTAGAGGAAGTATCTATAAAGCAGATGGAAATCACAGCCTACTCAAGACTGATCTGAAAGTTGTGCCTTTACAAGCCTTTTAAATAGTTAGGATGATGTTTGAGAATGGCCAAACAAGACCAACCATCATAAAATTTTAAAATTTTACAGATGAAAACTAAGGCACAGAGCTTAAAATGACTCAACCAAGGTCAAAGACATACATGAGTTTACAACTATGGTCTGGCTGCATGAAATTTTTCTTTTCCTAGTTGTCTTTAAAATCTTTTTTTAAGTCATTCAGCACTGACTTTAGTTTGCTATAGCCAGCATTCAGTCTGTAAAGGGAGAAAGTCCTAGCAGCAGAATACCAGAATTCATACAGATATTCCTTAGTTATGGTGGGATGTAGTCTGGGACACCCACTGTACATTGAAAATGTCACAAATCAAAAGCACATTTCATACACCTAATATCCTGACCACAGTAGCTTTGCAGCACAGCACAGCACAGCACAAGGCACCAGTACTTATCCTCATGCCTATGTGGCTGACTAGGTGTTATGGCTGGCCAACATCCCAAGAGATGGTGCTAGCCAGGGAAAGTGTCCAAGTCTAAATTTTCAAATATGGTTTCCAATGAATGTGTATCACTTTCACACCATCATAAAGCTGAAAACTCATGAGTCAAACCACTATAATCTGGGGACCTTCTTTCTGTATTCTTACCCACTCCCCTCATCTCTATATATACCTGTTGCAGTGCTGTCCAAGTCTGATGGGAGAAATGCCATCAGTCAACGTCCTCCGCTTCAGCTTTCCTCCATGGGAGAGCCAAGCACTTGGGCTCAAAGTGAGTATTGGAGCACGTGTGGGGACCAGTGCATGGCTGTTTCTACCAGTGTGAGGCTCCTCCAGCTGTGTGTCTTTCCTTCACCATCCTGGCTGGAGACTTCTCAGATCTGCTCAACAGTCTCAGGCAGGCTCTTCCTTTCCCCTGTCCTCTCAGTGTCACACAATGTTGCACAGCCTGTCCATGTTTATGTTTCCTCACTCCCCTGTATCTCTCCTGAGAACTGCCCCCAATTAATCTCTTCTAGTCCTCACTGCAGCTTGGCAGCCGCCTTGGGGATAACCAGAAGTGAC
The DNA here is from genome assembly GCA_009823505.1 of Rhizomys pruinosus. Taxonomy (NCBI): domain Eukaryota; kingdom Metazoa; phylum Chordata; class Mammalia; order Rodentia; family Spalacidae; genus Rhizomys; species Rhizomys pruinosus. Next base: position 3,608,070 of record VZQC01008050.1, on the reverse strand, counting down.
ACACTTCCCTCCAGGAGCCTCAGTTTTCAGATGAGCAACACAGGTCTTGAGAGCCCATTCCAAAGACAGAGCTGGGAAATGATAAAGGAGTGTTATCCTATTATTAAAAGCAAGAGTACCAACATGTCAAGGTTGTTATGCACAAAGAAGACAGAGACATCTGCTGCTTGTGGAATGTCCCGGTGGCCATGTGCTCTTCTAGCCTCGGTGGAAGCACGTGACAAATCCACACCAAAGCACAACGAGCAGAAGCGATGCCTTTCCCATTTAGCCCCACACAGAGAAAGCATATTTTTATTTTTTTTAATTTAATTTTTATTGATGCTTTGTGCATTTCGTACATCATTTTCCAATTCAGATCAGGCATATTTCCCTTTCCCTTCCCCCCCACCCCCACCCCATCCCAGATCATGTATTCTGCCATAATGTCATGCATTGCAGGGTTTTTTTTTTTTTTTTTTTTTCATTTTTAGCTACTAATGAAACCATGAGTAAACAGCTCCTTTTTTGCAAAATCCAATCTGCAGACATGTTGTGCCCCAAACTCCCACATCCCACCATCACTTGGGGGGTGGACGAGGTGTGTGTCAATAAAGTTTATCAAATAAGATGTCAGTACTACATCGCTGTAGTTTTCCCATTCAACCCAATCGCAGCCCTTTACATTCTACACCACGCCTTCACCTCTTCCGCCGCTTGTTTCCTAGGTTAGGAAAAGGCACAGTGGGATTGAGAAGTAAAACCAGTCCCCTCCTCGGACAGCTGTTTTGACTTTGGAACTATGGTCAATTCAATGCGCTTGTTTCTCCTCATGGGCCTACAGTCTTGTCCAGGGCATAAATTCCTTATTATAAGATAGTCCTAATGAACATCTTATACCGTCTAGGTTGCCAAACAAGGTTTTGATATGAATGTTTCTCCCGACAGATTGCCTATCCCCCCAAGAAAGCTATGATCGATGAGATGAGTCGTTACTCGCACTGTTAAATGGTGACGACGCAAATATTATGAGGTAATCTATTACAAAAAAACGGTTTTATCAATAAATGCACTCTTTAATTGACTAATAGAAAAGACTGTGAATTAAACCTGTGGATTGTTCTGTTCACCGAGGGGATGTTGGCAGGGGAACCAAGAACACCCACATAAGCGTAAGACTCTTTGCCCTTAAGTTGGGATAACCTGCAGGAGGAGAGGCAATAAGACCTGCGGCGAAGACATGAGTTAATACCACCAGGGCCGAGGATGTATTCGAGACTTCGCAAACATGCAAGTGTAAACAGATGGCCTCTGGAATGCACAGAGGAGTGACTACCATATAGTGCCACTAAACCAATAAAGCAAATACGGGGTCGCTACCTGAGTAAGCAAGACTAACCCTGTCAAGCAAGCCACCTACCACCTCTTGCCTGAAATATACTGTGCGCAGAGGCAGCCATCTGCTGTATAATCCAAATCTAATTGGCTATTCGGCCTCTACCTTGGGGAGATCGAAAACACATGGTGATTGCAACACAAGTACATCCTCTACAGGTTAGGAGATGTTATAACCAACATAAAGACATGGTAATCATTTTTAATCAGGGGTAAAACTGGTAATCATGGATTAACTAACATACAACACATATGGTCCAATGCGCCAAAGTCTCAGGAACGTACATAACTTATTATGCTGCTTAAAAACCCTTATATGATCTAATGCTTGTGCTCCCTTAGTATAGATCGAAAGGAGGCAAAAGAAACATATGTTTTAAGGTAAACGTGGAATGTGTTTAGGGTAATGGTCTCCACCAAACCAAGATTTGTGAGCTAAGGTGGAATGCAAGCCAGCTAACTCACACTAGAAAAGTCACATGACAAGATATAAAGCTTTAGTATGTTCAATATGGAGATTACAGGGTCAGCTTGTGATCACAGCTAAATCATCCTGGCCTCTCTGAGTGTGCTAAAGAATAGCTTCATCATGACAGATTCAATTATTTATTTCACAAGTACAATATCCCTTTGTGCATAGAAAAAACTCTCTCTCTCTCTCACAAAAAAAAAAAAAAAACAAAAAAAAAAAGAAGAGCGTTCCAATCACAGCGTGAGGTGCGTTCATCTTAACACTTATTTTTTAGTAGTCTTCTTTTTTCAGTCTTACTTATCTTCTACTTAGTGTGTGTGTGCATGTGTGTGCATGTGTGGTGTACATGTATGTCTATGTGGTGTGCATGTAGAACCCAAGAGTTGATACTGGGTATCTCTCTCAATTATTTTCTGTTTTATTCACTGAGGATGGTGTCTCACTGAATCTGGAGTTCACACATTTGCCTAACCTAGTTAGCCAGTTTCCCTGGACAAGCCTTGTCCCACCACCTGGAATGATAGGTTTTCAAATTTTTTATAGTATAGGTTTTTAGGTTTTATAGCGATACAGTTATTATACACCATGCAGGCCTAATGCCTTCTGGCTTTTTTTATGTGGTGCTGGTATCTGAACTCCAGTCCTCATGGCCACCAGCAAAATGCTTTACACACTGAGTCATCTCCCTTGTCCCTTGGTAGTTTCTTGGTTGTATTGGACGGCGAACAATGATCGTCATGATCTATATTTCCAGGGAACAGAAGAATCGAATCTGTTTAGAAATAAAAAGACTCGATTGAAAAAATATTTCGAGTATTTTATTTCTAAACAGATTCTATTTTCTTCTGTCCTTGAAATATAGATTCATGACGATCATTGTCTACCTTCCAAATACAACCAAGAAAACTACCAAGGGACCAGGGAGATGACTCAGTGGGTAAAGCATTTGCTGGGTGGCCATGAGGACTGGAGTTCAGATACTCCAAACTCACATAAAAAGCCAGATAGGCATAGCCTGTATGGTGTATAATAGCCTGTAATAGCTATAAACACCTATAAAACCTATACCTATAAAAATATGTAAACACCTATAATTCCAGGTGGTGGGACAAGGCTTGTCCAGGGAAACTGGCTAACTAGGTTAGGCAAATGTGTGAACTCCAGATTCAGTGAGACACCATCCTCAGTGAATAACAGAAGAATAATTGAAGAGATACCCTATCACTCTTGGGGCGACGATGCACCCACATAGACATAAATGTACACCACACATGCACACACATGCACACACACACTAAGTAGAAGATAAGTAAGACTGAAAAAAGAAGACTTAGGTATTTAAGCGGCACTAAATTATGGTTGATTACTTTGGTATAGACCATATGTTTGGATGATATGTTAATTCATGATTACATTTTACACCCCCTGATAAATATAAAACAGGTTCTTACTTGGCTTATAACATCTCCTACCTGTAGAGGATGTAGGCTTGTGGCATCAGCCATGGGTTATTCTCCAAGGAGAGAGCCAACATCCAAGGATATTGGGGATATACCAGCCATGGCTGCCCCTCCTGCTGCACAGTATTTCCAGCAGGTGAAGTGTAGCTGGTGCGATGGGTGGAGTCATATAGCTTGACTCAGGGAGACCGAATGCTTTATTGGTTTAAGTGGCCTTTGGTAACACTCTTGCATTCCATAGGCCATCTGTACCCTTGCAGTGGCAGTCTCAATAATCCCTCCCATGTGAATGTCAGGTCTTCGCAGGGTCTTATCGCCTCTCCGCCTGCAGGTATCCCAACTTAAGGGCAATGAGCCTTTACCTTTTGTGTGGGCCTGGATCCCCTGGCCACATCCCCCGGGTAGAACAATCCAATTGCTGATGTCAGAGCTCCTGCTTAATATACTTTGCCTAGTGCATAGCCCAAGGACTTAGTATTATATTTGGTTTCGACAGAGTATAATCCTTTTCACAGTTCTTAGGTCTATTAGTCAATTAAGAAGGGCATTTTTACTGTTTTTATAAGAAGATTACCTCTATAATAGTTGCTCCAATTTAACATTTGGAAAATGACATCATCATCGTCATATTTCTCCTTGTTTCGATGGGGGGGGGAGGCAAGAAAATCATATCAAAACCCTTGTTGCACCTAGAAGGTATAAGTAAGGTGCTGGTTAAATACCTATATAGCTAATTGCTTGTGCTTCATTAGTAGGATCGAAAGGTTACTCCCGGACAAACTGTCATCCACATGAAAGAAACAGCCAGAATTGAACCAGAGTCCAAGTCAACAGCTTCAGAGAGAGAGGACAGTTTTTACTTCTCATCCACCTGTGCCCCTGTTCTAGCCTAGGGAACAATCTCGGAAGAGGGGGCGTGGTAAAAATGTAAGGGCTTTCGGCCTGATTTGGGGTGAACGTTGAAACTTACGGCGATGTAGTCTGGACACTCATTGAATCAACTTGATTGAACAAACACCATGTCACCTACACTGGAATGTGGGACTGTGGGGGTTTTGTGGCACAACAGTCTGAGATTGGTTTTGCACGAAGGATGCTTATCTAATGGATTATCATTATAGCTAAAAATGAGAAAAAAAAGACCTGAAAGATGCAGGACAGTTATGGCAGAAACATATCGGGATGGGGGGGGGGTGGGGGGAAGGAAAGGGATACATGCCTGAACTTAATTGGAAATGATGTAGCAAATGCAAAAAGCATCAAGAAAAATTAAAAAAAAAAAAAAAAGAAATAAAATACTCAAGTTTAACACAGCAAGTATCAGCCATCTGAAGAAATTTCTATTTGAAAATTTCCCTTAGAAAAATAAAAACTAGAATTTTACTTTAGTGACTGCACACACAAGACCTGTACAAGATCAAGCCAGCCAAAATCCCAGCATGGAGGGCAAAGGATCTCATGACATGCTCGAATTGGCAAGTATTGGCTGTTTGGGAATGGAGGGCCAGTTTTCTTCAGGGACATGGTCCTTGAAAGGTTACCCATGCTTCAGTCAGTGATTCCCATACCCCATGCAATACAGGAAGCACAAAGTAAACTCATCAGATTTAAAAACAGATTATATGAAGTTAGGGTGGGTTAAGTAGTGGGAAGAATAGGGAAAAGAGCCAGAGGAGAGAAAATGGGGAGTCAATTTGATCAAAACACATTATATTCATACAGGAGATCAAGCAATAAAAAGAGAAAATTCAAAGTAGAGAATAACTTACACATGGTCATAGTCCTTAGTAACTATATAAGTGAACTACATAACAGAAGGAGTTGCCTGGTATCAGTTTGCTGTAGGGTGAAATAGTATTATTGTATTTCTTTATTTTGGTTTCACAGTAATGTTTGAACAGGACATTTCTACAGCAGTGCTACCTGCTAAGATTTATGCACACACTGGGGTATAGCTTGGTATGTCACTATAATGAAAACTGGCTTGTGTTGACCCTTTTAATATTAGCCTGCTGGTTAACTGCTGATTCCCTTCTTCTACTTTTTACAATACAACCAACCTGCAGGAGAGACTGGCAACCGGCCAGTCAGCCAGAACAGGAAATAGCCAAAGGCTCCAAACAGAAGCAGACACAAGTTCGGATTTCATAGCCTGGACAGCATTGGAAATTTCACTGCTGTCAGGCAAATGACAGGAAGTAGATTCGATCCAAATGCTGCCTCCCCAGGGATAGGAGTTCAAGCAGAAATACCTTGCAGGGGGCCAACACCTTGAATTTGAAAATACAGATGGGGATGCTTCTTTATCTCTTGAGTTGGAGATAGAATCAAATGTGTGGAAACTTGAAGCTTCACAGTGGCATGGTGGACAAGGCATTTTCCATGATATTTTTCCCTCTTTACTATTCATGCCATTCATTACTGAGCACTGTAGTCAGGGACACTTGGTCTCCCACCTGTGTGTGTTGTTCTCGGTTAAGGAATGAACTGATGAACTATAGCATTCTTATGGGGAAAAGTGGAGAGGGCAAACCCAAGGACCTTGAAAGCAGACAGCACTGTAAACAGATTCAACTTAAAGAGAGATGTAAGTGTCAAAATGACAGTACAGCAGGGTGACTTTGTGTCCCTTGTGTTTACATTAGAAATCAATCTGTATTTCATCTAGTTCCCTTCTTCCTAGTTTCTAGCAGTTCCATGTGAAATGTGTGACATCCTGCCTGGATTTGAATCCTACATAATCTTATCTTAGAACACAGTTGCTCTTAGTTAGCATCATGCCCCTTCGTCCCTTTCCCTCCTTCCTCTCCAGTGGTCTCTTTCCTTCTTACTATAGGGATTACTACTCCTTATATAAAACCCAAACAAAACTTAAAGAGAACGGCTAATGATTGGTTGCTATTTTGTGTTTTCCTTGATGTCATGTGGCATTACTGTTACTCAGCCTTGGAATCTGAGTCTAACCACAGCTCTTCTACTAACTCTCTGGGCAACCGAACTTTGAGATACAGAGTCAACTGGAATTTATCATTCACATTCCAGAATATGTGTTCCAGACACTTCTACGTACACTGCTTCACTTCATCACTATCAAAAGTCAAAGACACGGGAATAAGAATGGCAAACCCTGTCTTCCTGGGACTACCCCAGTGCCCAGTCCCCATGGCCACATCCTGTTGATGCTTCCTTTCACTTTCAAAACTGCCATACTTTGGAAGATCGATGACAAAGTCATTCTTCATAGAGAAGCCATAACTATAACCTTTTGTTAATAGGCCTTACTGGGTCTTTGTTTTCTCACTGATAAAAAGGAGATGATTATTTGGGCATGGTACCACAAAGCTCATGCAGTAACTCCAACACCCAGGAGGCTGAGGCAGGAAGATCATCACAAGTTCCAGGCTAGCCTGGGCTACACAGACACTGCCTCAAGAGAGAGAACGGGGGAGGGGGGAGGGAAGAAAGAGAGAAAGAGAGAGAGAGAGAGAGAGAGAGAGAGAGAGAGAGAGAGGATGTTTGGGTAAATAACATTAAAAATCCTCCTAGTTCTACTATCTGTTAGTTCTTATACACTTACAGATTATTCGCATTAATACTTTCTGTCTGCTTTAAACCTCTTTCAAGACAAGGACCATACCCCACCAATCTATTAACACTGAAGAGGAGAATAAGAACTCACCCTTCTAGTATCAGAAATAAGATTTCTATGGTGAAGAAAATGGTTGGTGAATTTACAGGTGTCCATGATGCAAAGCTTTCTGTTCAGACATTAAGAGTTTATAAAAGATAAACAGAGCAGAAAACACATGCCAGCCATGAAATAAACTGTTGATGTCTGCTTAGGAATAATATAAGTTCTAGTACATCTGACTTTGAATCACTTTAACTATGAAGAATTATGAACTCTTTCCATTGTAGATTGTTCTTTTTGTATTGTGTTTCTCTTTATACACACATAAGTGTTTGCAAATGCTATATCTAGAATATAGTTTTCACTTCCCACAAAATGCCTCCCGGGAGGCATGTTGTGATAGAAAAACTGTGGGCTTTGGAGTTAATTGGCTCGGTATAAGCCTGGCTCTGCCAGTTATTAAAAATCTGTGCTGCTTCCTCTTCCTTTGGACCCAGTTTCCTCATTCATGAAGAGAGAATAACAACCTGGATTTAGAGGGAAATTCTGAAAATCCAGTGCGGTGATGCTGCTGCAATGTAGATTCCAGAGCTGGCAGGAATAGATCCTTCCTTCTTTGCATCCTGCTCCTGGAGAAGTAGCCATGGGGGCGGGGGGCGCTGTTGCTCAGTGTTAGAATGCTTGTCTTGAATACTTCAGGCCCTGGGTTCAATACCCAGTTCTCTCTCTCTCTCTCTCTCTCTCACACACACACACACACACACACACACACTCACACACACACACACACACACACACACACGACTATAAGAAATGTGTTGAATACATTTTGCAATGAATTGTTATAACTCTCATGTTTTGGTTATTGCATCCATACCGGGAGCAGGATTTCCTCCAGATGATTGAGTCACAACCAGTGGTTTCTTGATTTGGGGCTCTACCATACATGAATGAATGTTTTTAAGGTAAGACAAACATTCACACGTTGAAAGGCTATGCTCCTCCAAGGCTAAACATCATGTTCTCATTTTAGAGAATGCTTAATAAAGACAATCTGCCATCAATTTTAAAGTCCAAATATCCCCCATGAAATAGGATTTACGTGTTTTTTATGCTCAAAGGAAGCAGGGATCCAATCTTACCTGTAATGCTGATTCTATTCTGAATTCCACACCTTTTTTTTTTTTTTTTTTTTTTTGTCTTTTTGAGACAGGGTCTCCCTGTAGCCCCAGCCATCCTGGAACTCACTATGTAAACCAGGCTGGCCTTGAACTCATGGAGATCTGCTTGCCTCTGCCTCCCAAGTGCTGGGATTAAAGGCATGAACCACCACGCCTGGCGGATTCCACACCTAAGTGTCATCTGTGTAGACCTGAAATGATCAGAGAGGAAACTACTGAGCAGCTCTATAGGCAGGAAGAAAGTTTGGCAGTGTTGGATAAATGTCACTGATGTGAAAAAGACTTCCCAGAAATGGCCATTTGGCCTAAAATGAGAGAATACTCTTTTCCTTGGGAAACACTATACAGATAAAACAGAGGAATCTGAGAGAGACAGCAATAAAGACAGCAAAATGCAGAAGCATTTAGGTAAAAACAGACCATTGGCCCAATTAAAAGTAATTGGTAGAAGGCACTTCATAGCATCATATCCATGAGGAGAAACAGGCGTGTGGCTTTATTCCTGGGTCCTGTATTCTATTCCATTGGTCTATATGCCTGTACCATGCAGTTTCTGTTACTATGTCTTTGTCGTATAATTCAAGGTCAGGTATTGTGATACCACCAGCATTTCACTTTCTGTTTAGCAGCTTAGGCTCTTTTGGAGTCTTTCATATTTCAATATGAATTTTTGGATTTTTCCTATTTCTTTAAGAAATGTCTGTTAATTTATTAATAAGTATTTGAGTATTGACTATGTGATGGGCACTAAGCTTGGTACCCATTATAACTGCTCTGTGCCATCAAAAATGTTCATTGCTGGGCTGGAGAGATGGCCTAGTGGTTAAGAGCACCAACTGCTCTTGCAGAGGACCCAGGTTCTATTCTCAGCACCCACATGGTGGCTAAGAACCATCTTTAAGCCAGGCCTGGCTAAGAACCACCTTTAATCTTAACACTTGGAAGGCAGAGGCAGGAGGATCTCTGTGAGTTCAAGGCCAGCCTGGTCTACAGAGTGAGTTTCGGGCCAGTTAGAGCTACAGGGAGACACTGTCTCAAAAAAAAAAAAGTTTATTGCCAAATAAATGAAAAATTATATATTTTATTCTATTATGGGTTAGGTCCTACGTAATCTCTCTGTTTTATTATTTTAGTTTTCTAAACCTCCACTAAAGTTGGAAAGCTGTTAGAGATCCTCATAAAGTCTTCATCATTTCAGTAAAAATTTTGATGCCTGTCATGTGAATTTTTCTTGCAGAGACATGAACAAGCCAACTACTAACCTCAAATAGGACATCAGTGACACAAAGAAATGCTTCCAAACTAGTGTGGCCTATGAACCAGTGTTTATTTAATTAAGGTTACTTATAGGTGGATGGGTACTCCAGGGATGACTATAATTCAAAAGAAAAATACCTTTGCTAACAACTGTTAACTGCCTATATGTTCTCAAGGAAGGTACAGCCTTATCAGCGGCTCCACCTTAGCTAGCCACCATCACTTGCCTATAAATTCCCAGAGAGGGGCAGAGCCTCCTAGGCTGCTGACCTCCTCCTTGACAGAACATTAATGGGCCCACCTTGCACAGTTCTCCCCCAGGTAATCACAGCTACTGACAGTTCATGAGGGCGATGCTCATCCATGACATGCCTATGGGACAGGGTTCCATGGCAATACTACAGTGGAAACATTTTACAAATAACACCTCTTGTAATCTTCTGCTTTCTGTGTAATTCAAACAGGGTGTAGATAGCGAGGCAGTAAAGAGATTCAAAATGATATTGTGCCATGAATAATATTTAGCTAATATATCTTGGCTGCTTTGCCAGACAGTGAGTTCAAAGATAAAGAATACTGCAAGGAAGGACTAGGACAGTTCCAAAACTTATATTTCAGCTATGCTCTTACATCTGTCCTGATTCCCAGAGGCAATGGTTCATGGGGATAGAGGATAAGGCATAAAGCAAATTCAATGTCCCCAGAGTTGCAGAAGATGGACAGGGAGAATGTTTAAAAAGGAAATCCAGGGAACTGTAAAGGATCTTCAAGAGAAGGCAAAAATCACACAGGAGGGGCTGGAGAGATAGCTTGGTGCTCAACAGCACCAGCTGCTTTTGCAGAGGACTTGGGTTTAGATCTCAGCACTCACATGTGACTAACAACCCTCCATAATTCCAGTTCCAGGGGATCCAACACTCTCTTTTTTGCCTCTGTGGATACTGGGCGCATTTAGTTATAAGCAGGCAAAACACTCACCTGCATAAAACGAAAACAAAGAAAATTTAAATCACACAGAAATGAGAAGTTTAAAGTCCCAAGTGTACAAGGCCAGTCACTGGGACTGGAAAGGCCAGGTGCAGACATTGTTCATAAAACAAAGGTAATTGAATATCAAGCAAGATATGTACATAGTGGTCCAAATAATATAAAATCTGAACACATTAATATTTCTGCCAAGTATGTTATGGTATATGTGTCACTTGAGATGACAGAAGCTATTACTAAAATGAGATAAGAATCTTCTTGAAATATCAACAGAAGTATTATGGTTGATAACAGTCCCACCTCAAATAGATCACATAGATGCTGTGCCATCGACACAGCGGGGAGGAGAGCTTTCAGAACTGCAGGCTAGGGTGTTTCACTTGTTATTGACATTTTTCTCTCCTGAGATTTCTTTGATTTTGTTTAGCTTGGTGATGAGTCGGGACCTAATGCTTGCTACCCCCACGTATCTATACTCTCAACCTCCCTCAGAGGTTTCGATGAGCTATCAAGTCAATTAGTTTTCCTCAACCCTAAATACAATACCAGATCTATGCCTTGTGAAGAGAAATAGAATCTTCATGGGTTGCCTTCTACTCATCATGGCTGCCAGGATATGAAACACATTGCCAAGTGAAAGGTGCTTGAGCCTGCCCCCGAGGCCTGGAGAAGGAGTGGGCACTGTCTTATGGATGACCTTGATTATGTCATTTTGTCTTTTTTTAGGTCACAAAATGACCTTGATTAGGTCATTTTGTCTTTTGTCTGGATCAATGCAGTGAAAGTTTCGTGTTGTAAGTTTTTATAAACTCCTTAAAGAAGCAAGCCATTTTTTACATTCTCTAGTGATCTAATCAGCATGGAAAAGTTTCTATAGCCTTGGGTTCAAGTCTCAACATACACACAAAAGAAAAAGAATTTACTGGAATGTTTCACCTTATGCCGGGCTAATAGCAAACAGAGAGTTAAATTTCTCACTTTGAAGTTCTTATGTATGTAGATTTGGGGCAATGAGAAGCTAGGAAAAATAATCTTTAAACACCATGCTTTTTATTCCAAGAATCAACTACTTGAAATAGAAAAAGAATTATTTCACTTCCTGACTTTAAATGCAGAAGTGCCAAAGCCTAGAAGATTCAAAACATAGCATAGCAAGAACAGATGGGGAATGTAAGCAGAGCCGGAAGCTCGACGAAGCAAAAGGAAATGCTAGAAATCACAGATATTGTAACCAAAATGAAGCTCTTCCTCGAGGGGCCTACCCACAGAATGAATGATATAGCCAAAGAAAGAATCAGTGAGCCTCAGCCCTAAATGGGACATTTATATCAAGGACCCTCAACTCTTCAAGGCTCAGGGAACATTGAGGAAGAGGGGGTGGAAAGAATGTAAAAGCTAGAGAATGAGAAGTTTGGGGAAATGATGTCTTCTGGACATGACCCGGCTCCTGAATTCACAGTGGTTATGGTTATCTATCCACACAAGACCTGCACAAGATCAAACCAACCAGCATTCCAACATGGAGTGAGGGGGAGCTCATGAGGCTCCACTTCTAACCGAGGAGGTATAGGGAGTAAGTGCTGGGGGAGAGGGATGATTTTTTTTCATGGGTATGGCCACTGGTAAACTGCCTATGCTCCAGCGGATGGCTCCGCACCCCCCCACACACACACATGAGTAGCACCAGTTGGACTCAGTGGATCATATTTGAAAAGCAGACACAAGGAAGGGAGGGAAGTCTCTTGGGGGAGGCAAGGAATCAGGAGAGAGCATATATGAGTAAAATACATTATATATGTGTGTGAAATTATCAAAGAAGAAATAAAACACCATAAAAATGAACCTGAGCTTGAAGACAAGGAGAGACTTCAAAGGACAAAATAAAGAGAATTAAAACAAGGTACAGAAATCTAGGGCCTGACAATTATAAAAGGTGCAACAATTGGGGCTGGAGAGATGGCCTAGAGGTTGAGAGCACTAACCGCTCTTACAGAGGACCCGGGTTCGATCCCCAGCACCCACATGGCGGCCGAGAACCATCTGAAACTCCAATTCCAGGAGAACTCCAGCTCCAGGGGAATCCGAGACCCTCTTCTGACCTCCATGGCGTTGCACAACACGGGCGCACATACCTGCATGCAGACAGTACATTGATACACATACAGAAATAAATAAAAAAATTAAAAAAAATGTTAAAAGGTGCAACAATTATGTACTAGGAATATTAAAAAAAAAAAAAAAACCAGAAAGGAAAAAAAAAAATAATCAAACACTGCAGGATGAGAATTCCCTAAATTCCCACCACACACCACACACCACACACACACACACACACACACACACACACACACACACACTAAGCCAGAGTGTAAGGAAGCCTATATGATAACACAGTCCATTAAATGAAGGAAAAAAATATTTCATTAGAGAAGGGGGAAAGGGCACATTAGTGGGACATTAGCAGGATACTCTAACTTTTGAGAAGTGGCCCAGACCCTGCTGTGGCTGGAGACCTAACAGATCCTCTGGTAGAAAGGCCAGCTAGGCTGGGAGATTTCAAAACTGAATGCTCTATGTTCTACTTTTCTCTCTTTAGCTGTGTAGACTCCAATCCTCATGGGGACACTCAGAGTCCAATGTGGTGTCTGAGTGGTAGAGTATCAGCTGCTATAGGAAATCAACAGATGGGTTTGAGGGCAAACTTAGCTGACAGTGTGTGTGTTCAGGGAGAGGTGCGTAGAGAGTGGTTTCCCTGAGAGAATAACATTGGCATGAGAGGAATAATAGTTGACTTTGATGTGTATGTGATTATTGATTTTCTATCAATAGATATCAAAGCAAAACTATCCCACATTTAATAATTTATGGGAAGAAAGAATCATATAAGTTGATTCTTATCGGTTGGCAAAGTGCTTGCCATGCAAGCAGGCAGACTTGAGTGTAGATCCCTAGCACCCAGATGGATGCTGAGTGTGGCTGTATGTGCCTTAAGTCTCAGCACTGGGAAGGCAGAGGCAGGGAACCCTGGGGATTGCTGGCTAACTAGTCTTTCCAAACTGATGAAGTCCAGGTTCAGTGAGAGACACTGTCTCAAAAAATAAGGTAGAAAATGATAAGGGAAGATACCTAATGTTGACCTCTGGCCTTTACACACAAGCACACACATAATTATGAACATATATGCACCATCCCCACATGCACACAAAAGTAATAATACAGTAATATGTTGTGTTAAGTGGCGATGGTGCTAATAGCTCTTTTTCTTTTGTTCAAAAATTTTAATTAATTAATTTATTTTTTATGTGCATGAGTGCAATGTCTGTGTGGATATAAGTGTACCAATGTCACACAGTACCTGCAGAGCTCGGAAGACGGCATCAGATTCCCTTGGAACTAAAGTTACAGATGGTTGTTAACTACCATGTGGGTGCTGAGATTTGAACCTGGGTCCTCCATAAGAGCAGCCAGTGCTCTTACCTGCTGAGCCAGCTCTCCGGCCCCTTTCTTTTTCATTTTTATACTACTCTATAGACACACTATACCAATATGAATAATGACAAGAGGTCATATTTGCTAAAGGCCTACTAATATGTTAGACATTTTGGCAGGCACAATTAATTAAAGTGCTGGTGTTTAAAGGGGATACTAATATTTCATATCACTAATGAGGAAATCAGGAGTCTTGGGAATTAAGTAACTAATATACATTATTCTTCTACTCACTGGAAATGACATTGGCATACAATGTTTTCCTTACAGTGCTTCCTTGGTTGCATATGGGAACAAATTCAATTGCACAGAGCAAAGGAAAGGGATAATTTAAAGATAAGAGGAGGGCTGGAGAGATAGCCTAGTGGTTAAGAGCACTGACTGCTCTTGCAGAGGACCCGGGTTTGATCCCCAGCACCCACATGGCGGCTAAGAACCATCTGTAACTCCAATTCCAGGAGAACTCCAGTTCCAGGGGAATCCGACACCCTCTTCTAACCTCCGTGGCATTGCACAACATGGGTGCACAAACCTACATGCATACAGTACACTCATACACATACAAAAAATAAATAAAAATTTAGAAAAAAAGAACACTAAAAAAAATAAAAATAAATAAAGATAAGAGGAGCTGGAGGGACAACAGTATGAAGGGGAAATGTATGCCAGTGTTTTTAGTAAACAATTAAAATGTTATTAGCTTTGCAAACAACTTGCTGTAGTTCATTTCTGTCACATACCTGGAAAGGAGAAATTTCAGTTGAGGAGATTCCTCCATGCTTGGCCTGTGAGCATGTCTGTAAGGCGTTTTCTTCATTGCTGGTTATATGGAAGGATGCAGCCCACTGTGGGTGGTGCCATCCCTGGGCAAGCCAGAGGAAACAAACCAGTAAGCAGCATTTTTCCATGCTCTCTGCTTCAGTTTCTACCCTGATTTCCCACAGTGATGGACTGTGACCTTACACTTAAGATGATGATTAACCCCTTCCTCCCCAAGTTCCCTTTGGTCATAATGTTTTATCACAGCAACAAGAAAACAAACTAGAATACAACTTAAGGACTCCTGGGCATTTAACTGAAACTTAGACTGCACAAAATGTTTATATTCTTGGTCTGTAAGAGGAAAATGTGCACTAAAAGCAGAGAGACTTGGTTATTGCTTGTTGCACGACCTTGAACATATCCCATCCCAATTCTGCTATCACTGTCACAATCACAAAAAGACCTCATCCCAAGATACTAGATAAGGAAATATTTGGAGATGCTGTCAGTGCTTGGAGTCCAAAGAGTGAGCCTAGGGGCTGGAGAGATGGCTTAGCAGTTAAGAGCGCCGACCTCTCTTACAGAGGACCTGGGTTCGATCCTCAGCACCCACATGGCAGCCGAGAACCGTCCAAAACTCCAATTCCAGGAGAACTCCAGTTCCAGGGGAATCCGACGCCCTCTTCTGTATACGGGTGCACAGACCTGCATGCGGACAGTACATTCATACACATACAAAAATAAATAAAATTAATAAAAAAAAAAAAACAAAGAGTGAGCCTAGTGCATGTGAAGTGACAGGATGCAGCTGTGAGATGGTCCTAGGGAGTCCACCAGGAGCCACCGATTAGCACAAAGGAGACCTGAGCAATGATATCCAATGGATGTCATTGCTATACAACAAGATTTCAGCAAATGCCTAATGAGCTGGGTTCCTCCTCACCTGGCCAGTTGGTAAAGGCATAGGATCCATGCTGTGTACCAACTCTCACCAATTGTTAGCAGCCTGGAGTCTTGTGTGGAAGCATCTGAGATGCTGTGCAAGTTGACCAGGAAGAATAGTTGTGAATTATTAAGAGTCTCTAACATGGGTGTGGGAGGGAAAGGGCTGGGGCACAAGTGAAGCAGAGTCCTTCACACTCAAAAGCACTTTGGAGTTACCAAGAACTGCATTGCCAGTCTTCCTCTGTCACTGGACTCTGTAATGGAAAGGCCAGGCCTCAGCTTTCTTTGTGTACATAACAACGACTAATCTAAGCACATTGCTTTTGCTGCTCTGATATGTCCTCAAACAAACTACCTATTATAGTATCTGAACAGAGTTAGTTATTCAATATTGTCATGGGCAGTGAAATAATACTTCTATTTAACAATGACCACATGCAGAATGATGACATGGTTTAGAGACACCACAGCCATCTTAGTTTATGCTCCGAATGTACACTAAATCTACCTGATGACACATTTCCCAGACATGTCCCATTGTTAAACAAGCAATGCCTGATAGTATATTAGCTTTCTTTTATTTTAATTTATTTTATTTTATTTTATTTTATTTTTATGTGTATGAATGTACTGTCTGCATGTAGGTTGGTGCACCCCGCCTTGCAATGCCTCAGAGGTCAGAAGAGGGTGTCGGATTCCCCTGGAACTGGAGTTAAAGATGGTTCTTAGCCACCATGTGGGTGTGGGTGCTGGGGATTGAAACTGGGTCCTCTGCAAGAGCAGTCAGTGCTCTTAACCGCTAAGCCATCCCTCCAGCCCCTGTACTAGCTTTCTTTACTGGCAATCCAGGTCCTTCAGTCGCTTACATCATAAACAAGTACTTATCATACTGATAATTAGAAATAAGGATCCAGAAGTTGCATATCTATGAGGACCCCAGACCTTGAAGACACCCTCCATACTTAACATTAAACTTTTATCATATCATTTGCAACTTTATACCTTAGGGCTATGTGTTTTCTTATCATTTTCCTAGGCTTTTCTTTCCCACCAGTTTCTTCTGCTCCTTGGGGTTACCCATGGCAGTGATGGGCACCCACAGTTATCTAGGCATAGGCTCTTCAACAGGTCCAGGCTGCAGTGCAGGCTGCTCTGCCCCTAGGGCCATATGATCCAGCAGACCCAATGGTGCTTGAGGTATCAGTGGCAGATAGAGATGCTGTCTGGAGTCTGTGGCAGGCTCCCATAGGGGAATCACAGCGGAGGCCCTTGGGATTTTGGAGCAAGGCTCTACCTTCATCTGCAAAACTCTTCTCCTTTTGAGAGACAGCTCTTACCTGCTATTGGCCTTAGTGGAAACTGAATGTTTGACAATGGGCCACCAAGTCACCATGCGACCTGAGCTGCCCATCATGAGCTGGGTGTTATCTGACCCACCAGACCATAAAGTAGGACGTGCACAGCAACAGTCCATTGTCAAAGGAAGTGGTACATACGGGACAGTGCCTGGGCAGGCCCTGAGGGCACAAGCAAGCTACATGAAGAAGTTGCCCAAATGCCTATGTTCCCACTCCTGTTACAATGTCTCCTGGGCTAAAGCATGCACCTATGGCTCATGGGGTTTGCCCTATGATCAGTTGACTGAGGAAGAGAAGACTAGGGCCTGGTTTACTGATGTGTTCTGCATGCTATGCAAGCACCCCAGAGGTGGACAGCTGCAGCATTACAGCCAATTTTTCTGAAACAATCCTAAGGACACTGGTGAAGGAAAGTCTTCACAGTGGGCAGAACGTCAGGCAGTGCACATGGTTGTGCATTTTGCCTGGAAGGAGAAATGGCCAGAGGTTCGATATATACTGATTCATGGGCATGTAGCCAATGGTTTGGCTGGATGGTCAGGGACTTCGGAAGGAGCAAGACTGGAAAATTGTGTGAGAAAGACATTTGGGGAAGAAGTATGTGGATAGAGCTCTCTGAATGGTCAAAGATTGTGAAGATACTTGTGTCTCATGTAAATGCTCATCAAAAGGTGATCTCAGCAGAGGATGAGTTTAATAATCAAGTAGATCAATGACTCTTCTGTGGATAGTCAGCCTCTTTCTCTCCAGCTATCCCTGTTGTTGCTCAATGGGTCCATGAACAAAGTGGTCATGGTGGCAGAGAGATGGAGGTTATGCATGGGCTCAACAGCATGGACTCCCACCCCCCCCCCATCCCACACCCCCCACCCCATCCCCCTCCGCCACATTCATCGCCCCCCCGCCCCCCCACCCACACCGCACTCGCTGCCACCCACCCCCCCCAGTGCAGATCTCGCCAACAGATTCCGTCCTTCCCCATGAGACCCTACGCGTTCCGCTGATCCCTCTCGTACGCACACCCTCCCCTCGTGTCACTTGCTTCCGTTTCCTGTCTTCATCCTTCCTCTCTCATTTCTGCTTAGAGTGATCACGCCTTCTCTCTTCCTGCCTCCCTCTTTCTCTTCCTCTTCTTCCCCCCCTCCCCTTCTCTTTCGCCCTTCCGCTCGGCGCACCCTACGTGTACAGTCCTGTTCTCACACTCACTCTTGTCCACTACTTTCTTGCCCGTCACGCTCGTCTCTCTCCAATCTTCCCGCTTCTTCTTTCCCTTCTCCTGTCCTCGTCTACTTCACGCCCACATCACGTGCACTCACTTCGATACTTCCAATATGCTTCACTCATCTACTTCTAGTAGTCGCGTCCTCCCTCTCTTTTTTGCCGTCACTCGCTCACTCGCCGCCACCCTCGACCACACTCTCTTCCTTTCTCTCCAGACCTTTCTGTTCTTACAGGAATAGATATTTATTCTGGTTATGGATTTGCCTTTCCTGCATGTAAGGCTTCTGCCAAAACTCCCATCCAGGGACTTCCGGGTATGCCTATCCACCGTCACTGGTATTCTAACAGCATTGCTCTGCCCAGAAACTCACTTCACAGCCAAGAAGTGCGACTGTGGGCCCTTGCTCATGGTATCCACTGGTCTTACCATTTTCCCCACCACCCAGAAGCACTTGGCTTGATAGAACGATGGGGAATGGCCTCTTGAAGACACGGTTACAGCGCCAATTAGGTATTGCGCTCAGGAGCAATACCCTGGAGGGCTGGGGAAGGTTCTCTAGCAGGCAGTATATGATTTGAATCAGCGTCCACTATATGGTACTGTTTTCCTTATAGCCAGAATTCATGGGTCCAGGCACCAAGGGGTGGAAGTGGGATTGATCCACTCACTATCACCCCTAGTGACCCCAGTAGGAAAATTTTTGCTTCCTGTACCCACGACCTTGCGTTTCTGCTCGGTCTAGATGTTTTGCTCCAATGGGTGGAGTGCTTTTGCCAGGAGCTACGCAAATGTTCCATTGAATTGGAAGCTAAGACTTCCCCCTGGCCACTTCGGGCTTCTACTGCCTTTAAGCCACCAGGCTAAGGAAGGAATAACGTAGTGGAGGAGTGTTTGATCCAGACTACCATGGGGGAAATTGGACTTTTTTCTCCACAATGGGGGCAGGAAGATTATGTCTGGAAGGCAGGAGATGCTGTAGGGCGCCTTCTGGTGCTACCATGTCCTATTGATAAGTCAATGGGAAACTCCAAACAACCAAACCAGACCAGGACAATAAATGCCCAGACCCTTCAGGGATGAAGGTATGGGTCAATCCTCCAGAGGAAAGAGCCAGACTGCAGAGTTGCTTCCTGATGGTGGAGAAAATACAGAAATGAGGTAGTAGAAGAAGGTAGCATAAATATCGCTGAAGCCACGGGACCAGTCTGCAGAAACAGGTGGATTATAATAGACTATTAACTTTCGTCCTATTTGTTAGAGAATGGCTTGTTTCTATATATATATGTATCTTAAGGGGATACTTGTGTTCCTTTGAATGTGCAACTTGAAATATGTGTTAAGATGTTGTCCTATTTAGTGTTATTAGATACTAAAGACTAAGTTCTTCTCCGGACCATTACCACCTATCTCCTGATTAATGCTTGCTATTGCAACTGAGATTTTCTTATCAACATGTTCGGTTGGATTATGCTCCTGCCATCGTTTGCACTTGCATAACTACTAAGGACAGGCTGTTTATTGGTGTCAAGTTGACAAGGGGTGGTACTTGTGATGGTTACATCCTCGGTGTCAGTTGACTGGACTAAGGGAAAAATAAGAGGAAAAGGGTCTTCTGATTGGACCACTCAACCGGATGCCCACCCCAAATGTGGTGTTACCTTCTGCCGGTCAGGGCAGTATTTAAGGGCCACAGCAGTGGGACCTGGTCCCTTTTATTTCCTCCTGTGGCTTGCTTCTCTCATCTGTGAGTTTGTCTTGCTACTGTGATCAACCTTTCGGATCCCAGCGTGTACTGAGACTGGCAGATCTCCTGGAATCCATTCGGGCCTTCAGCACTAGACTGGGACTCCTGAGACATCCAGCCTTGCAGACTGAGCGGTTCCCTGGATTCCCGGCCTCTCCAGTTCGGCGCTACTGTTGAGCTCCGTCACGTGAGCAAATCAATAAATTGTATATAGTTATATATACTCATCCTGTTGCTTCTGTTTCTTTAGAGAACCCTGACTAATACAGGCTATGTGTTTTCTTATCATTTTCCTAGGCTTTTCTTTCCCACCAGTTTCTTCTGCTCCTTGGGGTTACCCATGGCAGTGATGGGCACCCACAGTTATCTAGGCATCCTCAAAATCTGAAGCTCGAGGACGTCTTCTGAGTTGCCATTTTTCTTAAGGAGTATTATACTGTGACTACAAAGTCGTGGAGAAAAAGCTGCCATGGCTTGGCACACCAGAGAGAGAGGTTCTGTTCAACCACACACCTACATGCACAGGTGTGTGGTTGAATTAATTGCAACGCCCACATCAGCACCAAAGTCTGAGGGCCTTAGAACAGTCACTTTCGGCTTCATTGTACAACCAAAAAAAAAAAAAAAAAAAAAAAAAAGAAAGGAAAAGAAATGAAAGCCTGGAATGTTTCTTTCCCTTTCTTTTATATGTGGATTCCCCTAGACCTCCACATGCCCTTTGCTGCATGCATGAAGAGACACTGTTTCCCAGAAGAGAACTGCAAAGGATTTTTCTGAGTCAGGCAACCTGGGGTCAAGGAAGCATCCAGCTGTCAGCTCACAGCTAGTCTGAAAGGAACAGAAGCTCAAGGGTATGAGACTCCCACTCGCCAACCTCCTCTCCAACATTGCAGCCAAACAATAACACGATTGATAGAAGAAAGAACAAAGCAGCTTCCCAAATCTCTCTCTCTCTCTCTCTCTCTCTCTCTCTCTCTCTCTCTCTCTCTCTCTCTCTCCCTCTCCCAGTATGCAATGCTTCCTGTTTCCCTAGTAATGAAAATGTGTTCATCTGTCAAACGGAAGGCTGCCCCACTGTCTTAGGTGCAGAGAACTTCAATCACAGCAGCTGCTGCGACCAGACCGAGAGCCAAGCTCCTCATTTGTTTTGGCTAACACTGAAGAATCAGTTTAGGCATCCCCTAGAACAAAATGGTGCACGGGAACAGAGCCAAGCTGTGGAAGAGAAGCAGCAAAGTTGCAACAGATTATTTGTCTGCTAAAACAGAAGGAGAAAGACAGCAAAACCTGGATCCATTTGAGTCCAGCCTCCCCAACATAGTCTCTATTTGCAACACAGATGATTGCCTCTAATATCATTCAACAGGTGCTAAACTGTAGCTAGTCTAAAGATTAATCATGCAGCCTGGGAAATAGAAAATTAAAAAATAACAAGGCAGATCCCAGAATTTTTAGGCTATTTTGACAGCATATTCAGCACAGGGTACAATATGAAAACTACATGCATGTATAAACATAATATATACACATATGATATATAAAATATATGTATAATATATACCTATGTATACATACTGAAAATAAATATATATTAGGTGCTTGTTAATGATAATCCTAGGGAAAATATCATTGTCTTCAGTATTCATGGAGCAGCCATACCATACATTCTAATCTGATAGGAAATTGTGCTTGCATTTGTGTCCCATCTTAGACTATGAGGTCTTTAAAAGCCGTTTTTTACTTAACTCTTATTTTCTGAAATTGGCACATGGTAGGCACACCATACACATAGGATGGATGGCTCATTTGCTGAATCAAACTGCTTCAATGCATAGCATGTCAATCTTTCCATATCTTTAAGGAGGCTAAAGTGAGTGTGGTCATTCTGTTGACAATTTACCAGCTCTGTTTATATTAAAAGCTTCATTTAGATTTCTATTTTCACACATTGCAAACAAAAGCTAAGACGCCACAGATGTGAATTTTTTAGATGATTCATTAAGCCAAGTCCGTGTTGTGGTTCTTGCTAAACTAGCTAAGAAAAAAAGTAGAGTTTAAGCTTAGGATTAAGACAGGACTTACTTGAATTTTTCCCAAATTTTCCAGAAAATGACCAAGTTGAGTTTCTATATTTGAATGCTGTAGGTCTGATGAGAAAACAAGAAAGAGAATAGTGAAGACAAATGAGAGAGAGAGAGAGAGAGAGAGAGAGAGAGAGAGAGAGAGAAAATATCTTAGGATCTTTAAATGGCAAATGGCTCAGCAACTGTCAGGATAGATCCCAAATCTGTCTAGATTTTACAAGATTGCCCTCATCTTGGCTAATCTGTTTTGTGTGGGATTTTTGTCTCAAGAAATATCTAAATTAACCACTTAAGACAAAATAAGCCAGTACTAGTGGACTATAAATATTGCCGTGGGTTTTTGTTTTTTTGTTTTTGTTTTTGTTTTTTTTTTGGCCTGAATTTCCAAGTCTTGGGTTAAGGAAATGATCTAGAGTGAATGAATGATGATCCTCACTGGGTGGACAGCCCATTCTGAACATTCACCATCCGGGGAATCAGGGAGCAGACACTCTGACCTGTCAGTGTGCCGTGGTGAGATATCCTACCTTGGATGTGCCTGGTCCAAAGTCACCATGCTGGCCTGGCTGAAGTTCCTGTAACAGTAGGCTCATGCTGCAAGGTAAATGACTCAGTTTTCCTGTTTATGGATAGTGACAACTAGCTCTGCCCAGACCCACCAAGAAGGGGGAGGAAACAACTCCTTCATCTTGACCTTGAGTCATAGATCTTACATTTATTTCACCAGGCTTAATCTTTCTTTCACATTATTTCAATAGTAAAAATGCTTGGTTTCTTTTGCTTAGTACATTGTATTCTATGCACAAATTGATCTGATCCCATTCAGTTGGAATTATTAAATTTAGTCACAATAACAGAATGGAATTGTGTAGGTCTGTGATGTCATAGAGCATGCTGAAAATGATTTTTGTTGCATGTTGTTTATTTCTGCTTTTCCTACCATACCATATATCTTTGTATGAATGTAAATAATTCAATATCCAGGTAATTTAACGCCATCTTGCTAAATATATGATCTGGAAACATCAGGATGCTAAAACAAAGTTTTGTTATTTCAAAATGAATATTTGGCAATGTGTAGTCAGAGCCTGTCTGGGGTAACATTTCAAAGATTAGCATTATTGGATCAGAAATAGAAGAACGATAGAGTTATTCAGCATAAATGTGACATTTATGTCAAACAAGCATTGAGTGAAATGAACTAATTCAATTTCCAAAAGCCCATTGCGTTTAGCAGAAAATTCTGCATAATGCATGCAAACCTGTACCATCACTCCAGAAGCCAAGCTCTGATTTACTACCAAAGAGTTCAACCCAACCCAACCAAATGCATTATATATGCCTGAGTGTATGTGTGTAAAAAAATCTGATGCCTCTGAGACAAAAGGTCTTAAATATTATAGCAGGTGTCACTCCTGCTGCAAGGGAACGGTGAGAACTCAGTCAGAATGTTTGCTACCTAAAACTGATTTGTTCCACTGATAGGCTCAAGTATCAAATCAAAGACAAAGAAATTCCACATATATCTTGTTTTTGCAAAATGTTGCATGCTTATTTTTCTTCCTTTGTGTCCTTGAATCTCAGAGTATGGCCTGATGGCTAAAACTTAGAGCTCTGAGATTGGAGGATGTGATAGGGAAAAACTTGACCTAGTTCCTTCAGGGATTAGGTTTGAACTTCTGAAAAGTATGTTTAAAGTAACTAATTTTTTTTCCACTCTTGTGTTTTTTTTAAATTTTCATAATCTTCACTTGAGGTTTCTAGCTGCACCGTGTTATCCTGTAGGCCTGATATTCTTTTTCCTGCTTCATCCATTCTAATTCTTAGGCTTTTTCCCATCCTTTCCTGCTGATTGGATGAACGTTCAATTTCCTTTTTCATTTCATACTGTGATTTCTTCAGTATTTCCACTTCCTTTTGGAGCTTTTCATTCTCTTCTTGTAGCTCCTTGCTTCACTGGCCAGTTTCTTTTTTTTTTTTTCCTTTCAGCCTGAGATCTTTTCAGTGTTTCCATTTCCCCTTCTGGAGTTTGTCATTCTCTCCCTCTAGTTCTTTTCAGAGTTTGTATTTCTCTTCCTCACATTCTTTTCAGAGTTTGTCAATCTCTCCCTTTAGTTCTTTCCGTAGTTTATCATTCTTTCCTTCTAGTTCCTTCATGAGTTTTTCACTCTCCCCCTTTAGTTCTATGATTTGTTCTTTATATTCTTTGAATATGTCTACAATTGTTTTTCTAATGTCAGTGTCTTGGTTCCCTTCCAGGGAGATCTTATTGCTGGGATCTTCTACAGGACTGGTTGAGTTCAGTGGGGATTCATTATGAGCTTTTCCCATATTGTTGTTTTCCCATTGTGTCTTTGGCATGTGGATTTGGTTTTTTTTTCCCCCTTTGTTTGTTTGTTTGGCTTCTGTTGCTAATCTCAAATGTTAATATGGAGGACTGGTTGGTCACTCAGTTTGCTTCCTGTTGGTTTCTTCCTCAGCTTTGGTTGTGCAGCCTAGTATCACTGACATTGCTGGATTGTCCCAACCACAGCACCAGCAGCTTATCCTCTCCACCACAGTACCAGTAGCTCGAGCATGGGGGTGGAGAGTGGGGGGTGTTACTCCTTTGGCCAGCATACTAGACCCAACCTGGTTGCTGAGTGTGTGTGTCGCTGTCTGTCCCTCTATCCATGCACACAGTTCTTCTCTATGGTTCTAGTGGTGATATGAAGAAGCCCTGCAGAAGCCCTGCAGAAGCCCTGGGTGGGCAGCAAGGCTGCCTGCCAGACACCCACCTGGCCACCGAGTGTGTCTGCCATGCTTATTTATTTTTAAGAGTTCTTTGTATATTCCTAATACTAATCCTCTATTACACATATAGCTGCTAAGGAGTATCTCACACTCTGCTTCTCCTTCACTTGATTGATGGCTTCATTTGCCATACAGAAACCTCTTGGTTAAATAAGGGCTGATTTGTCAATTGTTGGCCTAAAGTCCTGAGCAAATGAGTCCTATTTAGAAAATTCTTTCCCTGAACCTATATGTCCTGCTTATTTTGATCTAACAGAGTCAACATTTTAGGTTTCACATTAAGGACATCGATCCACTTGGATTTGGTAGGTATGTATGTACTTTCATTCTGCATGAGGACATGCAGCTATCCCAGCACCTCTTAGTCAAATATCAGATCATCTATTTTGTTACATTTATCTATATGTCTATTTTGTACCAGTCTTATGCTGCTTTAACTAGTACAGCTCTGAAATATAGCTTGAAATGTGGTGTAGTAGCATTGTTCATTTTTTTCAGTGTTGCTTTGGCTATCTGGGGTCTTTTGTGGTGTCACATGATTTCACGATGCATTTTTTTCTATTTCAGTAAATAACGTTGTGTTTATGATTGGGTGTGTGTTGAAGCTGTCAATTGCTTTTGATGGAATGTTCATTTCACAATATTTATTTTACCAATTCATGAGTGTAAATTATCATTCCATATTTTGTGTCTTCTTTGATTTCTTTCTTCAGATATTTAAATTTTTTATCACAGATGTTTTTCTCCTCTGTGCTTCCCTTTATTTGGGATTTTCAAGCTATTATGAATTAGAGATTGTCAATTATTTATTTCTAAGCATTTTTATTATTGGTACATAAGAAGGCTCCTATTTGTAAGTGATTTTGTGTCCTATCAATTTGATGAATGTAAAGTAACTATTAAGTTGGTAAGAATTCTTGCTGGAGAGATAGCCTAGTGGTTAAGAGCACTGACTGCTCTTGCAGAGGACCTGTTTGATCCCCAGCACCCATGTGGCGGCTAAGAACTGTCTGTAACTCCAATTCCAGGAGAACTCCAGTTCCAGGGGAATCCGAGACCCTCTTCTGACCTCTGCGGCATTGCACAACATGGGTGCACAAACCTACATGCAGACAGTACATTCATACACATACAAAAATAAAATAAAATAAAATAAAAAAGAATTCTTGCTTGACATTTGATATTGGAAACCTGTGCTGGGAATCAGTTTGGGCTTTGAAATAAGAACTTAAAGAGTATTAATACCAAAAGAGTATAACTCCTTTGTTAGCAAGCAACATTATATGTAAATTTGGTAACTTTGTGAATTCAAGGCCAGCCTGGTCTACAGAGTGAATTCCAGGACAGCTGGGGCTACAGGGAGAGCCTGTCTCAAAAAGACCAATAAATAAATAAATAAATAAATAAATAAATAAATAAATAAATAAATAAATATGAAATCGTACTAACACTAGTGATATGGTCTGAAGCCTCGTTTGGCTGGCAGATAGCAGATGAGATGCCATGATTTTTGCAGAAGTGACTTTCAAAGTGGCTCATTTTTACTTCTTTGTGGACCAAGTATTAAAAGTGTAACTGAACTAAAGGACAGGAGCTTTCAGAATGTTAGCATTGACTGCGCCTTGCTCTGGAGAGGTCCCTGGGGCTATGGAAGTGAGTGGACCTATTTCCTTATTAAATACACCAGCAATACTCTCTAACTGGTAAGATTTCTTTTCATGGTTTCTATATCCTTCATATGTTTCCTATCCTTTCCATACAAAACCAAGTGTTTTCTTTCCTCCAAAAAAAATCTGCGTACCCTTCTAACTTACTGTCTCTATACTGTCCTGTTAAATGCCAGGCCACTGCACCACCACCGTGTGTGTATGAAACAGGAGGAAAGCCTATTTCAGTCTGTGGACTGTGGGAAGACTCTGTGGTCTCCAGAGATTGTTCCAGACTCACTTCCAGCTGACTGGCTTTGCCCACGTAAGTGAGGAGGCTGAAGAATAAGCACGGATCCTATAAGTAGACACTGCTGGATGAGCAAAGCTTTGGACAGTTTGTAGGTTTTAATGCCATTGATCAGGACGATGACTTGCTTGCAGCCTTTCCTCTGTATTCTCCCATTCCAGAGCTCTGCTCCTAACTATCCTTTGAAAACTCCTTCAGAGGAAACTAAATACGCCTTGTTCCAATTCCAATAAGGTTGCTTTGAATGTTTTGAACTTGCAGTCATGGTTGAGATGACCTAATTTAAAACACATTTGAAGCATAACAGAGCCAAACTTAAGTAGGTAGATTCAATACTTTCTTGAATATGTGCACTTTTTTGTTACACTTTTTCTCTCAATTCATGCCCAGGTTTATCTATGTATCTGAGATATGTAGAATTGTTTAAAAGCTACCAAATTCATATTTGAAATAGGTAGGAGCAACCAATAAAAAAAAAAGAACAGGAGGAAGAAAAATCATGTTAGAAAGATCAAGTTGGAAAAAAAAAAAAAACAAGAAGAGACAAAGGTTGAAAAAAAACAAAGAAAAGGCTGGAAAGATGGCTCAGTAGGTAGAAGCATTTGCCACGAGATCCGAGTTCCACCATTGCTGGAACCCATGTAAAGGTGGAACTGTTTCCTCAAAATTGTCCCCTGACCTTCAGACGTGCACTGTGGCATGTATGTCCATAAACATTCATCTTATAAACATACATATACACATTAATAAGAAATAAAAAGTAGAGCTGGGCATGGTGGCACACGCCTTTAATCCTAGCTCAGGAAGCAGAGGCAGGAGGATCTTTATGAGTTCAAGGCCAGCCTGGTCTACAGAGTGAGTTCCAGGACAGCTAGGGCTACAGAGAGAACCTGTCTCAAAAAAAAAATAAATAAATAAAATAAATAAATAAATAAATAAATAAATAAAAAGTGATAGAAAAAAACTTAAAAAGCATAAATCTTAGATATACTAGACTAAAATAAATCTAAGAAAGAGTTGTAGGTACTGGTCAAAGAGACTGATGGCCAAGCAAAGCTTTCCATTGACACAATGATATTCAGATTTTATGGTCTGGTTCAAATGTGTCCATCTTGGCTTCCACTCCTACATGTTACCATGCAACAGAGAACAGCCTTTGTACACAATAGTATGGCAGATCCTTGAGCAAAATTAAACATAGAATTGTCATATGATCCCCCAAATTTCACTTTGGTATCTATAGCCAAAAGAATTGAAAGCAAGATTTGAATGGACCAGTGTTCTCAGTATCATTATTCATAATAGTTAAGAGGCAAAATCAAGCCAAGAATCCATTGACAAATGGATGAATAATGAAACATGGCACACATGCATACACAACACACACACACATACACACACATACACACACATATGCATACTGAACAGTCAACTTTTATAAAATGAAGGAAACTTTTAAAAGCATACTACAACATGGATGATTGTTGAAGGTTGTTATATTAAGTGAAATAAACATCAACAAAAAGACAAGTGTCATGATCCCACTTGTATGGAAAACCTGTACTAATCAGATTCATAAAACAGAAAGGAGGGGGCTGTAGAGATAGCCTAGCTGTTAAGAGCACTGACTGCTCTTGCAGAGGACCTGGGTTCGATCCCCAGCACCCACATGGCAGCTAAGAACTGTCTGTAATTCCAATTCTAGGAGAACTCCAGTTCCAGGGAAATCTGACACCCTCTTCTGACCTCCACGGCATTGCACGACACGGGTGCACAGACCTACATGCAGACAATACATTCATACACATACAAAACTAAATAAAATTAATAAAAAAAAACAGAAAGGAGAAAAGGAATTAGCACAGAGTTGGAAGAGTGAAGAAAGACGGCTCTTGTTTAATGGGCACAGAATTTCAATTTTGCAAGTTGAAGAGGTGTTGGAGCTAGATGGTGGTGACAGTTCCATGACAGTGTGAACAGATTTAGCATTACAGCCTTATACATTAGACATTGGTTAAAATGGTTCATATTATGCTATGAATATTTTACTACAAATTTAGTAATGATTTTGAGAAGCAGACACATTGGTAAATTACCTTACTTAGTTTATTGTGTTAAGCAGGGAAGAAAGAGAGGACTCAGCTTGCTACTAACATAACCAGGTTTGCTGACAAAAGCTGGCATAGAACCCCAGTGCACTGGCTCCTGGTCTTGTGCAAAAGCTTTTCCCTTTTGATAAGTTCTTCAGGTAGTCCTGGCAGACTCAGGGAGGAACTTGTGCATGTCACTGTCCCCAGAGGAAGAGGGCCTGTGGTATGACTGCCCATACCGGGTGGGGGCCCCTCCCCTGATGGCTGAGCTTTGGAAATCTGCTTGCCAACAGTTCTGATTCTATAGATGACAAATGGAACAGACCCACCTGGCAGTAACTCAGGAGTGGGAAGGAGTCTGACCTTCTGGCCATCTTCTCCTGATTTCTGCTGACTGCTCTGCTAGAGTTCTCCACACAACCACCCTAAATGTCAAGTCCAGACAATCTGAGAGGAGCTAGGGGGCCCTGAAGAATGTCTCAGATTCAAGCCTGAAACTTTCTTCTTTTCCATTCATGAAAGAATTATTGGTTATATCAAAGGATGAGGAAAGCTTTTCAGGAAAGGGCAGAGAGCAAATGTCAGGTGCTGCGGCTCTTCTCAGAAGTGTTCAGTTTTGCTTTTTTATGAGGCAAAAATTCCATAGATGATACATACAGCATCAGATGATACATACAAGTATTATGATAAAATTTTTTTATATGCACAAGAATTTGAACATCATGTAATTTTTTTTAATTTAATTTAATTTTATTTTATTTATTTCGGTATGTGTATCAATGTACTGTCTACGTGCAGGTTTGTGCACCCATGTCGTGCAATGCCGCGGAGGTCCAGAAGAGGGTCTCGGATTCCCCTGGAACTGGAGTTCTCCTGGAATTGGAGTTTCAGACAGCTCTCGGCCGCCATGTGGGTGCTGGGGATCGAACCCGGATCCTCTGTAAGAGTGGTCGGCGCTCTTAACCGCTAGGCCATCTCTCCAGCCTGAACATAATGTAATTTTATGTGTACTCAAAATATTATTTTTAACCTTTCTCCACCACTTAAAACTGCAGATATCATCTTGAACTTGCAGGCTATATTTAAAAAAAAAACAACAAAAAAAAAAACGGTAGGCTGGCCAGAGCCCATGAGTGGTTGTCTACTGATCCCTGGTACAAATTGCCTAGTTAGGGACTGGAAAGATGGCTCAGTGGTTCAGAGCACTGGCTGCTCTTGAAAAAAAACCTAGGTTCATTTCCCAGCACCCACATGGTGGCTAACAACCATCAGTAACTCCAGTTCCAGGGGATCCAATGCCATTTTCTTACCTCAGTAGGCATTGCATGGCACAGGTGTACTTACATACATGGAGTAATATACTCATATAAATAAAATATAAAAAGAATAAATTGCCTAGCTGAAAAAAGATGTAGCTCTCTCATTCTTGAGAGGAAAGGAAATATATTCATAGGCAATTTGTTCAACATGTAGCACAACATGGTAGTTAAGACAATAGCTTCTGTGAGCAGAACAGTTGGGTTTAAAAGCTCACTGCTGTCATTCATTAGCTGCATGACCCTTGAGTAAGTTACTTGAACTCGGAGCTTTTGTCTCTCCCATCTACAAATAAGCTGTTTAGAACAGAATCTACCTAAGCGAGCCATTACATGGGTTAAATGGGTGAATGGTAGTGAGTGGTTCCTTCTACTGTTAGCTGTTGTCAGCGCCTTCACACCATTACCAAATTCAACAAATAGATTTCAGGCACTTTATGTATCTTGTTTGCCAGTGATCGGAAAATACTGCTTCCATAGTACTTTGAAGTAAAAGAGGTTGAGAGGGACTCAGAAGCAAGACTGTCACTTTGACCCCACATCCCCCTATCAGTATGACAATTAGACCTAAAGGGATTCTCTAGGAAAGGGACCACTCTCAGACCAACACAGGGTGGGTGTGGTGTTCTAATAACCCAAAGAAGAGAAGGCAATATACCCAATATACACAGAGACCAGGAAGAACCAGAGCAAATAGCCTTCCTGAGTCTCCAACCCCCTTCCACTTTATTTTCATTATGTAATAACCCTTTTGTCCAGTCCCTTTCTCTCTATTTTACATTGAATTATTTATTAGTAGGCATGCCTGTTCGTGTGTGTGTGTGTGTGTGTGTGTGTGTGTGTGTGTGTGTGTGTGTGTGTATGTGTTTGCTTCTGGAGGTCAGAGGACAAATTTCAGGAGTTAGTTCTCTCCATTAATAGGTTTCACCACAATGTCAGACGTAACAACCACAGTGCCTTTACCCAGGACTCATCTTTTTCTCTACCCCTTCTACCATCAAACTTAGTATAAAAATATAGTTTTCCCTGTGTCTACAGACCTTCAGTTCTGAAGGCTTATTTCTGTGTTATCTAAAAGTTTGCTAAATGGATTTGTTAGGCTTTTCTCTTTAATCTATCTTTTGTTGTAGAAAGATCAGCCTTGACCTTTGAAATAGGGAAGGAAAAGATATTGCTCATTCTTCCCTTCCAGTGCAGGGTAGAGGAGAGGCGCTGCTCTAGCCCAGGATATGAGCTGCTCTTCAGGCTCTTTCCACCTCTCACACTGTGTTGCCTCACTATGTCTTGTGAGGACTTCCCTGCAGCTTTTGATAGTGTTGATCAAGTACTTGCAGACTCTCTCTAGTTCTTCTCTTTGCCTGCAAGCGTTCTCATCCTGCACCTGTCTCTAAAATGTTGGTATTTCCATGGTGGAGGTCAAGGGTATCAACCTTTTTTTTTTTTGTCTGCTGCATTCCTCCGTCTCACTCCCAGCTGTAATTTTAGTTATGAGCAATCACCTCTCACAGCAAAGTCTCACAGCTGCTTCTTTGGTGGTGATTTATCCCTGAGGCAGGACAGAAAGACATGGAAAATTAAGGGGACATGGGAATGAACAGGACCCCCTAACCCTGGAATCTGATTGACTTATCACCAGCTGAGAGCTGAGAATTTTGACACAATTGACAAAATTCACTGTGAAGATTTCCTATATAGAAAAATACTGATTTTTAAAGATGTTCCAAATAAGAATATTAAAATAGTAACAAGTAGTAACAAGCCATGCTTAAGGCCAAACTGTGCCTGACCTTTGGGCTTGGACTTAATCCCTTCCCAGCTGTAAACCTGTAATTTTCTGAGAATCTTACAAACAAGATGATGACTCATATTTAGTCAAAGTAAGTCTTCATCTCATTGCAACTTGCATATAGCAAGGATTCTTCTCCGACCCTTTGAACCTATTTTTGTCTTATCTGTCTGCTGTCCTGTCCAAGGCTCCTCAAAAACCAATGTATGATCTTACTTACTAAAGAAAGAAAACAAGAAACTCTGAACAAAGGAACTTCAGAAGCCACCCAAACAGTGTGAAGACATTCAAAGATGATTCTCTCACTTGAGTTCATACTGTCTTTAACTATTTCTCTTTCTCCATTAACACCTGAGCTTAAATCTATTAAAATAATTTTGGGGGGTTAGGGAGACAGCTCTGTCAGTGTCGTATTACTACATAATCATGAGTACCTGACTCTGATCCCCAGAACCCACCAGGAAAAAAGCTGGATATGGCAGTACAAGCTAGCAGATGCTGAAGGACCCAAGGTGGAATCCAGGCTTTTAGCCTAAAAATTCTGACTACAGGTTGTGGTAAAGACAACATGAAATGATAGGTGAATTGCAAATAAGAGGCTTATTTGTTCATTTGTTCACTCATTTTTTTTCAACCTGTGCCCCTGAGCCCTTCCTCTGTTTCATGAAGTGTCTGCTAAGCTGTAGGTTTAGCAAGGTTTATGTCTCCTCAGTGGCCGTTTCTCCTCCTTCCTACATGATCTTCCTCGACTTTTTCCCTTTGCCCTCCTTCCAGTTTCCCAGGCTCTAGCCCTGAGTTCTCAGTAGTACCATCTCCCTTCTCCCCTGTATTCCAAAGATCAATCTTGCTCTAACTTTAATATTTACATAGTACTCTTCTAGGGTGAAGCCTATATCACCTGTCTAAGTGACTGTCCCTTTGATAAAACACCCTTAAGTAGACAATCATATCATCAGCAAAGGGGGATAGCTTGACTTCCTCTTTTTTGATTAGAAGTCCTTTAATTTCCTTTTCTTGCCTTATTGCCCTAGCAAGGGTTTCAAGCACTATATTGAAAAGGAGTGGTGACAGGAGGCAGCCTTGCTGAGTTCCTACTCTTAAGGGGAATCCTGCTGTCATTTCCCCATTTAGGATGATATTGGCTGTGGGTTTCCTGTATATGACTTTTATTACATTAAGGAATGATCCCTCCAATCCAATTCCCTCGAGGACTTTAAACATGAAGGGATGCTGAATTTTGTCAAAGGCTTTCTCCGCATCAATTGAGATGATGGTGTGGTTTTTGTCTTTCAGTCCATTTATATGCTTGATGATATTTATTGATTTTCATATGTTGAACCATCCCTGCATCTCTGGTATGAATCCAACTTGGTAATGATGGATGATCGTCTTGATGTGGGTCTGTATGTGATTTGCCAGTATCCTGTTTAGAATTTTGGCATCTGTGTTCATTAGGGAGATGGATCTATAGTTCTCCTTTTTGGTTATATCTTTGCCTGGTTTTGGTAATAGTGAGATGCTGGCTTCATAGAAGGAATCTGGGAGAATTCCCTCCATTTGTATCCTTCTAAACAACTTGAGTAGTAATGGTTGTAAGTATTTTTGAAATATTTTATAGAATTCTGCTGTGAAACCATCTGGGCCTGGGCATTTTTTGGTTGGGAGGCTGCTTATTACATCATCAATTTCTTCATATATTATTGTTCTATTTAAGCTGTCGATCTCTTCTTGGTTGAGCTTTGGTGATCCACCAGGAAACTCCTAGAAATGATTAAGAACTTCAGTAAAGTGGCAGGATACAAAATAAATCTAGAGAAATCAGTAGCCTTTCTCTACACCAACAATAAGCAACTGAAGAAGGACTACAAGGAGAACTTCCCACTCACAATAGCCTCAAAAACAATAAAATACCTAGGAACAAACCTAACCAAAGACACAAAGGATTTCTACAACAAAAATTTTAAACCTCTGAAGAAAGAAATTGAAGAAGACATCAGAAGATGGACAAACCTCCCATGCTCATGGATTGGGAAAATAAATATAGTAAAAATGTCCATTCTACCTAAACTCGTATACAGATTAATGCAATCCCAATCAAAATCCCCAAGAGCTTCTTCACAGGTTTGGAAAAAAAATCCTCAATTTCATTTGGAAAAACAAAAGACCCCGAATAGCCAAAGCAAGCCTGAGCGAAAAGAGCAATACAGGGGGGATCTCTATACCAGATTTCAAACTATACTACAGGGCTATAGTCATAAAAACAGCCTGGTACTGGCACAAAAACAGACCAGTTGACCAATGGAATAAAACTGAAGATCCAAACCTGAGCACATACAACTTCAGCCACCTCATATTTGATAAAGGGGCCAAGAAGACACAATGGAGGAAAGACAGCATCTTCAACAAGTGGTGCTGGCAAAACTGGATCACCACTTGTAGAAGAATGAAATTAAACCCCTACCTCTCGCCTTGCACAAAAGTCAATTCCAGATGGATTAAAGACCTCAACGTGAAACCCAAAACTCTGGAGGTAATAGAAGAAAAACTTGGCAGCAGACTACAAGACATAGGTGTAGGAAAAGACTTCCTAAATCAGACAGCAGCTGCACAAGAAATAAGATCGACAATTGACAAATGGGACCTCATTAAACTCAAAAGCTTCTGTACATCAAAAGAAACAATAAAGGAAGTAAAGAGAAAACCCACTGAGTGGGAAGAAACCTTTACTGCAGATACATCTGACAAAGCATTAATTTCCAGAGTATACAAACTACTCAAAAAACAAAGAAAAAAGAAAACAAATGAATCAATCAAAAGATGGAGCAAAGAGCTGAATAGAGACTTCACAGAGGAGGAACTAGAGATGGCTGAGAAACATCTTAAAAACTGTTCAACGTCACTAATAATTAGGGAAATGCAAATTAAGACCACTCTAAGATATCACCTCACTCCGATAAGACTGGCCAGGATCAAGAAAACAAATGATACCAAGTGCTGGAGAGGTTGTGGGGAAAGGGGAACACTCATCCATTGCTGGTGGGAATGTAAACTTGTACAGCCACTATGGAAAGCAGTGTGGAGAACCCTTGGAAGACTCAAAATGAGTTTGCCATCCTGGGTATATACCCACAAGACTCATCTTACTGTAGAAATACATGCACAGCTATATTTATTGCAGCTCTGTTCACAATAGCAAAAAGCTGGAACCAACCCAAATGCCCCTCGACTGATGAGTGGATAGAAAAAATGTGGTACATGTACACAATAGAGTTCTATGCAGCAATAAAGAAAGATGTTATCATGAACTTTGCAGGTAAATGGATGGAGCGGGAGGATATTATATTAAGTGAAGTAACACAATCACAGAAAAACAAATGACGAATGGTATCCCTCATCTGTGGATGCTAGCATCAATAATCCAGTTGTTAATATTTCTTGTGGAGAGGGAAGCATGTTAAAAGAACAACAACAGAAAGACTGCATCAGAAAACTGACTGAAATGGTGAACCGGGAGGGGTGGGAGGGGCGGGAGAGGGACATGGGTCTATATTCTATTAATGTATATTTAATTTAAAATTACATGGTATTTTACTTAAAATTCATATAACAATAACTTTGGGATTAACATATACAAATGTTCTCTATAATTTTTATGTTATACAGTATCATCTTGTAACATTCCCTTTTACCTGTAGGATAATTTAACTTAAGGAATTAAGTTTGCTTCCTAAATTAACAACATACAGTCACCCAAAAAATCATGGACAAATTCAATGAAATTTACACCTTGATTCCTGTCTATAGGTATGTGTACTACAACTGCCTTTTTGAGACTCATGGGTCAAAAAAAAAATAAAATAAAATAAAAAAGGGGGGATACAGTTACATATTAAACCTTTTTGTCAAAACTTTCAATTTAATCTTAAAACTAACTATGGGAAAAGATTTGTATGTTCCCACAGGTCAAAACGTCACCAACTCAATGGCTGAGAGAAAAAGGATACAGCCTTCCATCGTGTAGGTTGTACCAAGAAATTCCAGCAGAGAAGTTGACCCATCTTAACACTAAAAGGAAGAAAAGCGTCAGACTGCTACAGGCATCAAACATCTCTGAGGACCATAGGTGTAACAACTGTTTATAGTGAGTCCTAATGAACCTTACCTTCTAGGTGCAGCACAGTTTCAATATGAGAGACCTCCTTACTTCTTTTTCCTAGAACAAAGAAAAACATGGTGGTAATGAAGTCATCCTCTAACTGTAAATTAGAGCTGACTGTTATAGAAGTAACCTCTTTTAAAACTGGTAAAACTGCTTTCTTTAATTGACTAATAGACATAGGAACTGTAAAAAGGATTATTCTATATTCAGAACCAAATATAATACTAAAGTCTCTTTAAGTGGTGCATATAAGCAAAATATATTAATACAGGAGCGCACTGATAGCAGCAATGGATTGTTCTGCCAAGGAGATGTTGGCCAGGGGATCCAGCCCCCCCAAAAGGTAAAGGCTTATTGCCTGTAAATTGGGATACCTGCAAGAAGAGAGGCAGTAAGGCCCGCCCTGCTGTCAATGACCTGAGGTAAGCATGGGAAGATTGTATCGAGACCGCACTTGCAAGTATACAGTTGGTCTCTGGAATACCAGAGAGTGTTACCAAAGGCTACTAAACCAATAAAGCAAATGTTGGTCCCCTTGAGTCAAGCAATACTCTTCCACCAACATCAGCTACACCTCACCTGCTTGAAGATACTGTGCAGCAGTGGCAGACATATGTCTGTATATCCCAAATCTATTTGGCTATTAGCTCTCTCCTTGGAAGAATAACTCATGGATGTTGCCACAAGCTTATACCCTCTAGTGATTAGGAGATATTATATGCCATAGTAAGACCTTGTCATCTTTCACAGGAAAAAAAGTAATCTAGGGATTAACACACCATCCAAACATCTGTGTCTATGTCTATACCAAAGTAACCTACCATAGTAACTAGCAATGTTTAAATACCTATGTATCTAATTGCTTGTGCTTCATTAGTAGGATTGAAAGGTTATCCCTGGACAAACGGTCAGCCTATGAAAGGAAACAGCCAGAACTGATCAGAGTCCAAAACGACATCTCCAGACAAAGTAGGCTGTTGTGCTTCTCATCCACCTGTGCCCTGTTTCTAAGCCTAAGGAACAATCTGCGGAAGAGGGGGAGTGGTAGAATGTAAGGGCTGCAATTGGGGTGAACAGTAAAACTATGACAATATAGTCTGGACACTTATTTGATCAACTTGATTGAGCATTCAAGCCTTTCCAGCTGGATGGTGGGAGCCTTGGGCTGTGTGGGCTGGGGCACAACTGCTTGCAAATTGGTTTTATATGAAGGATGCTTGTACTAAAAAAATTTAAAAAAGGAGCTAGATACTGAAAAGTCCTTAAAGCAGGTTTTCATGCCAGGCCTGAAGAAGGCCAAGAGCTTGGAGGAAGATAATCATTAAAATCCACTCTGTAAGATTTGCAGTTTAAAAGGTTATACTTAAAAATAACATATATTTATATAGAGAGGCATTTCAGTAGAGATTTATACACAAATACAAAATAAACCATATAAGTTAATGGACTTGATTTCTCTTAAGTCATAGTCCAGTCATATAGCTTTAAAGAGCAAAGTGTATATTGGATAAAATTTATTTAGCAGGTACTCAACTCTGCCCAAGATTTATCCATATAGTATAGGATATTTTAAGGCTTAGGTGAAATGTTTAGATTAGTTAAATTTGGGTGTAGGTTTTGGTGAAAATGGTAATACATTTGAACTAATTGGGAATACAAAATGTTAATTGTTTTATTTATAATTTGTATTGGGTTAAGGTACACAAATGGTTTCTATATTTTTCTGAATTATACAACATCATATAGTAACACTTTCTTTTTCTTGTAGGACAATTTAAAGGAACTAAGCTTAAATTTACTTCCCAAATAAGTCAATGAGAAACAGTTTGAGTAAATTTAATGAAAGCTTATGCCTTGGCTCCTGTTTATGGGTATGTGTAATATAACTTAGGCATCTATAGGTCAAAACATAAAAACTTCAAAAAAAAAAAAAAAGAGGGAGGTGGGAGGTGGGGTAGTATCCTTTCTGGGATACAAATGGAAAACTCTGTGTTCCAATCCTATTGAATCCTAGTTTTTGAGATCTTGAAACTAACAATGGGAGGAGAGTTGCATGTTCCCACAGGTAAAAATCACCAATCTAAATGCCTGAAAACATACAACTTTTGACTGTGCAGGATGGATTGGGAAATGCCGGCAGAGAGGCTGACCCATCTGAACATTAAAGAAAGTGGAACCTCAGACTGCCTGAGTCACAGACACTGAGCATCTCTCTGAATACTATTGGGAGTAACTATTTATAATGGGCCCTAATGAAGTTTACCTTCCAGATACTGAGAAACCTTCCTACCTCTCCCCTTTATAGGAAAAAGAAAAACATGATGGTAATGAAATCATTCCCTAACTAATAAATTAGAGCCAACTGTATAGTGGTAATTTCTTATAATATTTCTTTTTTAATTGACTGATAGGCATAGGAACTATGAAAGGATATCTCTATCTCAGAGCCAAATTCATAGTAAAGTCTTTATAAGCTGTGTAATTAAGCAAAATATATTAGTACAGGAAAGCTCTGACTCAGCAATGAATTATTCTGTCTAGGAGATGTTGGCTAGGGGATTCAACACGCCCCCCACAATTATAAAGGCCTTTTGGCCTGTAAGTGGGATATATGCAAGGAGAAAGCAGTAAGTCCCTGTTGTCAAAGACCTGGTGTGAGTATGAAAAAATGTTTGAGACACACCTTTGCTAAATACTAACTGGCCTTGAAATGCCAGAGAGCATTACCAAAGGCCACTAAAGCAATACAGCAAAATATTGGTCTCCCTGAGACAAGCAAGACTTCTCTGTCAGTATCAGCTACATCTCAACTGCCTGGAGATACTGTGCAACAGTGGCAGCCAAGTATCTATATATATCCCAAATCTAATTGGCTATTAGCTCTCTCCTTGGAGGAATAACTCACAGTGGATGCCACAAGCTTATGTTCTCTAGTGGTTAGGAGATGTTATAAGCCACAATAAGAACTTGTCACCCTTTATAGAGAAGCCACAGTTTGTTGATTAGCATACCATCCAAGCATCTTTGTCTATGCTCACAGCTTAGCTTGCCATAATAATTAGTACTGCTTAAATGCCTGTACATCCAATTGCTTGTGCTTTGTTAGCATGACTAAAAAGGTATCACTGGATAAGCTGTCAACCCATGAAGGGAAACAACCTGAACAGACTAGAGTCCAAAATGACAATTCCAAAGAAAGTAGACTGTTTTCTTCTCGCCCACTTGGGCCCCTTTCCCAAAGCCCAGGGAACAAATTGCGGAAGAGGAGGCATGGTAGAATGTAAGGGCTGTGGAGAGATA
This sequence comes from Rhizomys pruinosus, assembly GCA_009823505.1. Classification (NCBI taxonomy): domain Eukaryota; kingdom Metazoa; phylum Chordata; class Mammalia; order Rodentia; family Spalacidae; genus Rhizomys; species Rhizomys pruinosus. The sequence continues at coordinate 3,568,704 of VZQC01008050.1, read as the reverse complement.
GGGGTGAATCATGAGACTACAGCAACATAGTCTGGACTCCTAATTGATCAACATGCCTGTGCATACAAGCTTCTCCAACAGGACTATGGGAACCTTGAGTTGTTCAAAATTTGGACATAGATACATGCAAAATGCGCCAATTACCTAATTGTATGGCAAACTGATTAACATCAATGTTATCTGCAAACAAGTGTGTTATTATATTGTAGAATCCCTTAAAAATAAACAAATAATTTTTAAAAAGTGACTTAAGTGAGGGTTTATTTGGGTTCCTAGTTGGAGGGTACAGACAATTGCTATGAGGAAGCAGTTGGTCACATTTTATCCCCAGTCAGGAAGAAGAGAGTGATGTCTGCTCCTGTTCACCTGCATCTTCCTTTTTATGCAATCCAGAATTTAAGCCCTCCATTGGAACAGGTCTTCCCACATCAATTAACCTAGTCAAGATAATCCCTCACTGGCATTTCCAAAGGCTAAACTAATCTAAATAATCCCTCACAGATGTGACTTAAGGCTTGTCTCCTAGTGACTCCAGATCCTGTCAACTTGCCAATCAACAGTAACCTTAGCAACCTTAAACCTGGATTCTTCTTTCATACCATTCTTCAAATTTTGACTAACCAGAAATTAGCATCCAGGGAGGTCTGTACACAGAGAAGGAAGAGGATCAAAGCATTGCCTTGGGAAGTTTAATTTGTACTCCCCACAGGTTGGAGTGGGAAGTGGCCTTGGGCAAGGACCAAGTGCAGAGTTTTTAAAATTTAAGTCTAAATTTTAAATTGATAGACTTAAGGCAATGGTATCCAGCATGAGAAGAGCAGAAAGAGACTGTAAGAGGCTTTCTGGAGGAGGCTGGAGGGGGTGGTGTGTGAAGGAAGCCCTGGGTCTGAGGACAGCATCCCAGTTCATGATCGCAGTGATCAGAGACACACTCCTGGCTGCTCAGAGGTGTCTGTTGTCTACTGTCTGTGCTATATGATTTCTTCCTCATCCATTACTGTTTCTTTCCCCAACTGTTAGAAGATGCAGCAAGCATGATCTGTGTTCCATTATTCTTTGTATCTGTGTTAAATGTTGGTAATTGGTCTTGCTGTATGCAGATATTGCTGCAGTAATGGAAGCCGGCAAGCTCTTTTTCTTTGTGGAAAGGCATCTCTTTTCTATCTTTCCGAAACTCATACGAGCCTAAAACAGATGGTCCCTAATGGGAAGAAACTTAGAGGGTTAGAGAACATCTGCATGGTTAAGGAAGATTCCAATTTGAGATGATATGTCAGCACATTGAGTTCTAATACGGTAATGAAGTCTGTGGTAATGGCTGAGTTAAGTTGTAGGTGCTATGGAATCATTAGATGTTTAAAAATCCAGTGAAAATACTACTGATGGTTAGATGCTTAACTGAATTAATTAAGGGGTGACATCTGTTGATTGAAGCTGAAAAGCAAGGTTGTTTCAGGAGTGCAAAGAAAATAACTGGAATACTTACTATGGACCTCCTTAATTAGAAAACAAACGGGTACTACATGAAGAAGAGGCCATTCTTTGCTTCGTTTCCTACAAAGCAAGGTCAGTTTATGCTGCATTCAGGTTGTAGAGTTGATCTAGGGAATTTTTTTTTTTTTATTTCATCAAGCACAACTTTAAGCAATGGTGGCACAGGTATGAAGTCTCGGGGGATGGCAGCTTCGAAGGAAGGAAGCAGGGGAGGGACTTTCTGAGCAGCAGGTGGTGAGTCTGAGCTAATCACTCTGGAAACTTCTGAAAACTAAGGGGGATTCTTCAGAACCTTAGTCTGGTGAGTATCATTGCTTCTGGGGTGTATCAGGGGGTGCCCTTCACCTCCTTTCTTTCATATAAGAAGCAAACAATCAAACTAGAACAATATGCAGGGCCAGGAAGTTCAAGGCTAAGCCCCAGGAATGGCATTGGCTGGAAGTTAAGGCGACCAAAAAAAGGAAAAATGTATTAGATTTTAAGCAACTAGAAACTGTCTGTTCAGCTGGGAACACAGGACCACATCCAAGAATGAGCTAAGCGAAGCCATGGAGCAGATAACTGAGTGTCAGGGGCCAATATTTCAGGTTTGGTAGCATGATTCTTGATGCCTTGATTGATACCTTTTCTTTTTCTTTCTTTCTTTTTTTTTTTTTTTTTTGATACCTTTTCAATACCTAGATATAACTGACCTTCCAGAATAATGAAACAGGATTTCTCTGCACACAGACTTTGGTTAAATTCTGCACCTGATGTGTGACCCTGGAAAGCCCCTTCATCCATATGACCTAGGATTCCTCATCTGTGTTTGTAAAGGTAAGATGATGTGTCCCAAGGAAACTAAATGTGTTACTGTGTAGAAGGTTCAGCATGCCCCACAGCAGCTAGACAGAGGTCATTCAATAAAACATGTATTCTTTCTCTCTCTTAAGAATATTCTTCTCTCCTCATAAGGAAGTAAGGCTCACATAAGCCCAGAAAGGCAAAATCCTTTCACAGAGTGTATTTAGTCCAAGAGGACAGAGTTTTGTCAAGATCCGTGAAGGATTAGAAACTTGAAGGTAGTAAATAGCCTCATGGTTTCATGGTTGCTGACAGGCACAAGACTCTTGGGTCAGAGATGATAGACTTAGTCAGAACCTGGCAAGCAAGATGCACATCAGCGCGCTCCCTGCTTCCCTAGGCCCAGTTTCCACAGGATAATAAGGAGCAAGTTGGGTGATATCTGTGCACACTGTGGGGTCTGTGACTAGAGAGGGATCCTGAGCTGAGGGAATCCAAGTCTTGTATGATAAGAAGAAAATGTACCTGGCTTGCCCCACATACTAGCTCTGTTTCCTAAGCTTACTATAGAACACTCTTGAAATGGTAGTCCAGAACAGAGCAGTGCCTCTGCTTGCCAAACACACGAATGAGAGAACATGGAAAGTTGGCTCCTAAAAGACTAACAGAAATGCTCCACTTCCTTCCTGTCCTCGTCCCTCAGCAGGGAGGGCTTTCTGCATGTTACTATACTCCACGAACATAGAGTTACATACAACCCACATCCCCTGTGTCATCTCATCCTCTTTTGTATTTCTTCATAACAGGTCAGTGCTCCAGCACTTTGGCAGGAACTTTCTATCATCATTTTGGTCTGTTTATAGAGGCGTCAGGGCCCACAGTTGTGAAGGATGCTGGCCTGACCACAGGACAAGGTTTCCCTCTCAGGAATCTCGTTTAAACTAAGCTTCCACGCAAGAAGCGGGAGGGGGAAAAGTTAGGGATGAGGCACCTTTTTCATTCTCTCTACACTTAGGTCCTATTTTGGTCCCAGCTTGCAAACCTGAGCCAAACTGGTGTCACTGAGATGAAGTGGGAAATGTACTGCCTCAGATACCAGCCTTCAGGTATATGGACCCAGGTCCAGCTGGATGTCTGGAAAGAACAAAAGACCACTAACAGAGCTACTTGAGGGACACCCAAATACCTTCCTGCTCTTAGCATTTCCACTAATTTCTCTCCAGTAAAGACGTGGTCTGAAAAAGGATGTTATTTTAATATAAACATGCTAAGTGAGAGTAACAGTGTCTATCATTTGTAAATGCTTCCAGATGTGGCCCATTCATTCAATATGGTTAGTTGAATATCAATCTGTTCTAGGTATTGAGTTCACCACGGGGCTTCAAAAGTGATCAGCCACAGTCTTTGCCTTCAAGGACACTTCAATGAGAATCAGAAAGTAAGTAAAAAATTAGAATGTAGGGGCTGGAGAGATGGCCTAGTGGTTAAGAGTGCTGACTGCTCTTTCAGAGGACCCTGGTTCAATTCCCAGCAACCATGTGGCAGCAGAGAACTGTCTTTGACTCCAGTTCCAGGGGAATCTAACGCCCCCTTCTGACCTCTGTGGCATTGCTCGACACGGGTGCACTGACCTGCATGCGGACAGTATATTCATGCACATAAAAAATAAATAAAACAGCCAGGCATGGTGGCGCTCACCTTTAATCCTGGCACTTGGGAGGCAGAGGCAGGCGGATCTTTGTGAGTTCAAGGCCAGCCTGGTCCACAGAGCGAGTTCCTGGACAGCTGGGGCTACAGGGAGACCCTGTCTTAAGAAGACTGATAAATAAATAAATTAATTAAAAAATTAGAATGTAAACGTAGAAGCTTTAGGGCTGGAGAGATGGCTCAACAGTTAAGAGCACTAGCTGCTCTTGCAGAGAAACCAGGTTCAGTTCCTAGCACCCACTGACAACTATCTGTAACTTCGGTTCCATGGGATGCAACACCCTCTTCTGGTTTCCACAGTCATTTCACACACATGGTGTATTTACATACATTCAGGCAAAATACTCATACACATTAAATAAAACAATAAAGAATAAATTAAAACTACAAGCTTTATGATAAGGAAATGACAGTGTGACCAAGAGGGACAGGGGAGAGGCATTTCATTTTATTTTGGAAGAATGAGATGTTCAGTCCTTCCTTATAGAGAATTAAATTTAAACTGATACCTTATATATGATTCATTTATTATTTGTATTTTAGAGGTAAAGAAACTGAAGCTTGAAGAGTTGAAAAACTTGTCCAATGTCATTTGGCCTATAAATGACAAAACCAATATCTGAACATACTCTGATGCTAGTTTTGTAGTAAATTTCCCCATGGTTGTACATATTTATTGTGTTGATATCTCTAAGGATATAGAAGAATAAATCCTTGTGCTGATAAGACCTCAGGTGTGTAAGGAGTTAAGTGTAAAGATAGTTGTATGGGGTTGAAGGAAGGGTAGAAATCCAAAGCATGTAACACTACTTCAGAAAGGCTGCCCTAAAATAGGATGCTGGGCTAGAGAGAGACTTTGGAGGAACATTACAACTCCAGTTCCAGGGGAATCCGAGACCCTCTTCTGACCTCCGCGGCATTGCATGACATGGGTGCACAAACTTGCATGCAGACAGTACATTCATACACATACAGAAATAAATAAAAATTTAAAAAAAAGTGGAGATCGTGCTATATGTAGGTTCTTAGGGGCAAAGAAGAAGAATAGGAGGAAGGGATGAGAGTAGAAGAAGAGAACAGAAGGCAGAGAGGATGGTTGGTTAGCTTTCCATTGATATGACAAAATATCTAATATCAGCTTAGAGGGTAAGAATATTTTGGCTCATGGTTTTAGAAGTTTCAGTGCATGATTTGCTGGTTCTGTTGCTTTAGAGCCTCAGGCAAGAGGAACATCAAATTGAGGAGCATATGTTGGGCCAATCTACATACAACATGATGGCCCAGAATTGAAAGAGGGAGAGAGGAGACAATGGGCCAGGTCTTAGCATCCCTTTTTAGGGCGTGCTCCCAATGATCTAACTTCCTCCTACTAGGCCTTACTGCTTAAAGTTGCCACTATCTCCTAAAAGCTCCTCGGGGTAATGTCCAAGCATTTAGCAGAAGGGCCTTGGGGCATATTTGTGATCCAAAACCATAGCACAGGGAGAAAACTGAGGACAGGAAAGGAAGAATAGTTATTCAAGAAGAACTAATGGAAGATAATTCCATATGACAGCAAAACTTTATTATTTTTTAAGATTTTTTTATTATTTTTCTTTCATGTGTATGAGTGTATTGCCTGCATGTATGTAAATGTGCCAGTGCCATGCAATGCCTCAGAAAAGGGCCTCAGATTCCCTGGAGCTGGAGTTATGGACAGTTGTTAGCTGCCACGTGGGTGCTGGGATTTGAACCCAGGTCCTCTGTAAGAGCAGCCAGTTCTCTTAACCAGTGAACCATCTCTCAACCCCCACCCCCAACTTTATTTTTATAATTATACTTATAAACAACTGTGCCAGGAAACAAGAGGCCAACACTTCCTCTAAACCCAGAGAAAAGAAGGAGTCTTCAATCAGAGCAGCAATACAAAAAGCCCACTGCTTATTAGGTTCTCCAAAGGGGCCTGGGCCAGTGGGTCACCCAGTCTTTATCAAACACTACTGTTCTCATCCTGTTAAGGAAGTCTGCTTTATGCAAGGGGAATTGAAGTAACAGACTATGAAAGCTGGCTTCTCCTGTCTCCTCTGACTCTACAGAAGTTTCCTACAACTGACCTTGACATCTGGAATAAACATAGTACACATGAGTTGGGTCAGATACAACTCTGTAAAAAAATCACCCACAAACATAGGAACTGTTTTGATTGGACTAGGGTTTATATCATATGCTGTGGTTCGAAACTTTCCTCCCAGCCCTAAAGCAAAGCCAAACTTGTTTGAGTTTCAAATATCACCATTTAGCAGTTGGCTGGCCTGGACTCTTCTGACTGAACTCTCAGCCATTCTAGGCAACATTTGGATCCAATTTGATGGAAAAGCTGGGTGAGCTCTTTGCCAAATTCCTGTGAATCTGTGTCAAAGTCAGTGATTTAAGCTAAGATCCAGGGTGTGGCTGAGTCCCTCAGAGGAATTCTGTGGTTATATAATTCATAGACTGTGAGGCAAAGGCCTTTTGCTGAGCTACCTCCAAGGAAGTCAACTGTACAGTCTCAGTCTATGGGACTCTCAATATTGGCATTTTAGCCACAGAATTCATATTCTCGTGTTGTTCTGTGCATGGGCTTTTAGAGGAACTCAACTCCTGTTCATTTTTCTTTCCCATCATTCCATCATATGGGTCGTTACCCACTTAAACCAAAGGAGAGAAGTGCATAGGAAAGACAAATTAGCTACCCAAGGTCAAGAAATAAGAAAATAGCTGAATTGTCCTATCCACTTGACTCAATGGGCTCTTTTGTATAGAGTGTACCAGAATCTGGGCCTTGGATACTGTCAAGGTCTACTTTTGCTTTTATTATGATATAGGTTTCTACAGCAACAAGATATAAAGCACAGTAGATTTGGGAAATGGTCATGGTTATCTGGAAACTTCTGAGAGGTGGAGATTTCTATGCAAGAAGTTCATTGCGAATGCTGGAGATAACAAGGGAAATGGGACCCACGAGAACAGAAGCCGAATAGAATGATCCCTCAGGCAGCTCTGGAGCCCTGAGTGCTCCTCAAAGCTACTTGGCTTTGTGGCCATGGGTCTGGGCAGTCTTTAGGTGGGAGCTGCACCTTGGAAGTGGAAATTACTTTGGGCAAGGATACTCCCTCTCATAGAAAGAAATTTCCAGGGAAGACTCTAAGAGAGGTTGGAGTACTTTGGGGACTAGAGAGCTTTGGTCCTGAGGATCTGGTATATGTTCAGTGCTGAGGGGAGATGTGGAAGGAGATATGTATAGAACTGATTCACTCCAGATCACCCAATTGGAAGTGGATCCTGGAAACATGTCTGGTGACGCCATCCTTACTGACCTATCACTAGTCAGCCTGGCCCTGGGACAACGTGCATCCAAGTTCCTGCTGTTTTGAGTCTCCTGCAGTGATGGACTAGAACCTGGAATTATGAGCTAAATAAACCCTTCTAGCCCTAAGTTGCTTTTGTCAGGATATTTTTTTTTAATTTTTTAATTTTTATTTATTCTTGTATGTGTATGAATGTACTGTCTGCATGCAGTTTTGTGCACCCGTGTCATGCAATGCCGCAGAGGTCAAAAGAGGGTGTTGGATTCCCCTAGAACTGGAGTTAAAGACAGTTCTCAGTCGCCATATGGATGCTGGGGATCAAACCCCGGTCCTCTGCAAGAATAGGTGGCGCTCTTAACCGCTAGGCCATCTCTCCAGCCCCTTGTCAGGACATTTTTATTTTATTTTATTTTCTCTGTGTATGAATGTACTGTCTGCATGTAGGTCTGTGCATCCGTGTCACGCAATGCCGCGGAGGTCAGAAGAGGGTGTCGGAGTCCCCTGGAACTGGAGCTAAAGACGGTTTTCAGCCGCCATGTGGGTGCTGGGGATTGAACCAGGGTCCTCTGCAAGAGCAGTCGGAGTTCTTAACCGCTTGGCCATCTCTCCATCCCCAGGATATTTTTTAATTGAACTTGTTCTTTGACACTGTCATGCATGTATATGATGCATTCAGATTACTCTTTCCTCTTCCCTCCCTTGTTTCCCTACCAACCCTCTCTATCCCCTCTCCTCCACATAAGTCCCTTTTCCATATTGATGTGTTTTAGTTTTGTTTTAAGATCCAATGAGTTTAACTAGGGCCGCCTGTGTGGCCATGGGTTTCAACTCTCCATTGGAGCCTGGTTTGCTCACCAGTGCCTACTCAACTGATCACGGTGGCGCCCCGATTCCTAGAATCTGTCAGGGGCCACTCGTTGAGATGGAGTGGGTAGGGCAGGCAGTGTCTTTTGGACCCCTTCCCCCATCCATGGCTGGCTGTTGACAGGCCCATTCTTGTGCAGGCTCAAGTATAGGTAAGTGCACTTGGATTGAGCTCGTGATTGGAATGGCTGTACCCTGGAAGAAGATGCCACTCCATACCCCTTCTTTCAGTTTTTTTGGTTCTTAGAGTTTTTCTACCTCCTCTTCCAAAATGTTCTGTCAATGTGTTCTTATTTTAGCAATAGGAAACTAAGATACCATCCCATCCCACCCATATCTGAGCCCGTGATGATATGATCGCCAAACATTATGGCCCATCTCCATAGCCTTGTGTGCTTGGTGACTGTAGGAACATCATACATACAATGTTGTAACTGCCCGCTGACTTGTATCTATTCTTTGAAGTCTTGTCTGCATTTCCCCATCTTGATAGGAACTGACTGGTTCTGCCCCTTCTTGTATCCATGTGTCATATTCTGCTTCCATCCTCTGCTCTTCTCCTCCACTGTCCTCTCCTCCCCTCTCTCCTTGTCTCTTCTCTTTTTTCTTCCCTCCCCTCTGCTCCCTTCTCCTCTTTCATTCTATTCTATTCTTTTCTAGTCATCTGCTTTCTATTCTCAACTAAAAATATCTTGAAGGAAAGACATTCTACCTGAATATTAAGTTTATAACATAGTATCAGGACTATCTATCTATCTTGTTTATCTAATAACAAACCTATTTATCTGAGCAACTTAATATTTAGAACTCGAAAAAATTAAGTGAGCTTACTTTCTAAGAACATGAAGACAAAACCAGCTAAACAGCTAACCAACGATTAAAGTTCTTATCAAGTTTGATTCTGATCAAAACAAAGAAACTTCTTTTTTTTTTTTTTTTTTTTTTTCATCCACACCTTTGTTTCTTTCAGCTCTTTTTACAATAGCAAAACGCTTGAACCAGCCAGGTGCCCCTAACTGACGACGTGGATAGAGAAAATGTGGTACATGTATACAATGAGTTCTTTTTTTTTTTTTTTTTAAATTAGTTTTTATTGATGCTTTTGTGCATTCATACATTTTTTCCAATTCAGGTCAGGCTTATTTCCCTTTCCCTCCCCCCCCCACCCCCACCCCACATCCCAGATCATGCATTCTGCCATAACTGTCCTGCATCTTTCTCTCAGTTTTTTTTTTTCATTTTTAGCTATAAGTGATAATCCATGAGTACAAGCATCCTTCATGCAAAACCTATCTGCAGGCTGTTGTGCCCAAACACCTACAGCCCCACCATCCAGTGGGGGGTGACAGGTTGTTTGTTCAATCAAGTTGATCAAATGAGTGTCCAGACTACATTGCTGTAGTTTCACCATTCACCCCAATCGCAGCCCTTACATTCTAAACTTCTTAACTTTTGATTCATAACTTAAGTTACCCACACTAGATAAATAATAGTCCTTACCTCAAAGTTAGCTACTCTGGTGACCAGCTTTATGAACTTCAATTAGTAAGGAATCTGCCTAACCCTTACGTTTTTCCTGTATAAACTAGACACGTCCATCAGCAGATAAGACAATGGTACAGGCTGCTTTCTAATAAAGCTGCTCGCTTCCAAATGCAGAAAACTGTAGGATGGAACCAGACTACACAGGCTGAGGACTGACTCCCCGAGGTCCTTGTGAGAGGAAATGAAAGGTCTCGACTCCTTCAGAGTGCGCTGTAGTCAGTGGATTGTGAGAAGTCAAGAACTTTGAGATCATTTATTTTTTTTCCTACTTGTGTAACTGTTCTAAAGAAGAAAAACCAAAGTTTTCAGTAAAGTGGGCTAGAAAAATTGCCCTCGGTAATTTCCAAGGCTGAGTTACATTCCAGTCAGCACTTAATTGTTCATATAGGCATTTCCACGTCTGTGCTAGCAGTGGAATTCTTTCCCTCAGATTTCGGGCACTTTCTCCTTGCCACCCAGCATGTGGCTGCCCCACATCCCCCCAGCTATTTGGTGTGGGCTTAAAGAATGCAAACTCATTTTAACTTTTTCCTGAGCGTAACATCCCTGGGAAGGAAAATCTGAATCTCCCAAAGCCATACAAAGCATTCCAAAGTAAAATGTAAGAAACATTTTGATTGTTTTCCTGTTTCGGATTATCCGTGCCACTATTCATTTCCTTTTTTGTAGATAATCAAGAACTGGCTGAATTATGGTCAACACGAATTTAAAATCACAGAAAATTCTAGAGGACGTTGAAACATTTTAAAGGTAAAACTCCTCATAACCCCCAATGTTTGTACCTGATAGTGCAGACTGCCCTGGGAAAGGGACATAAAATAGGTAAGGGGTTCCAATAGCTCCAACTCAAGACAGAGTCTTCCAAGGGAATTTCAGTTTCAGGTGTTTTGAATCACATGAGGCTGGGACTGATTCAAATCAGAGAGAGTCTCTAAGACCACAAGAGACTGAAACTTTGTCTTGAATTGCAAAGATTCTTTGTTGTTTTTAGAACAATTTATAAAAACTGTAAGAGAGAGCAAGAAACAAAGAAATAACAGAGAAAAGAAAAATGACAGATGATAGATAGATGAGAGAGATGATGATGATGATGACAACGATAGATGAGAGATGATGATGAAGATAGATATAGATGAGAGATGGATGAGGTTGATAGATAGACAGATGTTATATAGATTTTCTTCCTTTCTGGCAAAGAAATTTCCTACAAATGTTGAGCCCACATCCTTCCCTCACAGCCATCAGATGTCCCGATATGACACGGTGGAAGTGACGTAAAGGGTATATTCTTATTGCCTCACAACCTCTGGAGCCCTGTCATTAAGGAGCTCATTCAAATCTTGACAAGGGTATCTTTAATTCCAGGGAATAGGGCTGTCTTGTCAGACATGCAGGGCCTCTGAAATACAGAGGCAGCCCAGGATGGAGGTGGGGATCTGGGCTTATGTGAGAGTTTAGGGAATCTCATCTTGATTGTGTCACTTAGGTCAGCTTCAGCTGTGCCTTCAAAGTCTCAGAAATGTAAGCCGGTTGCTTCTTCCTTCAGGCGACTGAGTTTCTGCTAGGTGCAAGCCATCTAGCTTCAGTCATCCAGTTCAATGATGTACTGGCCTCAAGTAATTAAGATGTGGATGGAGTGTGTGGTGAAAAATGCAGTGCAATTCCTGCCTCCAAATAGCTCACAGTCTAATCTAACAGACTGATTCATGTTGTGAATTATTACAGAGAGAGATTTGCTGTTTCCGATATAACCATACTCTAGTGGTTGTGAAGAGTCCAGTAGGAACACAGTGAAAGCACTCTCATGCTATTTTTAGGGTATGGGGGAAGGGGCAGTAGAGAGGTGGTATTTGAACTGGGCCATGAAGAATAAGACTTTGACAGACACCAGACTCTCAAGCCATCAGGTGCTTTTTCTTTTTTTCCTGTAGAAGCTTTGGCCTATGGCCACTAAGTGAAAGTGGTATTTAACACAGAGCTGACTTGGAGAAGGATTGACCCACCTGGAGCCTCAGCTGGACCCTTTTCCTCACACAGCCCTGCCTCTCCTTCTAGAAACTCCTTCTTCAGAGCAACCTAACTTTCCTCAGAAGTCCTGATCCCTCAGCCTCCAACAGCTGTCCCCTTTAAAATTACACTGTTCGTTTAAATCATAAGAATGATGCAAGTCTGAGGCTCTCTGTCTTATACAAGTATTATTGCTGAGCATGAATTGTATGCAGGTATCTGTGGTTAGCATTTTAAGATTTATCTTTTTACTTTATCTATGTGTGTGCCTTGTATCTGTGTGTATGTTTCTGTGTGTTTGTGCAAGTGTGTATGGGTACCTAAGGAGCCAAAAGAGAGAATCCAATCCCTTGGAGCTGGAGTTACACCTGACTCATGGACAAAGCTCCAGGCTTCATGACTGAGCAGCATTCACTTGTGTGACCACGCATTCATCTTTCCAGTCTTGAGGCTTACTTAGCATTTTTAGCTGAATTACTTACCTGACTCTCACTTGGTCTTTGCAACAGTGCTTTAAGTTATGCACTGTTATTAACACATTACATTTTACAGATGAGGGAACTAAGACTTGGACATTTTAAGTAAAATACTCATGAACATTCAACTAGTAGAACTGAAACTCAAAAATCTCCAACTCCAGAGCCCAAGGTGATATGTTAATCTCAGCATTATTTGATCTCCTTGGGAAGGTTATTCTCTCATAACTCTCATAATGTCATAATTTTACATAGTGTTCTACAAATCTACACAAAGGTTATTCTTATTTATTTGGTCAAGCTGTTTGGGTCTTATGTTGTTTTAATATATCATTAAAAAATTTAATTAGCGGGCTGGAGAGATGGCCTATAGGTTAAGAGTTCTGACTGCTCTTGCAGAGGACCCAGGTTCGATCCCCAGCACCCACATGGCTGCTGAGAACCGTCTTTAACTCCAGTTCCAGGGGAATCCGACGCCTTCTTCTGACCTCTGCGGCACTGCATGACACAGGTGCACAAACCTACATGCACATAGTACATTCACACACATAAAAAATAAATAAAATAAAAAAAATTTAATTAGCGTTCATTAACAAACAAAGCATATTTATTTGGGCAATATATTCTCTTTTTTAGGATGAAGATATTCAATAGACATGAGTTAAAGGAAAAAAGGAAGGGAACGGCAGAAAAGAAAAATTACTTTTTTCCTTAATCTTTGTAAGGTTTGTGGGTAACGCTCTGATAACAGAAGATAAATTTTAAAAAATAACGCATGAAAATGTACTTAGTAAAGTTTTATATGATAGAAATTTTTGGAAGTAAAAAGTCAAAGATTATGAGTATTAATGGGATGCAGTATGATGCTACCACAAATATACACATTTTCTTATGCTTAAATCATCTTAAACATGTGTGTTTCCCACAATTCCATCCCTTTTGCTCTCCTGAGCTTTGAATAGTCACTATTATATTGTCAACTTCTGTGAGCTCAACTATTTTATACTCTACATGCGACTGAGATAATGTGATACTTTCCTCTCTGGTCTTAGCTTATTTCACTCAGTGTGGTGACCTCAAGTTCCACTCACATAGTATGACAGATTGCCTTCTTTCTATGGGTGAATAGCATTCCCCTGCACATACATACCATATTTTATCAGCTTAGGGTTCCCTAACTTGTTCCATTTCCTGGTTGTTGTGAATAGTGCTACAGTAACCATGGGAGTGCAGATGTTTCTTCAACTGATTTCGTTACCTTTTTACATATAGCCAGAGTAAAGTTGTTGGTCATTTTTTCTACTTTCAATTTGCCTTAATGCACCAATTTGCATTCCTAAGTATAATACACATGAGTTCCTTTTTCTCCACCTTCTCTCCAGAGCCTTTGTCTTTTTGATAAATAATTTGTCCTGTATTTGTAGAGAAAGGAAGTTAATAGTAGCTCTAATTAGCCTAGGATCTTCTCAAAGAATACTTTTCCTGTGCCAATACTTTGTTTCTTAGAATCCTTGATTGTGAAATTATCCTGTAAGTGGGACTGGAGAGATGGCTCATCCATTAAGAGCAATTGCTGCTCCTGAAGAGAATCTGAGTCTCATTCCCAGCACCCACGTTAGGAGCTTACAACTACATATAACTCCAGGTCCAAGGAATCCAACATCCTCTTCTGGCTTCTGTAGGCACCTGCAGATACAACACACACACACACACACACACACACACACTAATAGCTAAATTAAAAATAATCAGGGCAGATGGACAGATAGGCAGAAAATAATATAATTATATAGGAAAGAATCAACCAATTACTCAAGGGGACAGAGCTGTGTCTGGAAAAATCCATCCTTCCTCATGCCTTCATCAAGCGACAATTCTTCTTCTACCCCACTTCCAGTATCCACAAACACACGATTGTTTTCTTGGATTTGAATCAGCCACAACTACCCTTTTACTAGCTCTTCATCCTGAAAATTCATATTCAGAAATATTAGATAAACATTAACATAGCCACCATCTCTTTGCTGGAATTCTTCTCATGTAGGTCTTCCTCTGTGCTGGATGTTTCAGATTATAATATTGTTGATTGGAACAACTTTGTAAAATGGTCTTTCTAAGCAATTCCCAGCTAAGAAGCAGAAGGTCTTAGGTGGTCCATCAAGAGAATGAAGAGGAAGACACAGTAACCAGGAGGATCGGCAACGGGCTTGCATGAGCCTTGGGGAGGATGACCAGAGTGCAATATCTCCTGTAGCTTAAATTTGTTGTGATGTAGAAAGAAAAGATGGCTTGGGAGTAGGAGAGTCTCATGAATTTTAGCTTGCTTTCACCACAGCATGAGGTTTATGCTAGAGACTATAGCAAGATTAAGACCCATTCCTAGTGTATAGAAATTTATCTATTTTGGATGGATTTATTAATTTTGCCTTTGAAAAAAGTCTCAGAAATATCTGTGGTAATGGAAAAAAAAAGAAAGAAAAAAAAAAAAAAAAACAAGCAAATGGTAGCTGATGTTAAGGGAAAGCTGAACAGCAAAACAAGCTCGAGATCACGTGTGGGAAAACCTTTCTCTTTTCCCCTCCCTGATACAGAGGGCACCGGAGGCTGCTCACTGGAATTCATCACTTTAAGCAAGGTACAAAAACCAGGCTTCTATTATAAAGTGTGTGTTCCTTCTAACAAAAGTGTTCCATGCATGCCCTATCCGTGGCACGTTTTCTGAAAATCAATCAAGCTCTCTCATTCAGCTGAGGGCCGGTGACATTGTCTGTCCCGTCCTCCAGGAACAGATCTCTGCCAGGTAGAAAATTAAGTTTCCTTTGCCCCTCTTTTTGGACACAATGCTTCAACACTGCAGAACTGTTGTTCTGTGTGGGAAACCGACTTCCTGTCTCAATAAACAAGCACACACAGGCTTCTCCGGTGCACATAATGGAGCCTTTTTATTTTATACCAAAATCATTCCACACTTAACACATCAATGAAGCCACTTAAGCTCTACTGCATTTGAATTAAAGAGGAATTGTGTGATCAAAGGGTGTGAAAAGAACCACACAGGGTGTTCTTCAGATCCCCCACTTTTGTTACATTTGATATATAACAAGCCCAATGAATATGCTTATCCCAGGGGCTAGGTTCATTATCTCCTACCCTTAAGCCTGCATTACTCTTCCTCCCTGCATGCCCTTTTCCTCAATTTTGGTGAAGTGAAAGATATTGGCATGTTTTAAGAGGCTGTAGGTGAGGCTGAGGGATGAAGTCTTTTTCTCTAGGCATTTTACTAAATATAAATGCATATTTACATGTATGTACGTATAAGTAAATATATCTTTACCCCATAAATGAAACAAACACATATAAACATAGATACTATATATGTACATATATAATAGCCACACTTCAGATACATACATTTCCAAAGTTACTGTCACACATGAACAATTGCAAAGAATTCCTTTTCTTACTAAGTAATAGAATATAAATCAAAAAAGACATAGAATTGAATAAGTGGATCAAACATTCTACAGCCTTTTTTTACCTTTTCTTGCTGTGAAGCAGCATAACTACAAGGAATGCTATAAAGTATTTCACATATTGCTATTGTCTTTTCGTATGATGCATTCTAGAGATTTGGACATTTTCTAAAGAGAGTTCAAGCATCCTCACAAACCAAGTATCATAGCTACACACAGAGAGAAATGCATCTTGTGAATCATCACTGAAGCACCCTGGAAATGTATTTTATGCAGCTGCATAAAAACATGAAATGCAAAATACACAACCAATGAATTCAAGTTGATTGAACACATCGTAATTTAAATTCATGTAATCCAATCAATATTGGGTTGAGATAGGTTCCTTTAGCTATCAGCTATATGAACATTGAACAAGAACTCTGAATTGTTCAGATTTTAAAAACCCTCTCAGATAAGCAATTTAAATTGGAATTAATTAACTCAGATATAATAGAGCATCAATTCTAAGTCAATCACTATTCTAAGTGCAAGGAGGTAAAAAGATTTTAAAGGCTTGCCATTTATGACATGAGAGAGGCGGGGACAAACAATGACAATGCAGGTGTCACAGAAAATCTCAAGTGGTGCCCTGTAGGAGAGTGGCACCTGCAATCCCTGCAGCACAGAGATGCCTCCAGGGCTTTCTTGAAGGGTTTATGTTTAAACATGGTCTTATAAAATGAGTGGGAGGAGTGGAAGTTTATCAGACGTAAAGGTTGAGAAAAAAAAAAAAGTCAGGTAAAACCCATATAAGCAAAGGCATGCTTGACACTATGAAAATGGTCAAGTGTTCTTGAACTGGTGCATAGTTTATGTGATGGGACGGTGAGGTTCACTGAGCAAAGGGAAGCTGCAACTGAGACAGGGTTGAGAGGCTCTGCATATGTAAACACCGAGGAACCACGTAGGTCTGAACAAACCTGAGTAGCTTCAATTAGTTTTCTGTCTGTCCCAGGGTGCTGTTTGTACCAACCAACCCTCTGAATAAGCACTCTGACCCGTGACTTTTTTATAGCCCTAAATACCTCAGCCAGGTGCATTTTTTTTTTCTGACTGTTGGGTATGCTGGCCATGTGGTCTATATCTAGATGTTTTCCTCACTGTGTAGACAGTCACAAACATTGAAAGAAAAATAACATGCCATGGGCCTGAAGCCCTTTGCCATGCTTCCCAAATCAAACAGTGGTGGACAGTGTCATTAATGGCAGCCCAGCTCTGTGTAAACAAGGTTGTTTACATCAGGTGACTGTTTTCTGTACAGTTTGGGTCAGGCCAACTTCTCCCATGGAGCCTGTGGACTGCTCTGTTTCATAGAAAAAGAAAACCTAAAAAGGGAGGGAGGGAGGGAAGGAGGGAAGAAGAAGGAGGAGGAATGGAAAAAGGGAGGGACTCATATAGACTGAGTTCAAGGACTGGAGCTCATGAACAAAATAATTATCCACTGGTTACTTAAAAGAAAATATGACCCCAGCCGAGATTTTTCAAGTCCTGAGCATGAACATTCATACATTCACTCTAATGCACACATTTAAAGAACAGAACCGACAAAAAGGATTTTCAGAGTAAAGCCAGCATGAAACTGAAATTTATGTCATATGAGAAAAAGCACAAAGATTTAGGACATTTTCATCTAGGGAAGAGAGTTACAGGACTCTTAATAGCTTGATCCTAAAACTCACAGAGTGTTGTGAGATAAAGAATTCAAAAAGTAAGAGAAAATACTGATTCAGTATAAGAAGAAAAATGTCCGACAGTCAGAGCCCATCTGTAGAATGGCTTTTTGAAAAAGGTAAGAGTCTTGTGCCTTTAGAAGAGCTGGAGCAGATGTTGGAACGCCATGAGGCACTGATTGGAGAATTAGACTGGGTTTTCAAATTCCAGAGATCATATTATAATCCACATTCATCTCAATCCACTGACCTTCCTTTGGGTCATCACAAGATGATGAATTGCAGGCCTTTCTTTCCTACTATGGTTTGAATGTCTATGACCATCCCCAAATTCAGAGGCGGGGACTGAAACTCCAAGGTACTACTTAGAGATGCTCCACCCCAAAGAGGGAGGATGGAAACCTTATAAAAAGATAGGCAAGAACCAGCTGGACTCTGCCGTCCCTTCCTCTCTTCCACAATAAGATGCAACATCAGAGCATCATCTTAGACGCAGTGGTCAGAGCTTCACCAGACAGCAAACCTCTTGGACTTCACAGCCTCCAAAGGTAGGAGATAGGAAATTCTGTTGTTTAGAAACTACTAAGTCTCAGGTACTTTTGTTTTAGCAGTACAAATGGATGAAGACATTTCCTTAACATGAATATGAATCTGACTCTCAAGGCTGCAGATTCCATCAGTCCTATGAACCACTTCATTCTGGTCTTAGCCTACCCTAGAGTCTTGTATCTGGTTGCTTTTGCTTTGGTTTTGGTTTTCTCATTGTGACTAGTTATCTGACACCACCTTCTTCATTCTTCACCTTGAACTGTACCATAGAAAGAAACAAAAGAGCAGCAAATGCTTTTATCTGCCGAACCATCTCCCTGGCCCCTCTTTTCTTGATTCTTAAGAACTGAACTTACCTGAAACCTGCCACTTGAGCCCACTTGAAAATCATCATGCCCTTACATCTAATGCTAACTATTGTGTTTTGTAGCTTTTCATTGCTGAAATATCAATTTTTAAGAAAACTTACACTGGCATTTATGGAAGTGGATAAAAATGGTTTCGAAGACATCTTTTTCTGTCCAACAATCTCATTCTTTGGTGAAAGTCATGCCTATTCCATTAACGAGTCTGCTAGGCTATATCCTTACTACATACAAAGGGGGGGGGGAGAATTGTTGCCTGTTGGCAAGGAAAGAATAGAACAGTATTTGTTCAGTCAGCCAGCCCTTATCCAAAACTTACTACATGCCAGGCATTCAAACTCTAATTCTTCAAAGGAGCTGAGGGCCTGGTGGCGAACTGGTTATGTTAATACAGTGTGAGGTGCTGTCTTAGTTTCTTTTGTTTCTGTGATAAAATACTCTGACGAAAGCAACTTAAGGGAGAAAGGGTTTATTTGGCTTTCAGTTCCAGGTTATGGTCTATCATCACTGCTGGGATGTTAAGGCAGCAGGAACATGAAGCATCTTGTCACATTACATCTATGGTCAAGACCAGAGAGCAATGAATTTTGCCCATGTTAGTGCTTGGTTTGCATTCTCCATTTTTGTGGGACCATACCAATTTACTTAATCAAGACAATCCTCCACAGATATACCCAAGATCTTTCATTGAGACAGTCTTTCATTGCGACTGCCTTCCCAGGTGGTTCTAGATTGGCAATGAATACTAACCACCACAGATATTACAATTGAAATATCTCTCGGATAGATATTCTGGGAGCAGAAGACGGTGGAGAAGGCTCAGAAGCATCCCTGGAGGCTTGGATGCTTGGGCCAAAGAATGAAGTATTTTTTTAAAAAGGCATGAAGTGAAGAGCGATGGAGTCAGTGGTGGAGATTCAGGGGGACTGGAAAGAGTTTGCAGTCAGAGTCAGCGGGCCAGCTGCAGCTAGCAAACTAGGGTGGGAATGGGTCCCATAGGGCTTTGCGGGCCAGGGTAAGAAGCAGAAGGCCTTAGAAATTACACTTTGGGGGGCTAGAGAGATTACCTAGCGGTTAAGAGCGCCGACCGCTCTTGCAGAGGACCCGGGTTCGATCCCCAACACCCACACGGCGGCTGAGAACCGTCTGTAACTCCAATTCCAGGAGAACTCCAGTTCCAGGGGAATCCGACACCCTCTTCTGACCTCCGCGGCATTGCACTACACGGGTACACAGACCTACATGCAGACAGTACATTCATACACATAAATAAAGAAAATAAAATTAAATTTAAAAAAATTAAAAATAAAAAAGAAATTACACTTTGGTTTCCACTGCTATTGCTGCAGCTGAGAGGGAGCACTGTTAGCATCTGGGTTTTAACCATGTGTCCTCACAGCGTATATTTTCCTTCTACCTGTGCACATTTCTTAAAAATAAACCAACTTATTCTACTGGAAATAGGGACAGGAAAGGATGGGTGGGGATTTACTCCTTGGTCTTGAGACCTGGTGGAAGCATTTGATTTACATTCTGTATCTCTTGCTCAGTGTTGATTCAGTCCTTGTGATTTCCTAGGCCCTGCTCCCCATAGGCAAGTGAGAGAGAGCATCCTGATTTGTTTGGGATGTGTGCTGTATCATTTGGAGAAAAGTTATTTGACTGCAAATTCTCTGGAGGTCCTCACTGGATTCTATAAATAATGCATGGCCAACCTCATCTTGGGATGGATTATATTTGGAAATTTATGCTGAACATTCTTGAGCCAAACCATGGTGATTGGGCATAACTTTTGATAGCATTTCTCATGGGGTAAGGAAAATGAAACAGGGATTTATTTTAAAGATGAGGAAAGAAGAGAGGGCAGTATGAGAAACTGGAAACCCTGACCAAAAACAATGTGGGAGGTTCCATATGCCTTTAAAGATCATTAGAGTCTGAGCAAGTACCTAGAGAAAGACTATTTAACCCTCCTCTCCTGACTCTTGGAAACCACCATTCTCCTCTGCTCCTGTGAGTTCAACTTTTCTAGGCTTTACATGTAAGTAAGAATCTATAGTATTTTTTTTTTTTTGGTCTTTTTGAAACAGGGTCTCCCTGTAGCCCCAGCTGTCCTGGAACTCACTCCGTAGACCAGGCCGGCCTTGAACTCACAAAGATCCGCCCACCTCTGCCTCCTAAGTGCTAGGATTAAAGGCGTGCACCACCACGCCCGGCCTAGAATCTACAGTATTTGCCATTATAATCCTGGCTTATTTCACTTAGTGTAATATTCTCTAGGTCCATCAATGTTGTGAATGATGTTAGAATGTCCTTGTTTAAGCCTGACTAGTATTCCATGGTGTGTTAGCACCATAGTTTCTATGTCTTCTCATTCCCCAATAGTCATTCAGGTCAAGTCCACATCTTGATTATTGTGTCATGTGTTCAAACCCTCAGAGCCATGCATCTCTTGGATGTACTGATTTTCTTTTAGATGTGGATCCCACAGTGACATTGCTGGCTCTTATGGCAGATCTATGTTTAATCATTGAGGTCTCCTCCCTCTTTTTCCATGATGCCCGTACTAATTTACATTTCCACCATCAAGAGGAAGATTTGGGTGTGGAGTTGGGCACCATTGCTGCATACCTTCTCTGTCTACTTTTTCATACTGGGGCAGAAATATTTTTGTTGTTTGTTTGTTTGCTTGTTTGTTTGTTTGAGACAGGTTCTCCCTGTAGCTCCAGCTGGCCTGGAACTCTCAATGTAGATCAGCCTGGCCTCAGTTTCACAGAGATCCACCTGTCTCTGTCTCCTGAGTGCCAGGATTAAAGGCATGTACCAATAACTATGCTCAGCTGGGGTGGCAGTCTTAACGAATACATGCTAACACAAATTGAACTCTTTCTACAAACTGGGTGGTCTAGGCATTGATGATATCATCACAGCCTCTCAAGAAGGCAGTTGGTGACAACTCCAACTCATGGGTAAGAACATTATGTCTAAGGAATTTTATTACATGGATAAGAACCAAGGACGCTGAATAGCAGAGCAGGGATTCACAACCACCAGCTTTCTGGTTCCCAAGTCACTAAGCAATTCACTTTAGTACCCTCAATATCTGCCTCTGGGATTCTCAACTGATCATGCCCTTGAGATGAAGATATAAGACTTAAATATAAAAAAATTTTAAATGTTTTATTATTTTGTATGAATGTATTGTCTGCATGGATATAAGTTGTGCATCTGTGTTGTGCAGTGCCCAAAAAGGCCAGAAGAAGGCATCGGATCCCTTGGAACAAGTTACAGATACTTGTTAGCCATCATGTGGGTGCTGGGAATTGAACCCGAGTCCTCTCTAAGAGCAGCCGGTGTTCTTAATCGCTGAACCATCTCTCCATCCCAGAATATGATAAATTTTTAAGTAAAATAACCCTAATAATGAAGTCAGCAGTTCATGGAGAAATCCTAATTTTCTGAAGTCTTTCTGCAGGGAATAGCAACCACTTGGTAAGCTGTCCTGGCTTGCAGACCTGGGTAATGAGCCTCAGTGAGGTTTGTCTCTCACTACCTAGCTCTGCCCTGCAGCCTCTCTTGTACCACGTTCCAGGTTTGTGATCAAACATTCCTTTCTTACCTTTTGAGATGGTGCAGCAGATAAAGAGATGAGGGTTATTTATTTGAAGAAAAAAATAGTTATACTTTAAAAGAAAAATATGCATGATAAAAGGACCCGGCACCCATTTTACAGATGAGAAATGCAAAAAAAAAAAAGTTAACTGCTTAGTAAGCTGTTATCAGAACAAAAAGCAAAATGACTGGTGCTGAGAATTGTGTACTGGCTCCTTTGTTCTTATTTCTTTGAAATTCTGGTAGAATTCACACAAGATAAAGCATTACAATGTAACTGTAAATGTACAGTTCCATGACATCAAGTACATACCCACTGCCCTGCTACCACAACCACCACTATCCATCACCAATTTTTTTTTTCCAACTTGGGCAGCTGAAACTCAATTCCTAGTCATAAGTCTGTGTCTCAAAAAAAAAAAAATAGTGGTTATATAAAGTATTTTAACTAAGCCTAGGTTGTATTCACCATGGATTGCAGATGATGTAAAACAAACAAACACAAACAAACAAACGAAAACCTAATAATAATGTCTGCTTTCCAGAAACTTCTTCATAGCTTCCAAGTGAATTTAAGATGCTACAGAGGTTAACACATCATTTACAACAAGTATTATTTTTAAGATTTATTTTTATTTTTTGTCTGTGCATGTATGCCACAGGAGTGCAGTACCTGTGGAGGCCAGAAGAGGGTGTCAGATTCCCTGGGGTTGCAGCTACAGGTAGTTAAATGATAGTCAACTTCAGGTGCCTGAGGATTCTCTACAAAAGCAGCAAGTGCTCTTAACCCCTGAGCCATCTCTCTAGCCCTAAGGAATAATACTTCTTTTTTTTTTCTTTTTTTTCTTTTTAATATGTAGTCCAGGCTGGCCTCGAACTCCAGATCCTCCTGCCTCTGCCTCCTTCAGCAAATCCTACTGGTAGGCGCCACCACTACCAGCAGAATAATACTTCTTAAAATCAATGAATGTTATCAAATTGTTAATTTGGGTTTTTTTTTTTTTTTTTTTTTTTTTTTTTTTTGTCTTTTTCGAGACAGGTCTCCCTCCCCTGTAGGCCCCAGCTGTTCTGGAACTTGCTCTGAAGACCAGGCTAGCCTTGAACTCACAAAGATCCACCTGCCTCTGCCTCTCAAGGGCTAGGATTAAAGGCATGCACCACCACGCCCGGCCAAATTGTTCATTTTTAAAATACAGTAATATTGGGCAAAGTAAAAAACACACAAATTAAGCACATAATACGTGGTTTTGCATTTCTGGATATATTGTGTGTCATTTACAATGCTGTGTTCAGGTAGTTTTCAAACACAACATGATGTGTAATTCCACATTAATGGGCTTTTTCATAAACTTCCTCCTTTGATTTTAAGGAACTACTGTTATTTTTCTTAATAAAATTTCTCTAAAAGAAAGTATTGCACTATCATTTTATTTCAAAAATTTGACATGGACCTTACAGACCCAAGAATGTCTGTAGAGCCCTGTCAATTACTAAGATCTTCTCTTTATTATATTCAACTAAAATAATCCTTCTGTTTTAGTATCCTGGCAAGACTAAGGACCTGCCCTACTCCCATTCTGCCTTAGCTGATTTTAATAAAGTCCTTATGCTGCCACAGGATGAATAACTTAACAAGTTGTCTTTTAAGAATACAGGATTTTTAAAATATAAAATTAACATATGCTACTTACAAAGTTAATCACTTACCAATTATAAGCAAACACATTTCTTCAAAATGTCTATAAGATGTCAAAACAATTGGTCAATTTCATGAAAAAATAATAGCCAAATTAAATCACACAGAAGAAATTGTCTACTAAAACTTCTACATTTTGCTTAACTATATTTCATTCATATTGCCACAACTTATTCTGGATTTTGGAGCTTCAAGGACAAACAAATACTTAATAGAATTTTGAAATACATCCATTATATTTTCATATGTATGCACATACTGTTAATTCTATATACATACATTGAGATACCATTGACTTATTTTGGAAAGAATATATATTTCATATATAGTTACATTATTTAATATAGATGGATATGGATATTTTAAATCTATAGATGTTATATTTAATGTAAAAGGAAATAATACATATTACATTCATATTTAATATAAAAGAATATACATTACATTTAGAGATGTTATATTTAATATAAAAGGATAGAATATATGTTATACCTATAGTTATATTTAATATAAAGTGAGAAATATATTGCATCTATCGTTGTTTATTTAATATACCTATGGCTATATCTGAGAACTCTGGAGGTAACTGGCCCATAAGGAAAATGTTCAACACCAAAGACACACTTGCATATCCTCCATAATACACCATCTGTTGAAAGCTTCCTTCAGGACATAATGACAAACAGCCTGACCAGGTCTACTTTCTTGCTGTACTCCTGAAAGAAGGAAGACACCTGGATTGAGAATATCACTTAATCCCCGAGTAAGACATGGGCTTTATTCATTTTTATTTTATTTTCCTCAGATCCTCAAGTCCCATCATATTCATTTTTTTTGTGTGTGAATTACAAATAGAATTTATTTTTATTCTTACAGGAAAGAAGAAAATGAAGACTACCAAAAGAGTCAGTTTCTCCATAGTCCTTTGTAGGAAAGACAACTTAAAGAATGCTCACTTAAAGAACACTCGTAAAAAGATAAAGAATACAACTGCAGTGATTTCAGAAGCCATAAACAAAACTGCATAAGTGAGTATACTTATTTTCATATTTTGCAACTGTTAACAGAAGACTTCAACATTTTGTTTTTATTTTTATTTTATTTTTGTATGTGTATGAATGTACTGTTTGCATGTAGGTTTGTGCACCCGTGTCGTGCAATGCCGTGGAGGTCAGAAGAGGGTCTCGGATTCCCCTGGAACTGGAGTTCTCCTGGAATTGGCGTTACAGACTGTTCTTGGCCGCCATGTGGGTGCTGGGGATCGAACCCGGGTCCTCTGCAAGAGCAATCAGTGCTCTTAACCACTAGGCTATCTCTCCAGCCCAATTTTTTATTTTATTTATTTTTGTATGTGTATGAATGTACTGTCTGCATGTAGGTTTGTGCACCCGTGTCATGCAATGCTGCGGAAGTCAGAACAGGGTGTCAGATTCCCCTGGAACTGGAGTTCTCCTAGAATTGGAGTTACAGACGGTTCTTGGCCACCATGTGGGTACTGGGGATCGAACCCGGGTCCTCTGCAAGAGCAGTTGGAGCTCTTAACCGCTAGGCTATCTCTCCAGCCCAGACTTCAACATTTGAAATCTAAGTAACTTGCTCTACCCTCACTCACCATGTAGCAGAATCAGTGAATAGACTTTTAAACAATACAAAGGAATAAACATGGCCAGATTATTAGGTTAAGTGTTACAATTCTTATTTTGCTTCCATGGCTGCGACATGAGTCTCTCAACACCTTCAGGGTATAAACAGTTTACCTAAGCCAAACCAGCCACAGGGAAGTGCTCTAGGTATTCTGTATCTCATTATATCTAAGCTGCTAGTTTAAAGATTCTGATTCCGAAACTTCACAATGGCAACTGCTGGCTGCTGGAAGGGGCAGAGACAGTCTCTTTCAGGCATGGGACTCTTGGTAGGTTAACCAGGCCCCAGTGGATGGGCCCACACTAAAGAACATCTGGAGACACAAATTAGACTTTATAGGCCTCATTATATAGAGAGCATATAAATAGAATAAATTAAATTAGAGGCAATAAGGAGAGGAGATCTAAATACCATCAAATTATTTTCTACGAAAATCACAAAAATTCAATTAAAAAAAGAAATGTCACAACATGGAAAAAAGTCTCATGATAAGTAAAATATAGTATATGAATTTTGTTTCAAAAACAAAATATGAGAGGGTGGGAATATCTAAATACATGTATTTATTCATTAAACAAGAGACACTAATCTTTTTTTTTTTTTTTTTTTTTTTTGGTCTTTTTGAGACAGGGTCTCCCTTTAGTCTCAGCTGTCCTGGAACTCACTCTGTAGACCAGGCTGGCCTTGAACTCAGAGAGATCTGCCTGCCTCTGCCTCCCAAGTGCTAGGATTAAAGGTGTGGTGCACCACCATGCTCGGTGATACTAATCTTAATACTTAACTTTTTCATGACTTCCATAATTACTGTGGCAAAAAATTAAACATTAGAACATTACAGTCATTTTGTAATTAAAGTTTTTATTTTCTTCTTCTTTAAAGGAATAATAATCTGGACATGTCTTCAACCACACTGTCTATAAACAGAAGCTTGTTTTATAAATTAGCCTCTGTTTTTGTAACATTATTAAAATACTGTCTTGGTAAAAATAAATAGATAACAACAAAAAAACCATTATTTCTATATTTGCTGTCATGAACTCCACAAGTATGTTTGCCTTTGTAATTCCTTATAGGGAAAAACAAATTGAAAGAGAATAGGCATGAATAATTATGCCACTGCTAAGGACATTAGGGCATTAAATTTTTCACATACAGATGGGAGACACAGAAACATGATTGTGCTGTGAATTATAACTGGAACCCAGATATAGATAACATTCTAATGCAGTAC
The DNA here is from genome assembly GCA_009823505.1 of Rhizomys pruinosus. NCBI lineage: Eukaryota > Metazoa > Chordata > Mammalia > Rodentia > Spalacidae > Rhizomys > Rhizomys pruinosus. Next base: position 3,542,220 of record VZQC01008050.1, on the reverse strand, counting down.
CATGATATTTTGTATTTTCCACATCTAACCAAAAGGTTTGTTAGGTCAAAAAAATAAAGAAAAGAAAATTTAAAAACACATTTTTTTAAAAGATATACTGACAATCTTGTTCCCATGTGTGACAGAATGGTATTAATACATTTTTTAAATTGTTTATTTTTTTTATTAACACTTCTTGGCTTTTGGCATTTTACATTCAGTGTCCATTGGCCCGTTCTGAGAGTATCTGGGATGGTTCAGTAAATTTCACAGTAAATAAGTAAAACAGGGCTGGTGTAGTTACCAAAGCCAGAAGGGGTAGATCCTGCTCAAGTTTGTCCCCTCTGGAAATGGAGATAATCCCATAGGCATGAAGTAACCATTGGTTGAAGAGAACAATTAGTCTTTTCTTCCTGACCAGAAGATCATAGCAGTTCTCTATTTGCGAAGCAGACATGTACACAGCCAGAGTAACCAAAGATAATACTAATATGATGTATGGGAAGGCATAATATTAGAGGCCCCCACCAACTGCCTGCAGCACAGTTAGAATCAGGAAAAAGTAAAGTGCAGCATAAATACTCTTGAACCGGTCAGACTTCCCTAGTCCACATGCAATCTTCTTCGCCAGAAGAGGTCGGAGCAGCATCATTAACACCAAGCAAAATGCATAATAGATAAACACAATGGTGTACAGTGGGTAGACTGCTTCATGAGTACAGTGCACTGTGGTAATGTAATCTGGACTTGGGTTGTAAAGCATCGTGTACCAATCAGAAAGCATCAATACTTGGCAGGATCAGATATAAAGGACACCAACTGGGTCACTCACAAGGTGGTGATGGGGGCATGCTGCATTCAAATAATGCACTGATGTGCTGGAAAAGCGCACTGGAGCTCTTTTTCCCTGAATACCATTCAATGAAGAACCAATGTAAAACAAGAGGAAGCATAGCCATAAATCGAAGATAAAGCCAGTCATAAAGTTCTGGAGACTCTGTGCAAGGCTGACAGTATTTCTGAGCATTTGTCCTCTGTCCTCTTGGGCACACCCATTGGCCGCGCAAGAATTCCCGGAGAAGCCCTGGGATCAGTGGATCCGAACGCGTCTCCAGAACGTCTGGGCTACAGCTACCTCCGCCGCTCCCAGCAACCCCACAACCACCCTGAAGCCCTGCCCGGTACCCATATTCATTTTTAAATGAGGGCATAGAACTCATTTGCATTTGCTTCTCACACAAGCAGGAAGGGCTCTTTCAAGGAGATCTGCGATTATGGGATGATGTATTATAATTCCTGTCTCTAAGAAGACAAAGATTCCAGTGCTGGAAATAATAAATGATCTCTTTTCTTTAATTTCGATAATGCCTTAAAATTCTGAACGGCCTAATGGATGCACACGGTGAGAAGTCCTCGCGGTGGGTGCTGGAGGCCTTGGAAATATGTGAAGCCTGTAGTATTAAGGAAAGGTTTTCCTGAGTATAAACCCCTTTGTTCATTAGTATATATTATAATCCAAGGAAATTAGGACTGGAGGAAGAGAAGGAAGGGGAGGAGGAAGAAGAGGAGTCACTAAAACATGCTCTTGGGTTGAGAATATAGCTTCCATGTAGACTGTTTGTCTAGCATTTTCAAGGACCAAGTTTCCATCCCCAGGGTGACCAAAAGTAAAAATAAAATGGAATTCTTGAATGAGTAGAGAGTAAATACTCATATTTAAATATTGTCAAGGAAGTCACATATTTGTGACCTTGCTTTCGAACTAAGGTTCTAGGAAACCTAGGATCTCATTAGACACTTAACATTTACAAGCCTGGATCAGAGATCTCCCAAGACCACCTGAAGCACAGGTAGGTAGGTAGGAGCTGGGTGCTTCAGCAAGGTGGATTGTTGTTTGACTTAATCTAGTTAATCTAGATGTTTTTTGCTTAATTGGCTTTTGGGGCTGTGGGGGCAGAGTTATCCTCCCAGCTGGTATAAAAGGTGGGGTTGTGTGAGTCTTGAGATCATCTAAGACCACCTGAAGCACAGGTACCTTGGGCTAAGGAGCCCCGCCCCAACTGGGATTACGAAGGCATCTGAAGGAGGCAAGCAAAACAAACCTTCAACACAGTGAAGAGGCTTTTGGGACTCACATTGGAATATAGGCAAGGAGAAGCCCATTTGCCAGGAACACGAAGAAGAGACAACAAGGGAAAGGTGCAGGATAATCCTGCACCAAGCTCTACCAACCCTGCAGAAGATTCCTACAGTAGGATCCCCCTGGGGATGGCCCAGGATCGAGATATCAGAAGCACAATTGTGAACATACTTAAAGAAGTACAAGATTATAAAGAGCAAATCAAAGAATTAAGAAAAGAGAATGAAGAACTCAAGAAGGACCTAGAGAGAGAGAATGACAAACTCTGGAAGGAAGTGAAACTGAAGAAGGAAAGAAACTGAAGAAAGGAAGAAACTGAAAAGATCCCATGCTGAAAAAGATAAGGAAACCAACCAGGGAAGCAAAAAGCTACAGGAAGAGATTGAGAAGCTCCAAAAGGAAGTAGAAATACTAAAGAAATCAGAAGAGGATGGGGCTGGAGAGATGGCTCAGCAGTTAAGAGCACTGACTGCTCTTACAGATGACCCAGGTTAGATTCCCAGCACCCACATGGCAGCTAAGAACTCCAGCTCCAGGGGAATCCGGCACCCTCTTCTGACTTCCGTGGCATTGCACGACATGGGTGCACAAACCTGCATGCAGACAGTACACTCATAGACATAAAAAAAAAATCAGAAGAAGAAATGAAAAAAGAAATCAAACTCTCATCCAATCAAGAGGAAAGGAAAAATCCTCAGAAGCAGAATGGAGGAAGCAGAACAAAGAATATCAGACCTGGAAGATAACACAGAACAAACAAAAACCTCAAGTAAAGATTATGAAGAATTTAAAAACACACAAAAGTGGAACAACCAGGAACTATGGGACACTATGAAAAGATCAAACCTCCTCATCATAGGAATAGAGGAAGGAGAAGAATCCCAAGAGGATGGTATTGATCAGATCTTCAACAGAATAATAGATGAAAATTTCCCCAAACTAAAAAAAGACAAACCAATACAAATACAAAAAGCACATAGAACTCCAGACAAGATCAGAAAAGAAATTCTCCACACCACATCATAGTTAAAATGCTAGACACTCAAAACAAAGAAAAACTTCTTAAAGCCACAAGAGAAAAACAACAAGTGACCTATAAGGGGAAACCTATCAGAATTACAACTGACTTCTCAACCCAAACTATGAAAGCAAGAAGAACCTGGAGCAAAGCATTCCCAGTGTTAAAGGACAATAGATGCCAACCCAGGTTACTATACCCAGCAAAAATGTCAATCATAGTTGAAGGAGAGAGGAAAATCTTCCATGACATAAACAACTTGAAAGAATACATGTCCGGAAAACCAACCCTTCAGAGAATACTTGAAGCAATTCAAAGAACAGAAGAAAGGAGCAACCAACCCCAGGCACCTAGAAAGAGAAATCAATAAAAGCATAACTGCAGAAGTAGAAACCTAAATCAAAACCGCAGATGGATAATAAGGCAAAAGGAAGCAACACAAACCTATCAGTCATAACCTTAAATATTAATGGACTAAATTCCCCAATCAAAAGACATAGACTGGGAGACTGGATTAGGAAACAGAATCCATCGATATGCTGTCTGCAAGAAACACATCTTACCTTCAAGGACAGGCACCACCTTAAAGTGAAGGGATGGAAAAAAATATTCCAAGCAAATGGTACCAAAAAGAAAGCAGGTGTTGCTATTTTAATATCGGATAAAATAGACTTCAAAGTAAAAGAAATCAGAAGAGACAAAGAAGGCCATTACATTTTCATCAAAGGAACAATCCACCAAGAAGATTTCACAATTATGAATATATATGCCCCAAATTCTGGTGCACCAAACTTTATAAAGACAATTCTCCAGGACCACAAGTCACAGACTAACCCCAGCACACTCATAGTGGGAGATTTCAATACCCCACTGAGTCCTTTGGATAGGTCAACAGGACAAAAAATAAACAGAGAGACATCTGAACTGAACGATATGATACACCAAATGGACCTCATAGACCTCTACCGAACATTCCATCCTAATACCAGAGAATACACTTTCTACTCAGCACCCCACGGAACATTCTCCAAAATCGACCACATCCTGGGACACAGAAGAAACCTCTACAAATACAAAAAGATTGAAATAATTTCATGCATCCTGTCAGACCACAGTGCAATGAAGCTCAACATCAACACCAGGACAAGCCCTCCTGCCTACAAGAACACATGGAGACTAAACAACACACTCTTGAATAATGAATGGGTCAAGGAAGAGATAAAGAAAGAAATAAAAACATTCCTGGAACTGAATGACAATGACAATACAACACAACAAAACCTATGGGATACCTTAAAAGCAGTCCTAAGAGGGAAATTTATAGCCCTGGGTGCCTACATTAGAAAAACAGAAAGAGCACAAGTGAATGATCTAACACTACAGCTAAAAGCACTTGAGAGGCAACAACAGATGAACCCTAAACGCAACAGACAGGAAGAAATAACAAAAATCAGAGCAGAAATCAATGAAATAGAAACAAAGAAAACAATACAAAAAATCAATGAAGCCAAAAGTTGGTTCTTTGAAAGAATAAACAAGATAGACAGACCTCTAGCCCAGTTAACAAAAAGAAAGAAGGAACAACTCCAAATCAATACAATCTGTGATGAAAAGGGAAATATCACAACGGACAAGGAAAAGATCAAGAAAATTATATGGGAATATTACAAGAACCTATATTCTACCAAGTTTGAAAATCTAGAAGAAATGGATGAATATCTGAAATCTTGGGAATCACCAAAGCTTGGCCAAGAGGAGACCAGCAGCTTAAACAGACCCATAACATATGAAGAAATAGAGGATGTAGTAAGAAGCCTCCCAACTAAAAAAAGCCCAGGCCCAGACGGTTTCACAGCAGAATTCTATAAAACATTTCAAAAAGACCTACAACCATTATTTCTGAAACTGTTTAGAAGTATACAATCAGAGGGAACTCTCCCAAATTCCTTCTATGAAGCCAACATCACTCTATTACCAAAACCAGGCAAAGATACAACTAAAAAGGAGAATTATAGACCCATCTCCCTCATGAACACAGATGCCAAAATTCTAAACAGAATACTGGCAAATCGCATACAGACCCACATCAAGAAGATCATCCATCATGACCAAGTTGGATTCATACCAGAGATGCAGGGATGGTTCAACATACGAAAATCAATAAACATCATCAAACACATAAACGGAATCAAAGACAAAAACCACACCATCATCTCAATTGATGCTGAAAAAGCCTTTGACAAAATCCAGCATCCCTTCATGCTTAAAGTCCTAGAAGGAATTGGATTGGAGGGATCATTCCTCAATGTAATCAAAGCCATATACAGGAAACCCACAGCCAATATCATCCTAAATGGGGAAATGACAGAAACATTCCCTTTAAAGGTAGGAACTCGGCAAGGCTGCCCCCTATCACCACTCCTCTTCAATATAGTGCTTGAAACACTTGCTAGAGCAATAAGGCAAGAAAAGGATATTAAAGGAGTACTAATTGGAAAAGAGGAAGTCAAACTATCCCTATTTGCTGATGATATGATTGTTTACTTAAGGGATGCAAAAAACTCCACCAGAAAACTCCTAGAAACGATTAACAGCTTCAGCAAAGTGGCAGGATACAAAATTAACCTTAGAAAATCAATGGCCTTTCTTTACACCAAGAACAAGCAACTGGAGAAAGAATTCAAAGAGACCTTCCCACTCACAATAGCCTCAAAAACAATAAGATACCTAGGAACAAACCTAACCAAAGACACCAAAGACCTCTACAACAAAAATTTTAAACCCTTAAAGAAAGAAATTGAAGAAGACCTCAGAAGATGGAAAAACCTCCCATGCTCATGGATTGGGAAAATTAACATTGTAAAAATGTCCATTTTACCAAAACTCTTGTATAGATTTAATGCAATCCCAATCAAAATCCCCAAGAGTTTCTTCACAGGCTTGGAAACAAAAGTTCTTAAATTCATTTGGAAAAACAAAAGACCCCGAATAGCCAAATCAATCCTGAGTGAAAAGAGCTACACAGGAGGGATCTCTATACCAGATTTTAAACTATACTACAGGGCTATAGTCATAAAAACAGCCTGGTACTGGCACAAAAACAGACCTGTTGACCAATGGAACAAAACCGAAGATCCAAATCTGAGCACATACAATTTCAGCCATCTCATATTTGACAAGGGGGCCAAGAAACCACAATGGAGAAAAGACAGCATCTTCAGCAAGTGGTGTTGGCAAAACTGGATCACCACTTGTAGAAGAATGAAATTAAACCCCTACCTCTCACCCTGTACAAAAGTCAACTCCAGATGGATTAAAGACCTCAACGTGAAACCCCAAACTCTGAAGGTGATAGAAGAAAAAGTTGGCAGCAGACTACAAGACATAGGCGTAGGAAAAGACTTCCTAAATCAGACAGCAGCTGCACAAGAATTAAGGTCGACAATTGACAAATGGGACCTCATCAAACTCAAAAGCTTCTGTACATCAAAAGAAACAATCAAGGAAGTGAAGAGAAATCCCACAGAGTGGGAGGAAACCTTCACTGCAGATACATCTGACAAAGCATTGATTTCCAGAATATATAAACTACTCAAAAAACAAAGAAAAAAGAAAACAAACGACCCGCTCAATAGATGGAGCAAAGAACTGAACAGAGACTTCACAAGCGAGGAATTAGAGATGTCTGAGAAACACCTCAAGAACTGCTCAACATCACTAATCATTAAGGAAATGCAAATCAAAACCACTTTAAGATATCATCTTACTCCAGTAAGACTGGCTAGGATCAAGAAAACAAATGATACCAAGTGCTGGAGAGGTTGTGGGGAAAGGGGAACACTCATCCACTGCTGGTGGGAATGTAAACTCGTACAGCCACTATGGAAAGCAGTGTGGAGAACCCTTGGAAGACTTGGAATGAACTTGCCACCCGACCCAGCCATACCACTCCTGGGCATGTACCCTCAAGACTTACGCCACCACAGAGATACATGCACGGCCATGTTTATTTCAGCTCTCTTCACAATAGCGAGGAGCTGGAACCAACCCAAATGCCCCTCAACTGATGAGTGGATAGAGAAAATGTGGTACATCTACACAATGGAGTTCTATGCAGCAGTAAAGAAAGATGACATCATGAGCTTTTCAGGAAAATGGATGGAGCTAGAAGACATCATGCTGAGTGAAGTAACACAGTCCCAGAAAAAAACAAACAACGAATGGTATCCTTCATCTGTGGATGCTAGTGCCAACTACCTAGTTGTAAGTACGTCTTGTGTACATCCCCTTGAGCTTTTGTCCAAGTAGTTGGGAATGATGCATATTGGAAACAACAACAACAACAACAACAGAAAGGACTGCATCAAAGAACTGACTGAAACAGTGAACTTTTGCTCAAAACAATCAACTTCCACATGGAGAATATCGAGAAAGACTGAGAAAGAGATGAAAAGCATGTTTGGCAGAATACATGAGCTCTGGTGGGGTGGGGGACACAGGTCTAGATTTGATAATCTTGTACAAAACATATATTAAAAAAAAGAAAAAAAAAAACATTTACAAGGCTGAAGTACAACCCACACTAAAAGAACCCTGAAGACAAACTGCTAAACAGGTCTCGTTATGCCTTATATTTTATCCAGACTTACTCATGGCAGGAATGGTGATCGATATTTGATTCCAAATAGTGCCAGGTAATACATGGTTCAAAATAATGGGCATGTTCCAATGGACAAAATAATGGACATGTTCCAGTTGGTTACAAGTGAATGCATCAGAAATAGAGCTATGTCTGATCCAGAATCATTCTGTCCCATTGACCTGGGCACTCCATCTGGTGTCTTGAAAAACTAAGAACAGGGTTCTTTCTGAATCATCCATATGATTACAAAGAGCAAGCCCCCTTTACATTGCATTTCATGTAAAGCCTGTAAGGCTTATTAGGGTCTAATTGACTCTAATTAACCCTCCCATCAACAGAATTATTCTCTATCTCAGGTGAAATAACAGCACTCTGAACAGAGTTCAGTATTAAAAATTAGAATTAAAAATGCTTTCATTCTGGTTCTCATAGACCTAATTCACCCCGAGTTAAATTAAGTAAATAAAATTCAAAGCCGGGCATGGTGGCACATGCCTTTAATCCTAGCACTTGGGAGGCAGAGGCAGGCGGATCTTTGTGAGTTCAAGGCCAGCCTGGTCTACAGAGTGAGTTCTAGGACAGCTGGGGCTACAGGGAGACCCTGTCTCAAAAAGACCAAAAAAAAAAAAAATTACACTCAAACTAAGCTCCCCTTCATAAATAACTGTAAGTCCAGACTAAATATATGAAATTAGTATTTTAATATTTGAACAACAGACAGTGCATACCGGTGAGTACTGGGAATAAAGAAGGGAAATGGGGTCAGTTCCATAATCTTCCTGGAGACACTTTCTAAGATGTGGAACAGGAGAATAGATCCTGAGCACAGTGTTCATTCTTGACAAACAAGAAAGAACAGTTTAGAGATACTCTAATAGCTAGAATTTATGGGTCTGAGTCCCAGATAAAAAGGGAGGTTGAGAAATTTGTCCATGGGGCCCTTGAGTCCTCAGCTGAACATACAGCTTCACATGGGCACAATCAGAAGCCAGGAGGCTTGCTCAAACCAACAGGTGATTACAAGGAAGAAATCTACTGGGGAGCTATGAGTAGAGCGAGGTGGGACAAGGTTGAGAGACAATCCAGTTTTAACCAACCAGAGAGCAGATATCTTTTTAAGCCCCCACAATGTTTCTTAGAGAACCCAGAAAAAACATCACTTAGGAAAAGAACCAATTAATCTCTAAAGATTATTCTAAATCAGCTCTAGTAAAGTTGAAAAACAATACTTAAAAGAATCAAGATGCCTTGCTTTGTCTTCCGGAATACAACTCAACATTGTACTAAGGAAGATAACAAAATACAGACACCCAACAATATAAGATCTATAATTGCCAGCATCAAATCAGAAATTTCTTGACATGTGCAGACTATAACCAGAAAGAAAATCAGTCAATATAAGCAGACCCCTAAGCGATAAAGGCAGCAGAATTAACAAACAAGAATATTAAAACAACTATCTATATGCTTAGGATTTAAAGAAAACACAAAGTAAAATAGGACAATAGATAATGGAAATTTTATAAGAGTGTAAAGGAACCAAAGAAATCTGCCAAAGTGAAAAAATTAGAGTGGATAAGGTTAACAATAAAAGAAAAGATAAATTAATTTGAATACAGAAAAATAGAAAATATCTAAACTAATGAGAGAGAGAGAGAGAGAGAGAGAGAGAGAGAGAGAGATAGAGAGAGAGAGAGAGACTGCAAAGTTAAGTTAGCCAAACCAAGCTTCAGGAGCTCCTGAAGATACTTAATTATATGCATAAATCGTAGTGACCAAAGGGAGAAGTTTTCTTGAAGCAAAAATCATTGAGGGATTTCTAAATTTGATGAAAGTATCAATTCTAAGAGTTAAGAAGTTTAATTAATCACAAAGAGGATAATTCCAGGGAAAATTACTTTAAGGCATATTGTCGCCCAATAACAAAGATCAGTAATAATAAAAGCTTAAAAATCCAGAAAAAAGGAAACCCCATAAGAGAAACTGTTAACTTCACATCCAAAATGATTCGAGCTAGAAGACAATAGAGACTGATTGTAAATGCTAGAAAAAAAAATATTTGAGGGAAATACTTCTCAAAAAATGAATGTAAATAACTCCACATTTGACAAAAGGCTAAGAACTCATAACTGGTACACATCCTACATGTAAGAAATGGCAAAAGAGGCTTTTCAAGCTGAAAATAAAAACTTGGTTTCAGGTAAAGCTTAAGATCTAGACATATAAATTAGAAACAATCTCTTAGAATAGTAACTATAGAGATAAATCTACTTGATGTTTTTGTTATTTAATTTCTTTTAAGAAACAGTGTGTTGGTTAAAGAAAAGTAAATACAATGAATTGTAGTTTCTGAGGTATGTAGAGATGAAATGTCTCCAAAAACACGATGACAACATTTTAAGTTCCTCGTAATTTATCTGAGGTGGATATTAATTTAAGGCAGACTGTATTAAATTAAAGTTATATTGGATAAGATAAAACTAATTAGTACATTTAAATACTTTCCACAAAGAAGACTCCAAATTCAGATGGCTTCACTGGTAAATTCCATTAAATAATTAAGGCTGAAATATTTGTATATACTGTTAACTTTCAAAAATACAAAAGAAAGGAATATTTCCCAATTTATTTTAAGAGGCCAGTGTTGTTATCTTGATAGGATATCATTCAAAAGTGTTACAAAAATTACAAATTAGTATCCTTCACTAATACAAGTACCAAGGCCTTTAAGAACAAATTATCAACCCAAGTCCAGCAATACATCAAGACATGGTAGCTAAGAAATGCAAAGTTGTTTCAAGATTCAAAATAAAATCAATGAATTTCTATATGTTAGTAAGATACAACAAAAATCATTTCATTATCTCCTTGAAGAAAAAGCACTTTAGTAAATTCAGCACCTAACAGTAACTATCAGAAAATTAGAAATGAAAAAAATCTCAACCTGATAAAGGACATTTATTTTTAAAATCCAGATCAAATTATATTTCATTAAAATACAGAAGCTTTCCCTTTTCTTTTTTTAATTAATTAATTAATTATTTTTTATGTGTATGAGTGTACTGTCTGCATGTAGGTTGGTGCACCTGTGTCCTGCAATGCTACGGAGGTCAGAAGAAGGCATCAGATTCCTCTGGAACTGGAGTTAAAGACGGTTCTTAACTGCCATGTGGGTGCTGGGAATCGAACCTGGGTCCTCTGCAAGAGCAGTCAGTGCTCTTAACCACTGAGCCATCTCTCCAGCCCCAGCTTTCCCTTTTCATAGAAGGCAGAGCAGGCTGGGTGGTCGCTCACTCCCACCACTTACAACATCCTTGTCCTGGTCAGTACAGAATGACAGTGTAACAAAATGAATCATAAGAACTGAACAGAAGAAAGCAAAACTGTCTTCCGTTGTGCACAATATATGCAGAAAATTGTAAGAAATATTTTAAAAATCCAAAGCTGACAAATATATTCATTATGTCACAAAATATATATAAAACCAACTAAATGTCTACATAGGAGCAATCAAAAAACTTCAAAACATGAAACTTTAAACATGTCGTTTACAATATTATAACAAAGAAATTCAGTAGAAATTAAGATAGTGTGGTCTTAAGGATTAACAAATATATTGATTAAGTATAACTGGAAGTAGAAAATCAGCCCATGTTACATGATTTCATTAAGAACAAGATGTCAAAATAATTGAATGGGAAAGAGCATTAGTTTGAACAAACAGTACCACAATACTGGCCATCTACATAGGGAATGAGAGGAACCAAAACTTTCACCGTATACAATGGGAAAAATTAATGAAATTCATTATAGAACAAATCAACACAAGTCTGTGTAGGGAAATCCAGCTTGAATTGCAGGCTAGCTGTCCACCTGGCATGCTTCAGGGCACTGCAGAGCCAAGAGTCTGGCTCCGCCCCAGGGAGGAGAAAGCAGCATGGCCTAGGTGTGAGATGTTGGGTCGAGCAAGGTGTGCAATGGCGTGGAGTTGGGGGGCTCACGATTGGTCCTGGGAACTGAAGTCATTTGGTTTATAAAAACAAGCTGTGGCAAAGAGTACATTTGAATTCCATAGTAACATCAGTACGGAATTTCCAGCCGTTGTTTTTATTAATTATTGTGTGTGTACAGGCTAAGGTAAGCCTGCATTTCTTTCGGGTGGCCAGTGTGGTTGGACAGAGATTCCTTTGTGGATCACCAACCTGGGTAGCTGGTGTTGTGAGTGAAATTCCTGACCCAGCTCTGGGAAGGTAGGAAGTCACGGCCAAGAGTGGAACATATGTCTCGTGGGTCCAGGCTAAAAGCCTAAGTTGGAGTTACTACTTAGATTGGGCTGCAGGAAGTAGCCGGCTGGTCTCTGCGCCGAGGGGCCAGCTCCCCACAGTGTCCGCAAAGAGAGCAGTTTGTCTCCATCCCCCTTAGCAGGGCCGCTTGGTTCCTGTTTGCCATAAAAAGAAAAGCTTCCTACAAGTCTGTTAATGCTAAAGCTTTCTAAAGAACACACATGGTCTGGGGAGATGGCTCAGGAGGTGAAGTACTTGCTGCACAAGCCCAAGGATCTGAGTTTGAATCCCCAGAACTGGATGCAGTAGCCAGTGTAGATCCCAGCAGTCCTCTGGCCAGGTGGGATGTGAAGACAGGAGACTCCTCAGAAGCTCAAGGGACCCTGTCTCTCACAAGAAGGAAAGAGGAAAGTGAGGGAAATGCCAAGGCTGTCCTCTGGCATCCACATAGATGTCCTCTCACACAGGTACTTACACTCACACATCAACACATCAAACACACACACACACACACACACACACACACATTCACAAAGATAAACATTCATGATTTGGGGCTAGATAAATATTTCTTAGTTAGAACCCAGAAAGTATGAAGCAAAAAGTACTAAGCAACCAATAAAATAAATGTAAAACATTTCATGAAGGAAACAATATGAATGTCTATTTGATACATGAAAAGCGTTCAGTAACATTATGCAGGGGATGAATGCAAATTAAAGTCCTAATGTGGTACGGTAATGTACTTAGTGGGAGATCTAGAAGATCAACCACAGTCAGTGTTGCTGGCTGGTAGAACAGCAGTAACATGACACACTACTGCCAGAAGTGGGAAGTGATCTACACACAAATTCATCTGATCATTTTTTTCGTAGGATTTCACATATACTCTATGATTCAGGATCTTCACCTTTGGCTATTTAACTAAGAGATTAAAACATATATTTCAAACATATTTGCACAAAAATATTCACAGGAGCTTCAGATAGGAGAATTCCCAAACTAGAAACACCAGTAATGCACACCAACAACAAATATGGTACACAAATTATTGAATAGTCTCATAATGGAATGCTCTGTAGCCATAAAAGGAGATATTGAGGATGACAGGGTGAATAAACTCAAAGACATTTGAGTAAAAGAAGCCAGGTTAAAAAACAAAAACAAAAACAAAAACATTGCCAGGCGTGGTGGCACATGCCTTTAATCCTAGCACTTGGGAGGCAGAGGCAGGCAGATCTCTGTGAGTTCAAGGCCAGCCTGGACTACAGAGTGAGTTCCAGGACAGCTGGGGCTACAGGGAGATCCTGTCTCAAAAAGACCAAACAAATAAAAAATAAAAATAAATTAAAAAACATGAGACTATGTGGGTCCATGACCATATGAAGCTCCAGAATGGGCAAAGGAGCTGGAGCAGTGAGAGTTAAAGACGAGCAGAGGAGGCGGATCCTGGGGTGCGATGGAAGCGGTCTCTCTAGCAGATCCTGCTGGAGTATTTGTTGTGAAACTGTCAGCTTGTTCCAGCACAATTTACATAAATTTAAGCATGATCCAAAATTGTCATTTGTTTGTGCATGATTTTATCTGCAAGAAATATTAAGTGAATGCAGAAAACGTCACCCAGCTGAACAGAGCTGAGCAGGAACACAAAATCTCTCACATAAAACATGCCTCCAACACGTGCTAGCTCTCTGTGCCTGCCTGAGGTGTCAGGAGGTTTCTAGACTGTCGGAGAAATGCCATTCCTTTGCCCCATGGTGGCGCCTGCTGCACCCCTCCAACCCTCACCTCCATACTTGTCAACATCACATCTTTTTCAATGCAAAATAGAATTTTTTAAAAAAGTCTTACATATTCCAGGCTGACCTGGAACTTGTTATGTAGCTGAGGATAACCTTGAACTCCTGATCCATCTGCTACCACCTCTCAAGTGCTGGGTTTACAGGGTGGACTCTCCAGCTCAGTTTTATGAAGTACTATGGATTGAACTCAGCGCTTCATGCAAGAGCTCTGTCAACTGAGCTGTATCTCCAGTCTCAAAGTGAATATTTATTGTAGTCTTGCTTAACATCTCTTAATATTTTTTGTATATTTAGAGAATTTCATATGTGAGTTTTTCTAGCTTTATCTCTTCTGTCGTTGTGACAAAACACTGACCAAAATAAGAAACAACCCAGAGAGGAAAAGGTTTATTTCAATTTACAGTGCAGTCCATTGTTGAGAAAGCCAGGGAAGGAACTCGTGGAACTGGAGGCAGGAAGTGAAGCAGCTACCATGGAGGGCGGCTTCTTATTGGCTGCTCCCCTGGCTTGCTCAGCTATCTTTCTTATACAGCCCAGACCCACCTGCCCAGGGATGGCACAATCCCCAGTGGGCTGGGCCCTCCTCCACCAATCAGCAACCAAGAAGATGCCTTATACACTGCCACAGGACAGTTATCTGATAACTACAATTCCTCAGTTAAGGGTCCGTCTTCCCAGGTGACTCTAGTTTGTGTCAAGTTGACAAAATCTAACCAGCAACCAAATACACTATCCACCACTCACTTTCCACTCTACTTCCCTCTCCATCTCCCCATTCCTTATAGGATTCATGACCTATTCTTATGTAATTATTATTATTACATATGAATATATCTGTCTATCTAAATATATAGATATAGATATAGACAGATATAGAGCCCAAGTCTATTTAGTTTTGCTTATATGTACAAGGGTATAGGGCTGGCTACTTGGGATTGGACAGCCTCTCAGGCAACTCCTCCCTGGAGAAAATTGATACACCCTTCCTCAGTAGCCATTGATTGCCTATAGCTCTTTATCTAGAGGTAGGGCCTTGTGAAATTCCTCCATCCCTGTGGGCATGCTGACTGGTGTGGTCATTATACAGGTACTGTTAGGCAACCATAATGCTGATATTTCATGGTGCAGCGTCCCTGTCATGTCTGGAAGACACTATCAACCAGCAGGCTTCCTAGGCCTCTGGCTCTTAAAATCTTTCCAGCCCTCTTCTGCAATGCTACCTAGCCTTAGGTTTAGGGGTTTACAGGGGCTGGGCACCCCGTGGTTACTTATTCTCTGCATTTTGAGCAGTTGTGGATCTCTGTAGTAGCCTCTGCTTGCTTGAAGGATGAGAGCTATGGTTATCTATGGGTATACATATGTAAAACTCACTTCCTTTTTTATGGCTCTGGCCTAATATTATGTGTCATTGAGGGAGCCAGCCCCACTTCTGTATTTTAAAAAAGTGATTTTTTTTATTAGCATGATTTTGCATTGCAATTGTGATTTTTAAAAATATATATTCAGGCTGGAGATGTAGCTCACTTGATAAAGTGCTTGCTTAGCATGTATGAAGCCTTGGGTTTGATCCCCAGCACCATATAAAACCAAGTATTGGCACATTCATGTAATGCCAGCATTCGGAAGGTATGTGGGGAGACAGGAGGATCAGAAGTTGAAGGTCATCTTTGGCTACCTAGCAAGTTCCAGGCTAGCCTGGGCTACATGAGACCCATGAGTAAAAGAATAAAACAAAAAACAATGACAACAAAAAGCCTGGAAAAGAAGAAAGATATATTCACCTTAAAATTAACTGGTACTGATATATAGATATGAATGGATTTGTCGAATTTTGAAAAAGGGGTAAATGACATCAATCATAGCATTAAGTCATTATTACCACTTGTTTTTCATAGATATTCCATTTCTGATGTATCTCATCTTACCTCCCTGTGAGAAGCAAACTCCTCACAGGTTTCTGGTGGCATCATGCTTGTTCATGACTCTCTGACCTTGACATTATTTATGTTTACAACATTCACATCTCCCATCTTTGTCAGAGTAATTATTAATAGTCATTAGATTTTAGTTAAAATATCACTTCCCCTGGGATGTTTTCCTGTCTGTTTCCTCCTCACTCTGATTAAATGCCCCTTGTGTAGGCTCTCACAGTACTTTGTGCTCACTTTTAATCATAGATTTTGACACATTTGGAAGCAGCTAAATACCAATCATTTCTCTGAGGTTGTAGCTTTCTAGTGGAGAGCTATGTGTCAAGCCTGAGTCTACATTCCTAGTTAAGTGCCTGGCATGTATTAGCAGTACAGCATAATGCTATCTGAATATTACCCAGTCGTAAGAATGACTGCACTGTTTACTGAACTAGTTAATAGTTTTCTGTGACTGATAAACAGATGAATACAAACATGGTGGCTTAAAACAGCCCATATTTATTATCTTATATTCTAGAGGTCAGAAGTCTGAGATGCATTTCAGAGGGCTCGGTCAAGATGTCTATAGGGTTCTGTTGCATGTGGAAACAGTGGAAAAGCCTGCCTTGCTTGTACTAGTTTCTAAAGTCTGCCCACCTTCATCAAGTCACACACCTCATCTTCAAAGACAGCAACCATGTTCTTCTATCTTTAGCCAGTTGTTTCTTCTTCCTCCTCCTCCTCCTCCTCTTCCTCCTCTTCCTCCTCCTCCTCCTCGTCCTCCTCTTCTCCTTCTTCCTCCTCTCTCTCTCTCTCTCTCTCTCTCTCTCTCTCTCTCTCTCTCTCTTCAAAGTGCCTCATGCACAGCAATTTTATCTGGATGAAGATGTTTATGGGATGTGAAGACCTGGAGCTAGACAATAAGAAGAAAATCCTGTGGTAACCAGCCTGAATTCTTTAGACTGAAGCTAGTGCAGGTGCAAGGTAACCAGGGTCCCTTCTCTGCTGAGGGAAAAGAAGGCTACAATTTTCCTGCTCTATCCCCATCCTAACCACAATTTTGAACCTCCCTGGTTGATTCAGAATAATCTCCCAATTGTAAGATCTTTAACCTAATCCTATCTCAGAGGCCCTCTTTCGAGATAAGGAATCAGGACATGGGCCTGAAAAACACTCAGTCTCCTTTGCCCTTTTCGACGTCCCAGCTGCCTAGGACACCCTCTCTTTCTTTCTCTTTGATTTATTTTTAGTTATGTGTTTGGGGTGTTTTGCCAGTATATGTGTCAGTGCACCACTTGCACGCAATGCCCTCAGTGGCCAGAAGAGGGCGTTGGACACTCTGCAACTGGAGTTAGTGAGCCTTGTTAGCCGCCAACAACAGGACATGGGAAGATTGGGTCCTCTGTAAGAGGAGCCAGTGCTCTTATCCACTGAGCCATCTCTCCAGCCCCTGGAACACTATGTATTCACATGTCGAACTTCCTCTTGGACCTCAAGTCTTTGCTTAGGAGCTGTGGCAACGAGATTCTCTCTACCAAGCTTACTTAAAATTACATCCTATATCTATCCTTGTGCCAACATTCCTGGTTACTCTTAATATGCTCTGGTCTTTATTCTTTTCTCTCACACTTTATTAATTACATTTATTGTGGTTTTTAAACATTTTACCCACTAGATAATATGAGAGCCTATTAACTTTGTTCTGAGTATCCATATATCTCCAGGACATAGAAATCAACACGGAACATTCGCGAAGTGCTTGCTGAGGAAATCAATGAGAAACCAAGGAATGAGAGATTTTTAGGATACTTAAGGTATGCAAATGAAGTCAGTACTGTGCACATGCCCAGTGAAGACTTTCTTTGGAAAAAAAAAAATTGCATCCATCTTGCAGAAGCCTGAAAGAAAGTAAATTCCTTAAAAATAAATTATTATAGCTTTGTATCTAGAAAATCTAAGCACTGAGTAATAGCAGACCGAGAGGTTGAAACTTACTTGAAATACTTTGATAAGAAAGTTATTGTAGCACCGAGTAAACAGCAAGAGACATTGAAGAGGAGGAGCATTGACAAAAGCAAAACATTTCTCATTAGATCAAGTGATGGTGGGATTGCTGGGCTAATATTTGTTGTGACAAAACTTGGAGGGAGTTGGAATTTAATAATCATACTTGTAGATTGAATTAGTCCAGATTTTCTGAGTACACAGTGGTACTACACTAAGTGTGAATCACCTGCAGAGCAACTTTTAGCACTCGCGCTCCTCAGCTTTGTCAAGCAATCTGCTTGCTACAGTCATAAATCCCCACTTTAAAGAAAACTTTAAACTATTCCTACAAATGTAGGAAACATTCTCCTGCTCAGACTAGTCATTTCAAGCAGGATGGCTAACAGAATAGTCCCTTTTTGTCCATGCCACACATTCCAAGTGATGAGTGTGCTGATACACTTTGGTGTAACTCATATGTAACCACATATGGGTCTCTTTGCTTCTGATCATGTTTGAAGAAACTAAGTCCTTTCGATCCACCACAGTCTGAAAGAATAATTGGTCGTATCAAACCTTTAAGCATCTACCACCAAACTATTATTACAAGGTTTAATTTTTTAATTTTCTTTATGTGCATGAATGTTTTGCCTGCATATATGTAAGTGCATCCATATATGCAATGCTCATAGAAGCCAGAAGAGGGTGTCAGATCCCTGGAACAGAAGTTACCAACAGTTGTTAGCCACCATGTGGGAGCTGGAAACCAAACCAGGGTCCTCTGCCAGAGCTTTTAACCACTGGACCACCTCTGCAGCCTGATTATTACAAAGTTTTTAAAATGGACTGGATTGTAGTTACCACACATAGTGCAAGGTGTTCATCTCTGGCCCAACTTTGTCCCCAAGAAGATTTACCTTTTTCTTATTACTTCACTACAAAATCAAGCTACTTCATTTCTTCTGGGATGTCATTATGAGAGAGAGCAAAAGGAAAATAAACACAGAATGTGGGAACATAAGAAAGTATCTTAAGAATTAGAGGGCTCTAATCCTACCATGGTCTCTTTGTCTGTGTTCTGAATACTGTCTCAAAACCATTATGTGCTATATCCCACGGACAAACAAATGATGCAGTGTTGGTATGTACCTGGGTCCCTCACCTTTCAATTCCCAACCGATTTCTTTGGACCTTTAAAAAAAAGCAAAACACCTTTATCCTGTGTTTCTATCAAACCTAAAGTCTGCTGTCATTGTCTGTTCTAAAGAGAGATACTTTTTCCTTAGTTGAATGGCACCTTTCAGATGAGACCTTATTTTATATCCACAGAAATGGGGACAGATCCTGTAAATAACAAAGAAACACTAATCTGGTAGTTGAACAACCTAAATTCCTGCCCCGGTTTTCTCACAAGCTTAAAGCTTGAAACCTCATTTGTGAAAATAAAGCAACTGACCCTTGTCTGCCTTTCAAGTCCATTCAAGTTTATGCATCTGTGATCATTAACTAACATTACTGAGACTCTTCTAGATGTAAGGTACTTATCAAACAATGAATCTATTTTTACCTCTTTATTTTTCTCCTCCCACTCCTTGTTTTGAGGTAGGGTCTCCTGTAGCACACACTGGGCTAGAACTCTGTCTGCAGCTCAGCCTGGCCTTGAACTCGTGACCCTCCTGTCTTGGTCTCCAGAATGCTGAGTTTACAGGTATACACCATCACATATGACTCTGACTTTATTTTCCTGTTGTTGTTTCATTGCACAGTGCTGGGGTTGAACCTGGGGCATGACACGTGATTGGCAAGCACTCCGCCACTGAGCTGCACCCCTGCTCCTTTCTGTCTTCAGTTTTTGAAACAAGAAACTGAGTAATTTGCTAATGTCACACCACCTGTAAATGACAATGTTTAGACTCACTTGCAGATTTTGTCCTCAGAACAAATGTCTCTGCACACACCACACTATCATCCTTAAGAAAGATAGCTCTGGTATTACAGATGGAAAAGACCCCAGTCACTGAACTCCCAGTGCCCCACACCCCGGCCATTAGGTTTCCTTCAGAGTGGCCATGTTTGATAAGGTCTTGGCTTAACCTTTTACTTCTGGGGTAGCCGTAATGCCCATTGGCAAAGGAGAATCCTTCCAGGCTTCAGAAATATTAAAGGGAATATCCTTAGGAATGACGAAAGCTATAAAATGCAAGTTCAGATATTAGCAGCAAATATTGCTTGTCAAGTGAAGAAATCTAGTTTTCAATCAGAGACGATGAAGCGGACAGGGAGGGAATGGGTGCCATGCCTGAAACTGATGCCTGGGTTTTGGTTGCTCATGAAATCCAGTACTATGCACAGACTTCTAATGGTTCAGCCACTCTGTCTTCCCACTCTCTGCCCATATGCCTCTTATTTTTCTTCTTTCATTGTTGAATGACCCTGTACTAGTTTCCTAGGGCTGATGTAACAGATTGCAGGAAAGGTGTGTCCCAAAATGAAAGTAATTCATTACCACCCAGTTCTAGAGGTCCAGAGTCTGAAATCAAGGTGATTCCTGCTGAAGGCTTGTACAGAGAACCCATTCCATGCTTCTCTCCTCGTTCTTGTGGCTCCTGACAGGCTTTGGATTGGAGGATCATCACCCTAGTCCCTCCCTCCCTGCCCATATGGCCTTTCCCTGTGTATGCCCAGATACTGTCTCCCCTCTCTGCCTCTTAGAAGGAGCTATACTATTGGACGTAAGAAAGGCCCATTGTTTGCAGTGATGCTCTCTTCTACAGAGATCATTAAGCTTTATTAAATCTTAAATGTCTTTCTCCCAAAAAAGTTCCCATCTACCTTAAAGATCTACTCAAGTTTCAAACTAGATCTTTAGGGAGTCACTATGAACCCGACCTTCAAGTTCAGTGAAACCCATGTCAATAAATTCTTTCATGTGTTTAATTACCCTTCCCCTGCTACCAGCATGCCCCTCAGCCCACCAGCCTTTTCTTTCTGTAGGTCCATTTTGGCATTTAACATAGTACTATATTCTGAAAAATAATATTTTTCTAGATTATATGTACACAAATTGTTTAGATTTGTCTTTGTGTGTGTGAGTGTGGAAAAGACAAGTGCTAGAATTGAGTGATCTTAATCTGCCCGGTAGAAAATCCTGTTTGGCATAAGTCCTCAATGGATGGGTGAAAAGCTAACTTATTTAACTTGTTTCTGGATTGGCATTATAAACTCTGGAAGAATGGCTTACTGAAGAGCTTCATGTCTAGACATTCCATAGGTGTTTTTGTTTGTAAGTTTAAAGAAAGTAAACAATAAAGGGGAGAGAATATGCTGGCATTGAGTCTTTTAAGTGACATAAATTACCTGATTTTCCAGGGAAAATGTTCCCTATTAATGTGAAGCCAATTTCCACAGAAACGGCTATTTGGTAGAGTAACAAATTTACCCCATCCTGGAATCTCAAATAAAAAAACCATTGTAATGCCATTGTATAGCTGGTTTTATGTTTACTAGCAGCTGTCTTGAAATCTTCACTATTACAGAGTTAAACTATTCCACTGGCATTAAAAATATATTCCCATCACAACAACAACAACAACAAAAACACAAAGATCCTGGTTTACGAGAGAGGTGTTTTACTAAGATGGATTCCATAAAAAAGGAAAGAAAAGAAAAGAAAAGAAAAAAGAAAAGAAAAGAAAAGAAACCATGTCTTCCACTCAGTATAATCTTAAGAATGCCTTCCATCTTCCTGATTCACGGTAGAGGGGTTGTACAGAGGACACCTACTAGGTTTAAGGTGTGTGTGTGTGTGTGTGTGTGTGTGTGTGTGTGTGTGCTTCTGACTGTATCACAAGGCACCTTCCCATTGTGGGCTGAAGAAATAAACTTTGACTTCGAACTGAACCAGTTATCGAGCCTTCTATCAGGTAAGAATAATCTTCCGAGATGTATGCAAAGAGGCTTCATCCTAAGTACCTTCACCTTGCTGAGTTATAACCCACCTCTCAGTATCACAACACATTATCTTAACAAAATAAATCCCCAAATAGGAATGCCAAGCTCCCGCCATGTAAAATCTCTCAGTGTAGTACTAAAAGAGAAGACACAGCTTTCAGAGAGCAACAGGAATGCTATAAGCATGTGATGGCAGATTTGTTTGGGAGAGAGTTAATTACTTCCTAGTTAATTCCTGATAGAACTTCGAGGGCTGTTAAAGAGCTCACTTTGGGTCATTGACCTATCTTTTTATATAAAGGGCCCTCTATTATTTTTTTATTCTACACTTTTTCTTGTAGATAACAGTTCTAATTTTCTAAATTCTCCATCCTTAAACTGACTTGATCCTTTTTAATGATGCTCATGCCCTCAATCAGAACTATGTAAACAATTCATATTACAAATTTCATGAAGACATATGTGAACATTTAACAGGCTTTGAGAGACACGCAAAGTTTAAAATATCTAGGTGTATTTTCTTTCTTGGAGATTATCCTGTCCTAGTAACAGGCAGAGAAAATATTCCCCATGCCTGTGAGTATTTAGGAGTTTCTTTGTGTGCCTAGATCTTTTTCTTCCATAAAGGGAAATGGTGTGCATTGGGGAGGGGGGGTTAAGAGAAAAATGATGGGAGACTTGGAACCCCCCCCCCAACAATCAGATCCTGGGCAGAATTCCTTCGTGCACTTCCATTCCTGTGAAAGTGCGGGGTGGGGTTCCTTTTCACTGTTATCGGCTCCCTTAATTGTTTCTGTCTGTTCCATTTCATTCCTCCATGAAAACATTAGCCTAAGGGACATTTGAAAATCAAAAGATAGGTTTGAAATTTAACAGGAAATGAACAGCCGTGCTACTTCGGTTTTAAAGGAAAAGTTGTGAGGACCAGAGAGAAAGAGCCACAATTCTAAACCCAACATGGCTTTTCTCCTTTTCCTTGTTTCTTTTTGCACTCCCAAATGTCAAGATTAAAAGAAAACTTTGCATGGATTTTCCAATTTTTTTTATCCAAAAGTGTATACAAAGGATGCCATGAGGTATGCACTAATGGGCGGACATAGTTTATATTCGATGAAAATCCAGAGATTTTATAAAATCCAGGATGGATTTCCTGACAGCTATAATTATTTAATTCTTTTAGAATTATCCCTCTCCACCCCCAAACCTCCTGTTGCTAAAATTATTGAGATAATTAAGGAAGTAGTAGGAAGGGTAGAATGTGAACTATCTCAAAGCCTAAATTGAGCAAACAATGGCCAACTCTCTGTTTCACTTGTAATGTAAGAATAGCACTCCTGCATAGCTCTCTCTCTCTCTCTCTCTCTCTCTCTCTCTCTCTCTCTCTCTCTTTCTCTCTCTGTGTGTGTTTGTGTGTGTGTGTGTGTGTGTGCGCGTGTATGCATGAGTTCGCTATGACCTCTAACAGAGAAATTGTCTCCAGACAAAAACAGAACTTGAACTTCAGAAGTCATTGCTTCTCATGCAAGCTGCCCACGCAGCTCAGGGCAGCATGGTTTAATCTGCAAGAATCAGCTATGCTAAATGCTGCTCAAGATGACGCAGAGATATTGTCCATCTTCTCCCTGATTGCAGACACAAAAGATGAGACAGTCCAAAGCTACTCTCAGAGACGCAGCTGAAAATACTGCCTATTTTACAACAATATTCTTTACCTTCACAAGGAAATCAGACAGTTCTAGGAGAGAAAGGCAAGCCATCACCGAACTTGTTTAAAATGGCCCAGCCAGATACAGACATTTTAGCAGTTGAATAATGAGGTGGAAAATATCAGACTTAAAAATAAACAAAAGCCTAGGTGTTTAAACATACAAAAGTTATGAGACCATTTATTTTTGGAAGCACTTTGGATTTACTCAAATGGCCGTGATGAGGAATAGTCCGATAGTAAGCAATTAATTGCCTTTTCCTGCCTTTCAAGAACAATGGATTTGTTATGGATCCAAATTTCTTAAAAAGCAATCATGATTTTAGAATCAATTATCTCATGGAAAGATGGCTAGAGTTTGGTGTTCTTTTGCTGATACTATATTTTATAGACATTGCAGACTTGGAGAAATAATTTAATCAGTAGTTAGATTCAATTATCCATTGATCATGCATTGCACGCATCAGCTTTAAGAACAACAAGACACTAGAACTGTCGGTTATAAAGCACAGAGTTAGGAGGAAAGCTGGCTACCTTCAGTGATCGTTCTCCATGGAGAATGTAATCCTTTGACTGTTTCTATTCCTGGAGTGGACCCAGTATTTGTGGTGGCACAGAGAGGGGGTGAGACACTAGGTATGGGTCTAAAACGGAAGAGCAAAGCAAAAGAACAAATTGCACGTTAAATACTTTGAAGGGAGGGGATGTATTTTTACAGGTATCAATTATCAGTGTTACAAGTAATAAATAATGCTAAATAAAACATGTAACTAAATGGACATAAAAGGCCCTTTACGTACACAGAAGACAAGAAAAGCTTTTTTTTTTCTTCCTATGCTGCAGACTGCAGGCATTTCCCTCTGCCTCTGTCAAGTGCAATTCTTTCTTGATGAATGACAAGGCTGGATAATAGGCTGTGGTCACCATGGCAACCAGACAGCAGCCCTGTGTGCCTAGCATTTTTTCATCTGAAAATGAAACCAGAAGCAAAGAAAAGCTGAAAATGTAACCAACAGATTAACTGATACAAAAAAAAAGAAAAGAAAGAAAAGAAGAAAAAAGGAACAAAAAACCAAGTTAGATTACAAGCCATTAAAATGACAGTGCTGAGTCTTTCTCTTCCTCCTTCTTGCTTTCTCACACACGAACTAGAGATTTTAAAATACTATTTCATAAACATGAAGCAATCGTGCTTCATCTTTATTTTCCAAAAGGCCTCACTTCTTTTAAAATCTAGAAATCACTGTTGTTTTTTTTTTTAAGAGGCAGTTAATTTCATTAAGCATTGCAATTTACAAAGCATTGTGCTTGTGCTGGAATTTCTAAATTCCTTTCCTTTCTGGTACCTTGAACTCTCCAGAGACCAGCAGCTTCATGTGCAACAGTTTTATCTGGGGACTGGGTGGGGTGGAGAAGGGGGGGAGCCCTAGAGCTGAGCAATAAGACAATTCAATATTAACCCTGGTGGATTCTATAGACTGCCGATGCTGGCTGTGGAATAACCCGTGCTGCTCTTCTGTGGAGTTGAAAGAACACTGAAGATCTTTTGTTGTAGTTTCTGCTCAGAAAAAGGTGGCTGAACCCCCATCAGAATATTGTCTATTCCGGCCTTCTACTCCATCTTAAAACCCTTCATTACAGTTTTTCTGAGAGATGCTGTCTGTCTCTCCTGAACACAAATAGAAAAGAAAACAGACCTAGAGGGATATTTCCCCAAAGCAACAGTCCCTGCATTAGATATTTGTTACAGACAAAGAACTTGGAGCTGGAGAGTTAGAGGACAAACCAGTTAGAGCCCCACCCAGAGCTTAGCCTTGCAACTTCAGGTTGATGAACATGGGAGAATCATAAGCCACATAGCTCTCAGAAACATGATGCTCAAGTGAGTCTTACCTTAGGTCTATCCTTTGGTGATGTGATAATACATATTGATATTTAGCATCAATGAGTCAGACACTTGTTACCTTCTCCGAGCTTTGTAGTTTTTTATCTCTAAAATGGGCAAATATTACTTTCTTCATAGGTATGAGCAGATTTCTGAAGTAATATGTTAGGAGATAGCTTGTACAGGCCAAGAGTCAAAGATCCTTCCTGTGATGAGCATGCTGAGTTTTCCAACATATTTAATCATGTATGTATCATGTATGTGTGTGCTGTATGTAAGACAGCATACCGGATGTGGATCAAGTACATCATGCCACACGCAGTGCTTTGAAAATATTACATGGCTCATGAAAAAAAATGGATCACCTAGAGATGTTGCAAAATATCTTTACAGGAGAATTCTAAAGAAAGCCACCTGACTCTCCCACCTGTCCTAAAGAGTAGAAAAAGACTGACCAGCTCCAGGCTCTTCTTTCAGGAACTTCCCCTTGATAGACAAGAATACTGAAGTAAAGAAAGAGGCCCACAAAACAAGTTCACAGACACTGGCGAAAGCATGGGGCATCCAGATGCTGGTAAGCATCTAATACGTGCCGGCACACAGCACTCCCAATTTTCTTCTCAAATGCCCAGTGGTTGCAACTGGCCACCCACAGCAAGGGCTAATAAATCCTTCCATTGTCCCCATTTCCCCAACACACACGAATGCAAAGTAAACAGTTGGATCAAAGCTTTTAATATGCTTTGTACTGTTTTATTTGAAAAGATCAGGTCTGATATTTGAGAGGAAGAGTCCATCTGGCTGGGTTGAGCTCAAGAAGCCTCAGACAAATCGTAAACAAGACCAGGACACAAAGTCCTCCCAGCCCACAGCCTGCCGCTTGCCCCTGCTGGAGGATCGTCCCCTGCTCGCCTGGCTTTTCCAAACATTTATGCAAAGGGAGTTCAACGGATTGAAACTGACCCTCTCACAAGCTTCTTCTAGAATTTTCTAGTACATATATTGAAAGTTATCAACGATCACCAGTTCTGTCTCAACTTTCTATTGGCCTAAGGTCACACCTGTTCATAGCTTTGACATTTCTATCAGTGCACTCCATAGAGTTTTGTATAACATTAAAACCCTCAGTGGTTCAAATAAACTCCTTAATAGTTTATTAGAAAAAAGAAAAGGAAAAAAATGAAGGGCAAAGGAATAACAGCTTCATTCAGTATATAAAATCATGTGTCAGTTCCTACGATATTTGGAGCTTTCTGTAGACAGTGGCCACAACCAGCTCGCTGCTTTGACACATCCTCAGTGCCTAACGGCATGTGCAGCTCATAGTAGACACTTAATATTTGTTAATCAAATGGATGATTGTTGAGGTCAGTGTTCATATTGTGGTCCTTCCATGGACTTGTGACTACATGCAAGTTGACTTTTCTAAGTATGACTTCTCCTCTGTAAAATCTGAAGAAACTTCCTTGTATGTCTGTGTATGCTTGTGTATGTACAGCTACACATCTGTGTAGGTTTATGTGATCATGTGTGCACCTATACGTATAGGCCAGGAGATAGCCTTAGGTGCATTCCTCAGGCACCGTCCATCTGGTTTGTTTTTTTTCTGGAGACAGGGTGTTTCTCCTGGCCTGGAACTTTCCTTGTAAGCTAGGTTAACAGGCTAGGGAGCCCCCAGGGTCCTGCCTGTCTCTGTGGGTCCTGCCTTAGCACTGGGATTAAGTCTGTCTCACCACACCTGGACTTTTTATCTATATTTGGGGGATGGCAACTCAGGGTCTTATACTTGCCTTTCGAGTACTCCATCCACTAAGCTATTTCCTCACCCCCAAGAGAAAAACTCTTTGCTAGATTGCTGTGATTTACACGTACATGACTGCATAGTGCCTGACACAACCCAGTAGGTCTAAAATAGCTATTTATTTGTCTCTGCTTTTAAAACTCAATATCTTTCAAGACTAGAGAGATAGCTCAGCTGTTAAGAGCACTGGCTTCTCCTGCGGAGGACCCAGGTTTGATTCCCAACACGCACATGGCAGCTAACAACTGTCAATAACTCTTGTTCCAAAGGATCCAATGCCCTTTTCTGACCTCCTTTGGCATTGCACAACACGGGTGCACTAATATGCAGGCAGTAGATTCGTACACATCATAAAAAATAACAATAATAAAGTTATAGCAGCCAGCTATGGTGGCACACGCCTTTAATCCCAGCACTTGGGATGCAGAGGCAGGCAGATCTCTGGGATTTCAAGGCCAGCCTAGTCTACACAGTGAGTTCCAGGACAACTGGGTCTGCAGGGAGACCCTGTCTCAAAAAGACCAAAAAAAAAAAAGTTATAGCCTTTAATTTGGAGAACCAAGCTGAAATATTAATTAATAAGACCACAGAGTCCCCAGAAATTTCATCATTTTGTACAATTAACATATGCTAATAAAATGAATGGAAAGGGGCTGGAGAGATGGTTCAGCAGTTAAGAGTGATGGCTGCTCTTGCAGAGGACCCTGGTTTGGTTCCCAGCACTCACATGGTGGCTATCAACTGTCTTAACTCCAGTTCCAGGGGACCTGATGTCCTATTCTAACCTCCTTGGGTATTGCCATTCCAAAAGCTCCTTCCTGAGTCTTTGGAAGCCCCTGCCGTGTTGGCAGAGGATCTACAAGTACACGGAAGGCTCATTCCCAGGAGAGTCACTCCATGGACCTATTGTGAAGGTTGTAGGCACAGACAAGCAAATGCTATCTGCAACTAACTAGAGCCAAGAAGTGGAACATGATGAGAAACCCAGAATGGAAAGAGCTTAGAACCACAGTGTTGTAGCAGTTGAGGGACCAAACACAGATGCACAGCAGTAAAGCATTAGTCTAAGGATGAGCTCCTATGCTTGCACATCAGGTAAACAAATCACAAATGGCAAATTGATGCACAGAGCACTAGCTTAGATTAAAGATAGAAGTATTTGGACATTTACTGAGCATCTACCATATATCAGAAGGTGAATAAGATATATATATATATATATATATATATATATATATATATATATATCCCTTAGCTTAGGAGATTGTCACACATCTGTATAGCTCAGGCTCCAGACTGTAAGGATTTCTATCAAAAATCTGCTGCTTAATGGCTGAATAACAAGGCATACTACTTACATTTTCTTGTCACAGGTTTCCCATCTGTAAACTGGGACATAATAATATCCTGCCTCACGATTGTTTGTCACATGAAACTTGTGGGGCTGAGGAGGTGGTTCAGTTAGTAAAAGTACTTGCTATGAAAGCAAGAGGACATGAGTTCAAATCCACAGCGCCTACCTAAAAACACATGAGACGAGCCGTCCATTTATTTCAAGAGACCAAGATTAAGTGTCTATAGAAGCCATACTGATATGAAGCTACTCTCTAAGTGGAGGTCCTGGGAATGAAGGAGACTCGGTAGCTGAGGCCAAGCCAGGGCTGCAGAGGCTGGAGGCCTTGCCCTGCTATGAGATGTGACATAGCTTAGTTGGTAAAGTGCTTGCAGTAGAAACATGAAGATTAAAGTTCAAGCCTCAAAAACCCATGTTAAAAAGATGTGGTGATACATACATGTCATCCCAGTACCCGTGTGGCAAAGACAGGTGGGTCTGGGGCTCCCCACGGTAGCTGAGTTGGCGAGTTGTGGTCCAGTCTGAGACCCTATCTCATCAACACTGAGACTGACCTCTGGACTCCACATAGATGCTCAGGAACATGCACACACGGGAATAGGCAGAGAGAGGAGGGGGTGGAGACCACGTCTACAGCCATGCCACTCTGAACAAACCAGATCTCATTAGAAACAGGGACGGGACATGTGATGGGTCTCACCATGATCAGCACTCAGGATAACTTCCTGCAGAAACCCAGGAAGGCTAAGTGAATCTCCCAAAGTTATAATTCAGATGTGGTCATTCTTCTGACAGGCCTCTGGTGACTGCACTGGCTTAAATGGCTCTGCTTTCATCCCTGCCTCTCCACACTGTCTCCCTGTCAAGTCACTCTAGGGAGAACACATTTACTCCCCACCTCCACCTGTCCAAGTCTCTATAACCTTCATGTCTCAGGACAGAATCCTTCCTCTGCTCTGTGAATTCCCCATCCTCTATGCTACGAGCCACCTCCAGTTCTCTTGGCCAGGAAACAGAGTCTGTTTTCAATTCACATCATGTGCTGTCTTTTTAACTGTTTCATCCTTGGTTTCTTTCATTTAAATTTTTATTAATGTATTATCATCATCATCATCATCATCATCATCATCATCAGTATTACTGTTATTATGTGTATGTACGTGAGGTGTGTTGGTGTCAATGCAGGACACATGTGCCACTGTAAGAGGTGAGCATGTGGCAGCCAGAAGACAGCTTTTAGGAGTCAGTTCTCTCCTTCCGTCATGGGCTCCAGGGATCAAATTCAGGTTTCCAAGTTTGCATGGAAAACATTTTTATCCAGAGCTATCCCTCTGGCTCCACTTATGTTTTGTTAAAAAGGTGCTTAAACATAGTAATCACGTGATACATATTTTCTATTTGCTTGACAGCTATGAGGAATAAAAAACATATATGAAGGATGGAAGAATGAATAAGTAAATTTATATGCTTACCTGTAGGCAAGATGGCTTTATAATAATGGCTAAGCTGACATAAGGATTAGTGTCGGTATTAATGAGTATGAATTCACACTTATCAATATCTACTATGAGTTAGGAATGAATGAAAACCTAGAAGAGCACAGTAGGGATGAATGCAAAACCCGTATTTGTCCCTCTGGTGTCCACAAACCAAAGGATGGAACGCGCATTTATCAAATCCAGCCCAAATACATAATTACAAACCATGAATGGTAGAAAGAGAAACATTACAGCAAGTCACAAGAACACGAGGGGACAAGATCTAATTGAGGGTAGGTCATGGGTGGCTTCCTTGGGGAACTGATGTTTCAATTCAGATTTGAAATGATGGTAGCAGTCGTTCATGGGCAGGACCATGGCTTGATGGCAGGGGACTGAACAGAGTGGCCATTAATGACATCTTCCCCTGCAATCAGCTTCCGGGACTGTGTGCTGATGAGAAGTGGCCTGGCATCGTGCTAATAATTTTAAGTGTATGTCAAAAGGAGAGAGGCAGACCATAAGAAGAATAGTTTTGAGAAGAATGTGATGGAGGAAGAGAGAGATAAGACTCAGGGGGAAATAGCTCAATGAATAAATAATAAACCTGAGTATGTAGAGGAAAAGAAAAAAACCCAAACAGAAAGGAAAGGTTGGGGACATCATCATTTTCCATCCCGGATATGGCAAATAAATCCTTTAAACCTTTAACTGCAACCATTTTTTATTTTGCAGTTAAGCTTTCTGCAATTGGACTTGTAGCAAAAAGTTCTGACTAAAAGGAAATCCTTTTGTACCATACAGGAGAATAAGCATTATGTATCCATGAGCTAAGCAATATGACACCACTGCCTATCAGATATATGAGGTGGTAGAAGCCATAAATAAGGTGAGATGCGATCAATGGTGAGAAGTGAGACTGAAGTCTCTATGTCTTTGGCTGTGGTTAAATTCTATTTATAAACACTGTTGTTGGGGCTGGAGAGATGGCCTAGCGGTTAAGAGCACCGACTGCTCTTGCAGAGGACCTGGGTTCAATCCCCAGCACCCACATGGCGGCTAAGAACCATCTGTAACTCCAATTCTAGGAGAACTCCAGTTCCAGGGGAATCTGACGCCCTCTTCTGACCTCCGCAGCATTGCACGACACAGGTGCACAGACCTACATGCAGACAGTACACTCATACACATACAAAAATAAAAAATTAAAATTAAAAAAAAAATAACCACTGTTGTCCATGTGCTAAGGTGGCAGAAGTTTTCTCTTGAGGAAGGAAAAGGCACACGGAATTGTATAGACTGTTTCTATGGTGCTATTCCAGGTCCTTAAGATATGAAGATTTGAAAAAGGAAACAGAATGCGCATCAAGACCCCAGAGACAGTGCATTAACAATTTCATATTCAAAGAAAACTGTTTAGAGTGCGGTTCTGGGCCCCATGAGCCCAGGTATGTTTCAAAGAAGTAGCCTGTCCTCTGAATTCCCATCCATCTGGTTGACGAACTCCTCTAACTGCTGGCATAGACACTTGTTGATGCCTACAGAAGAAAGAACTGTTTGTTTGGGGATACCTGTGCTTTTGATTTATTAATTTATTTTTATTATGTATATGAGTGCTGTGCCTTGTGCTGGATAGCTTTAGTGTCAACTTGACACTCCTGGGTTGAGAGAGTCTCAATTAGGGAATTGGCTCCATTGGACTGGCCTGTGGCCACATCTGTGGAGTATTGTCTTGATTGTAGAGCTATGTGGGAGAGCCTAGCCCACTATGGGTGGTGCCACCCTGGGCAGGTTGTTGTGTACCGTATAAAAGGGCAGGCTGGGCATGGGCCAGGGGAGCAAGCCAGTAAACAGCATTCCTCCATGGCCCGTGCTTCAGCTCCTGCCTCCAGGTTCCTGCCCTGAGTTCCTGCCTTGGGCTCCCTAAGTGATGAACTGTGACCCAGGAGATGTAAGTTGAATAAACCCTTTCCTCCCCAAGTTGGTGTCATTCAGAGCGTTTTGTCACAGCAATGGAAGACAAACTAGAACAGAAATTGGTACCAAGAGTGGGGTGTTGGCTGTGAAAAACCTGACCATGTGGATGTTTGGAGAAATGTGGAAGACTCTGGAACTTTGGGCTGGAAAAGCTGTTGACTACTGTAAGCAGAGCTTAATGGGCCATTCTAGTAGAAGCCTGGAAGAAAGCATTGATGTAAAAAATGTAGTTCCAGAGGAAAATAAAGACTTAGGCAGCAATTGGGATCTTTTATAAAAGAGTCTGGGGCTGGAGAGATGGCCTAGTGGCTAAGAGCACTGACTGCTCTTGCAGAGGACCCGGGTTCCATCCCCAGCACCCATGTGGTGGCTGAGAACTGTCTTTGGCTCCAGTTCCAGGGGAATCCAATGCCATCTTCTGACCTCCATGGCATTGCATGACATGGGTGCACCAACCTGCATGCAGACAGTACATTCATACACATAAAAATAAATAAATAAAATAAAATAAAAAAAAGGAATAAAGCTTTATAAAAATAAATAAATAAATAAATAAATAAATAAATAAATAAGTCTGGCCACAGTTTGCCCACAGCCCAAATGCTTGCCTAATGCTAAGTTGAAAAGCAATGGACTAATGTCTTTGGCAGAGGATATTTCAAGACAGCCTAAGATAGAAATGGTGGTGTGGCTTTTAATGGTGAATATTGTGCAGATCTACAGTGAAAAAGAGCAAATGGGGCAGAAAGAAATGCAGAATGTACAGTTTGGATCTGAAAAGTACACTAGGAAGATTAAAGGTGTGGCCAAGGCTTGTGAAGAAGAGGCTCCCTTTCATAAGGTGATTAAAGTTATTAAGGAGAGGCCTGGAGATTTACAAGTAAACAATGGAAAAAGTGTGATTAAGGAGGGGCCTTGAGATTTACAAGTAAACAAGAGAAATAGTACCTTCAGGGCAAGACCACACCCAGCTAAGCCTCCAATTTTTGAAAAGAAAGTACTAAAAGGGTTTTCTGCTCCAACAAGTCCAGGGTAGAGAAAAGTTGCAAATGTGGTTGAAATAGGCCAGGGTCCATCCCAAACTTGCAGCTAAACTCAGCAGTTTCACTCACATGGTGCTGGCTTTAGAGGAATGAAGTTTGCAAGAGTGAAGGTGTCATCAGTTCTTCCTCCACGGTTTCAGAGAGCTACAGAGGCCAGGCAGAGTGCAGCAGGGGAATCCCTGAATAAAGAAGGCCCTGATAGGCCATTGCGTGAAGCTGTGAATGTGAAGCCTGGTTGGCAACGGAGACCCCAAGAAGATATTCAAGATGCCAAAGCTGTGAGATATTTGCCAAGCAGATCTGCATACAGGGAGTGGTACCAGTCTAAGGAAGAGATCCATGTTGCAAGCAATCCTGGAAGAGCTGAGCCATCTAAGCCCTTTGGAAGTCAAGTCCCAGAAGTCTCACATGGAGCTTCTAGACTTGGAGTTTGCCCTGCAGGCTTTCAGTATTGTTTTGGTCAAGTATTTCCTCACTATGCCTTTATTCCTCCCTTTTGGAATGGGAATATGTATTCAGTTCCACTGTACATTGGGAATTTGTAATTTGCCTTTTGATTTTACAGGAGCTTACAGTGAGGAGATTGGCCTGAGTCTCAGAAGAGACTTTGTTTTTTGTTTTTTGTTTTAATTAGTTTTATTTATTTCTGTATGTGTATGAATGTACTGTCTGCATGCAAGTTTGTGCACCCGTGTCGTGCAATGCTGTGGAGGTCAGAAAAGGGTGTCGGATTCCCCTGAACTGGAGTTCTCCTGGAATTGGAGTTTCAGATAGTTCTCAGCTGCCATGTGAGTGCTGGGGATTGAACCTGGGTCCTCTGCAAGAGCGGTCGGCACTCTTAACTGCTAGGTCATCTCTCCAGCCCCGGACTGTAGACTTTTGAATAGAATTGAGACTGGTAAAGACTATGGGGGCTTTTAAGATTGGACTAAATGCATTTTGTATTTTATATGGTAAGGAGCCTATGGGGGCCAGGGAGTGGAATGTGGTGGTTTGAATGAAGCAGAGATCAACAGGACTGTTTAATCTGTGGATTCTGGTCAGCTGGGGCTGAAGAATCAGCTGTACGTAACAAGAGACCAGAACCTGAAGTGAAATCTTTGTTGTAGTGGGACAATTGATGCTGGTTAGCTGGGGCAGAAAAATCAGCTGTAAGTAACAAGAGACCAGCATCACTGTGGTGAAATCTTCTGGGAAAAATTTCTTCAGGGTCAGCACACAGAAGCTATGTTCCAGAAGGGGCCCAAGACTCCATGTCAAGCCAGAAGCAGGACTTGGTAACGTGTAAGAGTCTCCTATATGGTTCTGGTGTTGAAAGCATGAAGGGGTCACAGAGAGCAGCTGAGGCCTGGCACTATGAGAGGGTGGGAAAGGCCACTGGTCAGAGTGCGGCCTTGGTTGCAGTGAAGACCCCAGGATTCCAGGGGTCAGGAAGAGAAGTTGAGGTTTCGCATCAGGAGAGGTCAGAAGCAACCTCCGTTTCAGTGGCCACCCCAGCTTTTTGGAGATGCCGGGACCATGGGATGACCACCAAGAGCAGCGGCAGGTGTGGAATGGAGTCGGCCTGGGCCTGCCAGATGAGCTGTGTGTGCCACAGAGGACAGAGTCAGAGATGGGGAGCTACCAAAACCCTTTGAAGCCCAAAAGATTGTGAGTGAGTCCCAGGTGTCCAGCCTTGAGCTACTTTGCTGGACTTAGGTTTTGTTCAGGTGTGCCTGATTCTTCCCTTTGAAATAAGACAGCACTTGTTTTGGATCTTACAGCAGCCCACAGTTAAGAGACTTTTAAGAGACTGTGAACTTTTAAGTGTTTGGATATTTTAAGGACTGTGGGGCTTTTAAGGATGTACTATCTTAGGTTGTGATTAATATTAACATCATACTTTGGGGACAAGAACTGGAAAGGTGGTGGTTTAATAGTGATATGTTTTGTGTGTCAATTTGACAAAGGGTCAATTGTGCTGGATAGCTTTAGTGTCAACTTGACACACCTGGGTTGAGGAAGCCTCAGTTGGGGAATTGGCTCCATTGGACTGGCCTGTGGCCACATCTGTGGAGTATTGTCTTGATGGTCGAGCAGTGTGGGAGGGCCCATCCCACAATGAGTGGTGCCACCCTGGGGCAGGTTGTGTACTGTATAAGAGGGCAGGCTGGGCATAGGCCAGGGGAGCAAGCCAGTAAACAGCATTCCTCCATGGCCCGTGCTTCAGCTCCTGCCTCCTGGTTCCTGCCCTGAGTTCCTGCCTTGGGCTCCCTAAGTGATGAACTGTGACCCAGGAGATGTAAGTTGAATAAACCCTTTCCTCCCCAAGTTGGTGTGGGTCAGAGTGTTTTGTCACAGCGATGGAAGACAAAATAGAACATGCCTACATGTATGTAAGTGCACCTGTATGTGCAAGTCCTGAGGAGGCCAGAAGAGGGCGTTCAGAGCCCCTGAACTGAAGTTGTGGCTGATTGTTATCCACCATGTGGGGGCTGTGAACACAGTTCCTCTCTAAGAGCAGCCAGCGCTCTTAACCACTGAGCCATCTCTCCAGCCCCTGCCTGTGCACTAAAACGTCAATGGGTTTGGGCTTGAAGAAGAAACCAGAGAACACAACATGCAGATTTCTGAGAAGAGGGAGGAGAGCAGAAACTTCGAGCATAAAAGATAAGAGCATAGCCAGGCGTGGTGGTGCACACCTTTAATCCTAGCACTTGGGAGGCCGAGGCAGGTGGATCTTTGTGAGTTCAAGGCCAGCCTGGTCTGTAGAGGGAGTTCCAGGACAGCTGAGGCTACAGGGAGACCCTGGCTCAAAAAGAAAAAAAAAAAAAAAAAAAAAATGATAAAAGCATCTACTTAACCCTTTCTCCAAGATAAACGGTGTCAAGAAACCTGAGTAGAAGTGAATTCGCCAGGTTCCCCCTTCATTGTGTGTTTTCTGGTGTCAAAAGATCTGTCTTTGGAGAAACTTTCTCTGAGCTGTTAAGTCTTTAATTCTGTAAGGCTCTTTTATTGAAGCACTAACACCCTTGGGAGGAACACACCTTATTCAATAATATCTCAAAGAAGAATTAATCCATCAGTTTTTCTCTGTTAGATATTAAGAGGAGCCCTGAGACCCCAAAGGAAGGAAAGACCTGGGAAAGGTGAGAGCTGGGTAGAGGCGCTAAGGACTGGGAGACTATGGCTGGGGTGGGTGGGGAGAGAATCCCATCAACTGCACAGTTGTGTGAGGGCCTCTGTTGGCTTCCAATAAATAGCCCCCAGCCTGACCCAAAATTGCTGTGAGTACAAATAGTTTACACAAAGGAGTCGCATGCATCTATTCCACAATTAAAATATACCATATTCAGGGCATTGGCTCTTTAGTAACCGTGGAATTTCATGTGGTTGAATGGTTAGCCAGATGAAAAAAAAATTATAAGTTACATACCAGATTAAGAGGGGGCGAAAGATCTGCTTAGTGCAAGTGTGGTTGCCTCGCCCACCTCATGCTGCTGTGAATGGGTTCTTGCTGACTGGCATCGGGACCCAAAGCAGATTGGCCACTCAGAGAACAGGGCAGAAACGCCTTATCCCAAGATGATCCCTCTCAGTCTCTCTCTGTCTCTGTCTCTCTGTCTTTCTCTCTCCACACACACACACACAGAATACACATATGCTAGGATTTAGAACATTATACAACTTTAAAAGTAGTTTTTTGATGATACCAGTTTATAAGCAAAG
The DNA here is from genome assembly GCA_009823505.1 of Rhizomys pruinosus. Taxonomy (NCBI): domain Eukaryota; kingdom Metazoa; phylum Chordata; class Mammalia; order Rodentia; family Spalacidae; genus Rhizomys; species Rhizomys pruinosus. The sequence goes on along the minus strand of VZQC01008050.1, from coordinate 3,505,558 downwards.
GCAACAAACTTTAAGAAGAGTTGCTTACTCAGCATGGAGTGGTGCAAAGCAGCCTAATAGGGCTGAAATTGGAGACCAGTTCACTCTGTTACAAAAGATACAAATGAATGGTTTCCATAACTTGTTTTTGCGTGACTTTTTTTTTTTTTAGTATTTAAGGCCTACTTCTAAAGTTTGCGTGGCACTGGGTCAAAGAGGATAATCATTTGATTCCTGCAATTCAGGTGACACATTTGACACTTTACAAGCTATAGACCCTCTTCTCTAAAGGCCTAAGTTAGAAGGCTTCCGTCATCCACCTTGGGAGATTGTGTTTCAAAAAGTTAATTCAATGTGTTGGTGTCTTATGTTCATTTATTTAGGTAGGGTTGTATTTTGTTCTGTTTTGTGTTGCTCCTGCCTGAAGCTCACAAATGTGAGAATTACAGTCACTACAACTGGCATAGGTCTGTGTGTTTTAAAAAATACTGAAACATTTCAAACCAAAAAGATCCTTCCACTCATGATGGGACCCACATAGGCTGATGTGGCCTTGGTGTTTATGAGGTCAAGTTCAACCCCTACAGAAGCCAGACTGTAGATATACTGAGATATTAACTAGTTCAACCTAAGCTCAGGTGCCACTGCGCAAATGCCATGGTTTCAAGGAATTATGGGTTGTGTGCACAAGTACATACTGAATTTTTGTGTGTGCTTATTTGACATAAGTATTCAGCTAAATGTAGAACAGCCAAGCTACCTTTTTCTGTCAAGAAATTAGTAACCTACTAAAATGAATGCAGTTTCTTAGGGATAGAAACACAACTCAAGGGTCATCAGTGTTTTCTCCTTGCCACTGATTCTTTCAGTCTTCTAGAGAAGCTGAGGGTCCTTCCTATTTGACTTTGGAATGCAGTGATCACCATTTCCACACTGGCTCACAATGCTCATTGATTGTGTTTACTTACTGGAGTCAGTCAATGGACTGCATTGAGCAGGGTTATCCTTCGTGTTAGTTAGGCTTTCTCATATTTCATTCTTTTGTGGGGAGCAGGCAAATGCTGTTTATTGAGTCTTTGTGTATTTCATATGTAACATCTCAGTCAGTCTTACTGTCTTTTAGATATTCTTTCCAGTCTCTTAATCTTTTTATCTTTCTGTTCCTCAGTCAGGCAGAAACATAAATCATTAATTCTTCTGCCACCAAATGCTCCTTAGGACCAGCATGTCCTCATTAGGTGAGAGCTTTGAATTGTTTTTACAGGATTATCTATCTATCCATCTATGTATCTATATATCTATGGATCATCTATCTGTCTCTGTCTATCTGTATCTATCCATCTATGTATCTATGTATCTATGATCTATCTGTCATCTATCTATCTATCTATCTATCTATCTATCTATCTGTCTGTCTAGTAGGTCCCAGGATAGCTTTTTAGTTTCAGAAGTTGACTACTCATTTTATTTTGTCATGATGGGAAGACAAGATAGGATACTACAAAGCAGAGAAGACAACAGAGAATTAATAACATACCCATGCCAAGGAGCTTCTTTCCCTCTACACTTTCTTATATTCAGTTTTGGAAACATGTGCATCAAAATCTCAATTCCTAGTATACACATTCCTTAATGATCATTATGAATAGTAAATTTGGGGAAAAAAATGAAAGAAATGTTATCAATCATTTGTAGAATAAGGCAGAAAGCTATTTTACTACCAGAATTAAATTTAGGGACAAACTTTCCTGATTAATATGTTTAGTAAATGGAAAGTCAATGGTACAATCATAATTAAAAGACTTTTCTTACAGTTGTAGGCATTGCACAACACAGGTACATTTATACACATGCAGGCAATATCATATACATAAAATAAAAGTAATTTTAAAAAATTATAAAGGATTGGAAACAGCTCAGGGGACTGTTGATGACTGATGATTCTGAAGGCCAGCCTGGTCTACAGAGTGAGTTCCAGGAGAGTTGGGGCTACAGGGAGACCCTGTCTTGAAAAAAAAAAAAAAAAAAAAAAAAAAAAAAAGAATCCTGGAATCTGAGAGTGATGGCTCATGCCTGTAACCCCAGTATTTGAGAGGCTGAGGCAGGATTGTTGTGAGTTCAAAGCCTGGACATGGAGTGAGACTCTATCTCAACAAACAGTAACAACAAAAGAGTAGTGGAAATTTGTGTTATTGAAAATGGTTAAAGGAATAGCAGTTGCTTATGCCATGGGAGAAACCTTGAGAGAGGATGAAATGATGGTCTAGAATTTGAGCAGTGAGTGGTTCTCTGCCTATCTTTCCAATGCCTTCAGCAACAAGCAAGGCAACCTGTGGGAAATGCCAACTCTGCTCTCTCTTCCAGATGCACTGAGTGACACCTCTGTGTGGGGTCTAGTGGCTCTTCAAGGTCATTTTGACACACAGTCCAATCACAGTGTCACTTCATGAACCCATGGTTGTCATGAGGGGACAGCCACAAGACACTGAGTTATTCTGACTTTGGGACAGCAAAGAACAGAGGTTAGGTCTGTTGGCGCTTACTCTTTCCCCTTCTTAGGTGACAGCAAAAGAGGAGAATGTGCAAAGACATTCAGGGGGAAAGGCTGGAGGGTTCTTTCCACTCTTCCTGTGTCCCTCCCTGTTTTTCTCCTTTGTTCTTTCATTCCTTTCAAACAAAGTACAGAAAAAGCCATATAACACTTTCTACAAGTGTTTGTACCACCATGTGAATTGTTAATATGGTACATAGATGAACCATCAAGCCAATAGTGGTAGGATAAGAAATGAAGCCAATCATGCATCAAACCCAATGGCTTTTGTGGAGTTGCTTGTAATTCTTGAGATAAAACCCAGGGTCTTGCATATATTACCACTGAGCTCCAAACCTCATATCTCACTGCTTAGCTCAGGTTGGTCTCCAACTCATGATCTTCCTGCCTTCACCTCCAGAGGGTTGTGGTTACAGGACAGCCAGCCTGCAATGGCTCTTAACAATTCCCAGATAGGAGGAATAGCCATGAATTTTCAACCCACCAGTGGAGGGACAGAAACAAATGCCAATAATAAAAGGAAAGGAAACAAGAAGGGAGGGAGGGAGGGAGGGAGGGAGGGAGGGAGGGAGGGAGGGAGGG
>VZQC01008050.1:3479744-3501803 GCA_009823505.1 Rhizomys pruinosus | reverse complement strand
AAAAAAAAAAAAAAAAAAAAAAGAATTCCATCCTCTGGAGTAAGACTGTGGAACTGCTTTTTCATGACGTTCAAATTATTTTAAGAATTTGAAGTGAATTGAAATGCCTTCTTTTTTTTTTTTTTTTTTTGGTCTTTTTGAGACAGGGTCTCCCTGTAGCTCCGGCTGTCCTGGAACTCACTCTGTAGACCAGGCTGGCCTTGAACTCACAGAGTTCCGCCTGCCTCTGCCTCCCAAGTGCTGGGATTAAAGGCGTGTGCCACCACGCCCGGCTAACATGTGTTTTTAAGTCATATTTACTTTTGCTCAATTTTCTGAGGACAAATGATTTCCAAAGCCACTTTCCCTAAATCTCAGCTTTCCGAAAGGTAATTATCAGCCCAAAGAGAGAACAAGAGAGATGCCTACATAGCTGCTTCTTAATATCATTAGTGTGTGTGTTTGCGCAAGCACGTGAGTGCTCGCGCGCATGCGTGTGTATGTGTGTGTGTGTGTGTGTGTGTGTGTGTGAGAGAGAGAGAGAGAGAGAGAGAGAGAGAGAGAGAGAGAGAGAAAGTTATGCTGATAGTTTTAAGGAAGACACCTGAAACCCTAATTTCCAGCAGTTAACAGTACCATTTGCTCTTAGAGAGGACCCAGGTTTGATTCCCAGCACCCACATGTTGGTTAACAGCCATTTGTAACTCCAATTCTAGGGGAAATCTGACACATCTCTGTGGGCATTGCATGACACAGGTACACTTACATACAGGCAGGCAATACACTCATACACATAAAATAAAAATAAACAAAATAGTTTTTAAAGCCAAGCATGATGTCATGCTTGCAGATACCAGCTCTGCGGAGATGGAAACAGGTGGATCCCCAGGCCTGGTTGGCCAGCCAGTCCGGCTTATTTGGCAAGCTCTAGGCCAGTTAGAGACCCTGAGTGGTGGATATCTAAGAAACGACGACAACGAAAGGCTGTCCTCTGGTCTCCACAAGGAACACAAACTGCATGCACATGCTCATGGATATGTGCACTTGGGCACAGATGCACACACACACATACACACACTAAAATAAAATAAAATGAAACTTGAATCTGGCTTGAATCTAAGGATGAAGGGAAAAGGATGTTCATCGGGAGCATGAATAAAATAGATGCACATGTTATAATAGATATTAAGGTAATACGAGCTAGCACAGTTAAATGTTTGCTAAGAAGATTAATGTACGGATTTATTTATAGAAATCTAAGACTCAGGGATTTTTTAAAGTAGTAATCATCATACTCCCCTTCCCATTCAGTAATCCATTTATAGAAAATTGCATTCAGTTTTGAGAAGCACATTTCATAAGGCAGGCAGACATACAGGTGTGGAGATCTGAGAACGATAACACAGTACTTAGGGAGACATGGCTCAGAGGAAGACATGGAGAGGGTCATCCTTTGTTTCCTTTAAATATTTAAAGGACCGACAAAAAGAAGGGAGATCAGATTTATACTATATGCCTTAAGGGGGCATGGAAGAGGCCCTTGTGATTCAATATATGGAAAAGGTATTTAAACCACCTGAGTTGGAATTTCTCATCAGGGAGGTGGTTCTGGCTTCTTCATTACTGAAAGTCTGTGAACCTAGAAAAAAGGATACTTTGATTGAAAAGTCTACAGAACAGTCTGAAAAATCATATTTGTTTTTATAATGTCTCCATTCATCTCTTTCAACTTCGGTGCTTAAAAACCAGTGATGTGTAATTTAAAGCCTCTCAAAATACTGCCATATTTACTTTTAAATATAAAATCTTTGTAAAGTAAATATGTCAATGATTATGTTTCTCATTTCATGTAAAATCTAACTCAAGTCCAAAATTTTTGGAAGAAATAATTACAAGTAGTTGGGTTAGTCTCTTTTGGTAATTATAACAAGAAAATATTTACTGAAAGTTAAATTTATGAAGAAAAGAGCTTTATTTGCTTCACAGTTTGGGGAGCTACAGGTTCCAGCTGTGTGGTGCAGCCTCTTGTGAGGACCCTCCCTGGACTGCATCTCCTCCTGACAGAAGCAAGTGTGGAAGAAATGGTGGTCAGGTCTTCAAACAGGAAGTGGAGAGACCCAGGGCCTAGGTGGTCAGGTCTTCAGACAGGAAGTGGAGAGACTCAGGGCCTAGGCTCAGGCTTGTAGCGATCCTGTTTGGTGAACTAACCAGACTTCCACAAGAAATACTTTCATCTTTCTGAAGGATGCCTCTAAATAACTTAAGGAATTTAAACTAGGGTCCACTTCTTGAAGGTTCTTTTCACCATAGTGCGCTATCTGGGAACACAGGAGCCCTGGGGAAACCAACAACATTCAAACCGGACAAATAGAGGTCCATCTAAAGCATCAGGCTTTTCCCTAACAACGATGAAACTTCCAACGTGTGTCTCTTGACCTTCATGGTCTATCGTGCCATTCAAATTCTCCCTGTGATGACTAAGATGGTTTATTAGTGTAAGTTCACTGGATGCCATCTAAAGTCAACCCACTGTACATAACCATAGCAGAACTTTATGAGTTCACTCCAGGCAGAGGAGGAAGTGGTAGAGGCTCTTTCTCTAAGGGTCTACATGACACTGTGCTCTTGTTCCTATTGGCTAGATGGTGCTTTCCCACTAAATCTATTCATAGTTACCATACTGCAGGAGACTGAAAGAAGACTATGGAACTCCAGAAATACCAGTGAGCTAGAGTGGGCACTCAAGTGCCACCGACCTTTTTATTTTCTTCATCTCTGCACTGGTTAACTATGGTCCCAGTCCCTCCCACACAGTATCTGACTCAATGCAGCATTAGTGAACTGTTGACAATCCCCATGGCGAGCATTTAAAGTGATGTAAACATCAGCAAGAAGATGAATATTTTAAGGCTCCTTTTAAACCTTGAGTTTGTCTCTGGTTTAATATTAATCAGATGTACCAATGTTGGACATAACCTTGTTCTTTTTAGATTCATTGCTCTGAAGTAGTAATGAGAAAGCAGAGAGAAAAACCCTATGGTGGGAGTTTTCTGGTGGAATAGATTAAGCAATTCAGGCAATTAGGCCCAAGGAATATAATCAGAACTAGCCTTAAATCTCTTCCCTTAAATGTGATTTTATTTTTTACCAGTAAAGATTATCCTGAAGAGTCTTGTCTTCGGACATCCTTCCTCTCTAAGCACAGACTCACTACTTAAAAACCTCCAACATGCAGAAGCTCACTCCAAGTTATAGTTCTGCTACATTAAAAAAAATTCACCAGGCTCTGCTAAACCAGGATAACAAATTTCTTGAAGTGTTGTAGCAGCTGGTGCCAATATATGCATAGACTAAGTTATGCATATAGATTAATAAAAATAATTACACACACACATGCAAGAGTATGCACATGCACATACACATCTGTTAAGCCTGGTTTGCGTGATATTCTGGAATGGTCAGCTGACTTGAAAATGTGATTATTTGAGCTCCCTAAGTGGAAAGTAAACTGGCAGAGAAATAAGTATGCATTTATTTTTTTTGCTATATTTTGAATTTTTCTTGGAGTTAACAGGCTAGTATTCCTAGATCACCTCATAAATAGAAATCTTCTGGGGGCTGGAGAGATGGCCTAGCGGTTGAGAGCGCCGACCGCTCTTACAGAGGACCTGGGTTCTATCCCCAGCACCCACATGGTGGCCGAGAACCATCTGAAACTCCAATTCCAGGAGAACTCCAGTTCCAGGGGAATCTGAGACCTTCTTCTGACCTCCGCGGCATTGCACGACATGGGTGCACAGACTTGCATGCAGACAGTACATTCATACACATACAGAAATAAATAAAATTAATAAAAAATTAAAAAAAAAATAGAAATCTTCTTCCCATAGCTTCTTTTACTTAGGAGATCTGGATATACTGACAGAATGGTGATTGGTTATAGAAAAGATTTTGAAAAACATTAATCTTTAATTTTGAGGATTATCTCTATTTAACACAGAAGGGCCTAAAAATATGTGCAAACCAAAGGATGCATTGTAGGAGTCGCGTGTTAGGATTCCTTCACTACATATGGTAACTGCATGTGGTTAGCCACACTTGGTATAATGAAGGACAGCTTGATATATTCTGGGATTTATTACAATGTAAATGACAAAGCAGAAAAGAATGCTCAGACAATTGGATTACTCCATTGACTGAGTGTTCCAATACTGTATCTATTTTTGTCAAAGCAATGGTGGCTCCTGCTGTGGAATGCGGAATGGAATATTCCATGGCAAGGCATGGGGAAAACTTGCATTAAAAAAAAAAAAACTAATCATTGAATTTTTAATTCACCTTTCCCAAAGCAGCAGCTTGTCAATAGTTTGTAAAATAAATTATGATAATTGTTGGCATATAATTAGTAGAAGATTATCATTCTCAACTATTTATTCAGTGTCTATTATTGGACCTGTGACTTCATTCATGAAAACAATGAGGTATTTGCTTATATTTATGCTGGGCCTTGGCTTGTTTGAAATATGAACATCATGCTCATAGCATGAATATACATGATATAGCAGTGAATATGCATAATCCAAGAGAGACAATTTCCTGATGGCGAACTGTTATTCATTCCAGAAAAGAGGAGGCTGAGAGGTAGATGTCTTTAAGGACATGAAGAGATTGAATTTAGAAAGCATGGAAGCCAGCTGTTCTTTCTCTCCACAGGGAACAAGAGAAAATGGGATTAGACAACAGCATGAGGAATTTGGAGTAGAATAAGAATTTCTCGACTACGTAGGCTCTCAAACACTAAAATGTGCTTTGGAGGAAGTATGTGGACATCATTTTATTTTGATGTCTTCAGAAAACAGAAGGAAGGGCATATTTTCACCATTTGGTCTCACATGTGTGAAGAGCAGGAGACCCGATGATACATGTCCAGGATTCTCTTCATCTAGGAGCAGAATCTAAAAATGGGACAGGGTCAGCAAGTAGCAGCAGCGATTTTTAAATAGCACTTAGTTTTTAATGTCAACTTTTCTCACGGGGACAGACTGGCAAATTTCACCTGAACCGAAATGCTAAAGTGAGCGCAGTGTCAGGATACGACAACGACGACATAGATGGGAACCGAGAATGCGAGAGCACAATGCACTCTTTTATTTTTCCCTTCCCCCCCATGCAATATTTTTATTGATGTTTTGTGTATTTCGTACATCATTTTCAGTTCAATTAGACATATTCTTCTTTCCCTTCCCCCCACCCCACCCTGCCCCAGTTCATGCATTCTGTCATATATGTCCTGTATCTTTCTCTCAGTCTTTTTTTTTTTTTTTTTTTTATATAGTAAATGACCTTTATTAAAATTAAATTTTAATGTGAAAAAATGAATATTACCAATTGTGCAGAGGCAAAGAATTGAATATTTGCAAATTACATATCCACATTTATTTATTTATAGATACATAAGAAATTACCTGTACAATAAATAAGAAGCTAATAATATAATTTCCTAGTCTTTTTGTAAATTCAGTGTATTTGGTACATTCACAATTCTGTACAACTACTTCTTTTTAAGTTTTTTTTTTGTTTACTTTTATTCTTTATGTGTACCGTGTTTTGCCTGCATGTATGTAAATGCATCCATGTCATGCAATGTTGGCAGAGGCCGATGGTGTCTGATCTCCTGGAACTGGAGTTAAGAATAGGCATTAGCCCTGTGTGGGTGCTGGGAACCGAGCCTGGGTCCTGTGGAAGAGCAGTAAGTGCTCGTGACAGCTGAGCCTACCCCAGCCCCATCTTTTTAAAAATGTTTTATTACATTTATTTATGTATGTGGTAGTGGTGGTGATATGTGTGTGTGTGTATGTGTGTGCCTGCACATGGATGCATGTGTGTGCACACATGCACATGTGTCATGGCAAACATGAGGCTGTCAAAAGACAGCTTGCAGAATTCTCTTCTGCTATGTGGGTGCTGGGGATTGAACTCAGGTCACCAGGCTGGGCGTCAAGCCCCTTCACCTGCTGAGCCATCTGGCCAGCCCGAGTTCCTGTTTGAGACTATTGATGGTTTGGGCGGTAAGAAGGTGGAAGGCAGGAACGGGAACTTTTCCTTCACATTTTTCATTTTTCTCTAGTTTTTTATATGAACCATATGAATTAATAACCTACTCAAAACTCAAATGATTTCTAAATGTCAATTTTTTATCAGACATTTTTCTCAAGACTGAAATCCCTTTCTACTTTAAGGTCATTTCCTGATAAGAATATAACTTTTTTCCTGTTCCAACTTTTTATTAAAGGCTTTCATTTGTACCTTTTCTATCACATTGATTTGAAATTTTGCTTTTTATTTACCCTAATATTTTTTTGATTTTTAAGAAACAGCCAGAATTGACCAGAGTCCAAGACAACAGCTCCAGAGAGAGTGGACTGTTTTGCTTCTCATCCACCTGTGCCCCTTTTCTAAGCCTAGGGAATAATCTGCGGAAGAGGGGGCGTGGTAGAATGTAAGGGCTGCGATTGGGGTGAATGGTGAAACTACAGCAATGTAGTCTGGACACTCATTTGATCAACTTGATTGAACATACAACCCCTCACTCCCTGCTGGCAGGTGGGGCTGTGGGGGTTTTGGCACAACAGCCTCCAATTGGTCCTACATGAAGGATGCTTGTTACTCATGGATATCACCCATAGCTAAAATGAAAAAAAAAAACTGAAGGAAATAAATGCAGGACAGTTTGGCCGAAATGCATGATCTGGGTTGGGGGGGGGGGAGGGAAAGGGAATACGCCTGAACTGAATTGGAAAATGATGCATGAAATGCACAAAGCATCAATTAAAAAATGTAAAAAAAAAAAAAAAAAAAAAAAAAAAAAAAGAATTTCATACAATGTATTTTGAGCAAATTCAGATTCCCCCCTTATCCCACCCTCACCATAGTACCCCTGACCCCATTTCATAAGGGACATGATTTATATGATGGGTCTCCTAGTACTGATTTCCTCTCCACACACCTCTCATCTTCTCTTTGGCATAAGTCAGGTATGCTCCTAGCTATGGCAAGGTGATCCTCCAGAACACTTGAACCAAAATTGGTTCAGTAATTGCTCCAATAATCTCTCAGTCTTTTTAAAGATTTTCTCTGCAGAGGTTTATTGCTTTGGGCAGAAATTAACTATATCAGTCTGTTCTTTGACCCAGTCCTTATGTTGTTGTTGTTCCCTCTCATTTGTATTGTTCCAAAATATGCCCATATAAATGTCATCCATATATGTACCAGAATTATGTCCTCTGGGAATTAATTGTATGTTAACTCCGAAATATGCTTAAGAATTCACATTTTCCCTTTAATTTTATATTACTCTGAAATATGAATACATACCTTCCACCCATACATGTTAATTCCCATGTCTGAAAATAAGTGGTAAGTTAATTCTAGGGCTCACTGCCATTTCTGCTATTCAAAGGCAGAATGCCCTTTCTTGCTCAACACACGTATGTTTATCTTTATAAGAATGTTGATAGGATTCCTTAAAACAGAACTGAGCTCCCTCTTCTTAGAATATTGCTCTGTGTGTGTACATGTTTGTATTATATATATATATATATATATATGCGCATATGTGTGGATTTCATTTAACCAAAAGAATTGATAGTGTTCACATTTGATCATTAGTAGAAATATTTGAATGTATGGGGTTCAGATTGGCCAAAATTGAGTTCTTGGTTTTAGAAAGTGTCATCACATGAATGCTGGCTTTCTCCTGATTTGAAGACAATTTTATTTCCTGAGACAGCTTAGTATAGCAGAAAGAGTACTGTGTTACAATCAAAAACTGTATTTGCTCATATCTGAGTCATGATCTAATTGAGCGGGATAACTCCATAACTGAGATGTAATTTGGTTTTTGGCAAATAAAAAAATTAAATGAAGATCCATTAGAAGATGATTTAAAATGTTCTCCTGTTGGTTCTAATCTGCTGCCAACAACCAATACCAAATGCTTGGGTATTTTTGTATATTTATGTATTTATTTATTCATTTATTTATTCATTTACTTATTGTACTGGAGATTGAACATAGGACTGAGCACATGTGACACAAGTGCTATAACACTGAGTTCCATCTACCTTTTAAGTGTTTTATTTCAAGACAGCATCTCACTTAGTTGTCCAAATTGGCCTTTCACTCACTCTATAGCCCAGGCAGGCCTTAAACTTGCAATCCTCACACCTCAATCTTTCTAGTAGCTAGGATTTCAGGCTTGTGCCTGCAGGTCCAACTTCTGAGATTATTTTAATATCGTAACCCCACAGATCACTACTTTCCACTTTAGCTGCTTCTTTGAACCTTCATGGGGGCTTAGAAAAATTCCAGTTCCCAGAATATTTTTAGAAGAGGCCCAGGTATCAGTATTTTAAAAATATCTTAGATTACCATGAGAACGCATGTTTTAGGTGCTGTGCAGTAAGGAACTGAAATAATTCCATTCATGTTGTTCATATGGATGCAATGATTATGTCTGTCCTGTTTCCTATTGCATATCTAAGACCTAAGAAAGTATCAGGCCCAGATTATGTGTCCATGAAACAAAATGTTTAATAAAATTTGGCTAATCTTTAACCAAAACAGGACTACTCAAATCTGTTGTCTACCTGCATCATTTTGCACCCACCCACTGAGTAAGTGCTCAGTTTTCTTCTATTTTGGCTGTGTAAATATAAAAGTGAAATTATTGGTAATCTCGTTTGGTGACACCATTCAACTGTCTTTGAGATGGAAGTTTGGAAATCATCTGGATACATAACTCTGTATCCTCCAGACAAGGAGCCCTTAAGAATCCAAAGATGTCACAGGCAAAAACAAATGAAAGTCTCAAGCATCTAGGTATGCTATTCATTCAGCAGATATTTAGGGAGGACTTTCTTTACACTGTAATTGACTAAGGCAGACTTTCTCAACCAGAGTTTTATGCTAGTTCCCTGGGTATCTTTATATACAATGAATTAACTTCCTTCCTTTGTATATAGTATAGTATTCCTTAGATTTAATGTATGGGAGCACTGAGAAAATTTGTCCCACAAGTCATGTTTCTGGGTTCTGTGGTTCAGATGAAAGACCCTACCTTGAAAAGCTTCAAATATGGAAGATAAAATGACCAACAAAACACAGAGCTTGCCTTGTAGAACTAGACTGAACTGTATCAATGAGAAATGTTGTAGCGGTGTTGCTTATTGGGTAGCCAGTAGGCACATGTGGCTGGCTATTAAGTACTTGAGGTGCAGTCAGTACTCAGCTGAAATTAATTCATTATTAATTCATGTAAGTTGAAAGGGCCAGCTATGAGAAATGGCTACCATGTTGAACACAGCCTTTGAAGCTCTGGCACAGAGGAGACTGGCGTAGAAGTCATCACAATCCTCAGTGTAAGTGCATCATGAAAGCATGGCGGGGAGGAAGCCAATGTGCTGGTGCTGAGTGAAGACTTCTGAGAGGAAATGCCTGATGGGGTGAGACTTGAAGGACACTGATAGACTTTGGGCAAAAACGGTAAAGAAAAGACTAAGCAGAAGGTCACCCGTGTGAGGAAAGTGAGAAGGCAACAGGAATGGTAAGAGAAGGAGAAGGTGGATGGCATGCACCTCCGAAGCTGAGGGGGAGATAGAAAGTTGAGGAATCTAGAGAGCACAGCTAGAGCGGGGCGGGGGGCGGGGGGAGGGATGAGGTCTCCAGGAACCATAATATCTCAAGGGCAAATGCAACCTTGGAATGATGTGGTCCTGTCTGTGGTTTAGACTTCTCTGGCTACCACTCAGCAATGTGGCGGGAAATAGTGGAGGAATGGTGCAGTGATCCGGATGGGAAAGGAGAACTGCCGCCACGGTGCACAGAAGATGGAACTAAGCATCTGGATCAGAGAAAGGGGAAGAAATCAAAAGAATCACTGGACCCTCAGCCATGGCATGTGGAAGGCGAAGGCCGAACCTTTGTTTCTGGTTTGGGAAAATGATCATGACACTTGTCTAAAGGTTTTATGGGTTCATTTAGAAATTGTCTCTAACTTTAAATTCTGTTTTGTTTTATTTTGAGACAGGGTTGCCCTATAGCCCCAGCTTGCCTAGAACTCATTATGTAGACCAGGCTGGCCTCAATCTCACAGAAAGCTGCCTGTCTCTGCCTCCAGAGTGCTGAGATTAAAGGTGTGCACCATCACATGTGGCCCTAATTAAAAAAATTTTTATCTCATTAGTGACTGCATCCTTTTATCCTCAAACTACCTTTGATACATACAAATGGGTAAGAACATACTATGAGAGCATTCTTTTCCAATAAATCATCACAAGTTCACCAATGGTACAACATTTCTTTTATTGGGAGTCAAGGAGACATGACATTGTCATAAAATGTCAATAAAGTCACACTTCCTGCTTTTCTACCTAGTTTATTTATAACCTTAATAAACAAAGCATTGAGAACAAGGCAGCCTGAGCCTTGAAGAGGATTATCTATGACAATATCAGAGATACAAATGTTAAGTTACAACAGCTACAGATTCAGGTAGTTCAAAAATGTGTCTGTCCTTTAGTACACCCCAACCTATCTACCTTCTTCAAGAAATAATTACATTTTGAGTGTATGTGTTATACAGATGACCACTTTTTAAAATCATTGCTAAAGTAACCAAATGAAAAGTGGCTAGAAGAGTGGGATTTCTTATTTCTAGCTTTTTATGAATTAGTTATAAGATAAATGAGGATTATAACAGAAAATAACTTAATTTTTTAAAGACAAGGGTTACTGAAGAAGTCATGGATAAACATCCTTACAGAAGCATTTGCAAATGTTTACTATGCATCAAGTAGTTTGAGATGTAACTAGAATGTTTGATCTGCACAGGTGAACAATTTCATGACTGGACAATATCATTAAAGATATTGTACACATGAAATTGGAAATTTTGTGCTCTTTGGAGACAGAGCATTTGATAACTTCTAGACCTAAAGATGTTGGTTCTTGGTTATCAGTATTTTATATTGAAGTGGGGTGACAAAGAGAGATAGAATTGATACATTAGAGAAGATATTTCCTTTCATTAAATTCAAGTTCTCACTTTTGAGGGACAGAGGACCTTTTCTGGTTCTTGCTCTGCTACATCTAAACATGTGGCTTTTTTGTAAGTCACTCTCTGTTAATAGGCTCTCAATTTACCTTCTCTGCCAAAGGATATTAAAATAGATAACTTAAACCCTTCTTCTTTCTAATTTCAGAACTTTGAGGTTTCACACAGAACTAAATCAAAAAATGCTATCATGTCTGACCAAAAATAAAAAAGAAAAATCTAAAATGCTGGCAAGCTCTATTCCCCTAAATTTCCATTCTTCTATCACAAAAATACATTTCATCCTTCTAGTGTCATGCAATATAAAAGTGAAAAGCGTTAAGGATATTGGTTCCTCTAGACCGGTATTGAGGAGCAGAGGAGGGTGAAAATATTATTGGCTTAGATCACAAGTTGTGACTTGGCACTTTAGCTCATGAGCTCTGCCATTGTAACCTTGACTGTGACCTCTGTACGCAGCACCTTGACCAGTCGCGTAACCTCATCCAACCTCAGTTTTATTACCTGTGAAGTGGGGGTACTAATTTCTATTTTTCATGTGGCCTGTATGCAAGTGCTTCCCATATACGAACAACTCAGTAAAGAACAGCTACGAACAAGAGCTCATGAGCTCTCCACTTGTATAACCAATCACCTTCACTTGCTTTAATGATGAAGAAAAATAACTCTAATTTGAGGTCATATCTGGGCTGGGAGAAACAGAATTATGCACACCATCTTCACTAGACTCTATGTGAAGAGAGGTGCGAAATGTTGGGCAAAATCAAATTGATATGAGTATTTGTAATCTCCAAAACTTACCATGCAAATTTCCTCTGCCACAGCTTTGCTCACTACTGTGTCTGCCTAAGGTTCTCTGTTTCTCCTACCTTCCCTTTCATCTCAACTTCTGACATGCTTCCTTCCAAAGCCAGGTTTGCCTTCTCTGTGGTAGCCTCCTTTCTGCTAATTTTCTTTTTTATTTCAGTAGCTGTTTCATCATCTACTGACACAATTTGTCTGCCTTTTAACCTTTGTTAAAAGGTACATAAACCTTATGTACCTTTGTCTAACCAGATTTCAATTCTTTAAAGCAGCTGGGATACCTCACGCAGCCACACTTGCTACTCAAAGACAGGTGACAAAATGTGGCATTTCTGTGCACCAGTAAGCATCTCTCCCATTCGTTAATCCTCGGATCACCTGTAACTGTTTTTTGTCTCCACAAGAACTCTTCATTCTCTAGGGTAACGTTTATGAACAAACAAACGTTTATGAACTAACCCCTGAAACCATTTTCCTCAGAAAATTCAGCCCCTTAAACATTTGTGTGAAGTTAGAATTTACCCTGGTGTCCAAATAAGCATAGCCGTACTAGGAACAAAAATGAACAGCACAGGAATCTAAATACTAAACAGAGGAATGCATGGGAGGAAGGGGAAGTTCTGTTCTCAGGAGAGGTTTGGGCTTTTGCTGTTTCTTGAAGGTTGCTATTGGCTGAAACTGCAGCGTGGGGGATGTGCTACTGGGCTGGAGAATGGTCTTCAGATGCAACTTCACAGTTGTCATGAGAGTCCATCAGTCGAGCAGTTTTTGCAGCTTTCGTCCTTTTACTGGGGAGACATTCCTGAGGAGGGGGGCCACAGGACCAGATTTTTGAAAGGAACATCAACACAACTAAAAAAAAATAATAGAACATGTCACAGAAAGTTATCACATTGACTCTGTAATAAAAACAAATACGTGATACCTTAAGGACCATGCTATTTCTAACTACAGCTGAAATGCTATGTCACTCAAACAAAAAAGTGGGCTTTCTTTCATTGTTCTCTCGCTCAAGAATCAGTCAAGCAGTGGCCTTGCCCCAGTGTGTGTGAGAGCCCTACCGAGCAGACTACTGAAGAAAAGCTTCAGGTTTATTCTTACTGAAACAAGACACATGGGGAAAATAAAAGACCTTGGGATGCAGGACACATTCAAATATGTCCCAGCACTAAGTTAATTGTAAGTGTCTAACTGCTAGCAAGGTAGGAGTCAGTGAAGGCCCTGGAATGATTTGCTCTTAACTGTTGACCTCTTGAATTTGTCTTAGTATTTCTAGTACCTGATATTGAACTTGACACATGGTACTAGTGAAAGAGAAAAGAAAAAATGAAGAAAGAGAAGGAGCAGAAAAGGGAGAAAGGGAAGGAAGGGGGAGGGAGGGAAGGGAAGAAGAAGGGAGAGAGGAAAAAGGAGAGAGTAGCAAGGAAGAGAAAAGAGGGAAAAAGGAAAGAAGGAAGGAGAGGGAGGGAGAAAGAAAAAAAAAAGGAAGGAGGGTAGATTACTGAAATATCGAAGAAAGAAAATTAGTGCAGTGAGAACATATCCAAGCTATGGAGGCTGGGAAGGCAGGGTTCAACATTCTGAGTGGTTTTAGCAAATGGGGTAGCGTGATTTCCACATGGGGTTAAACATGTCAACTTTTCATTTGTGAGGTGTTCTGTTAAGGCAACCACTGTAGCCTCCTGAGGGGAACACTGCCGTCATGTGAAGCTTAAAGGTGTCAATCCAATGGAGAAAACAACCATACTACAAGAAATTACAGGATGACAGAAGGACTAGAGAAGAGGATGTGGCTGAAAATAGAAAGGCGGGTACTTGCTTGTGTTTCTTCCAAGTCAGTGTTGAAGGAAGTAGACTTGGAACTGGGATTAGGAATTCATTTCTCCCACTGGGGTTTTTTTTCTGCCACTGTCCCTTCCTGAACATGAACTCCAATTTTTAGTGCTTTCTCATCAGGGTAAAATATATTAGTAAATGCAGAAGTTGGACGTGGAATCAAATAAAACTTTGAAGGGTTGCTGGTGGTACAAATGTACTCTGGATTCACCAGCCCCGACTTTCTTTCTATGTTCCTACCCTTTAAAATAGCTTCACTAATTCTTACAGCTGTAAAAGAACTGAGAATCTACCTAACATGCCCACTCATTTTACAGATAAAGATATTTGAGAAGAGTTGTATTCATGTTTCTTACTCTACAGAAGTTGTTATGAATGAGTTGTACTTTATGGTGGATTTTAATGGAACTAAGGCCTTTATCATCAGCCTCTCTGTTATGCTTACACAATAGAAATGCATAAATGAGCTAGGCACATCAAAAGGCACACACCATGATGTGTCATTGTCGTAAATACAGTGAGCACACTGGGGATACTGGTTTCCTAGAGGACAGGTAATGATTATAGAATAACGTAGGGTTAAGTATTGTGAATGGGTAGTTTATTTTGTGATTACTAATAGGGAGCATGGGTCACTAAGTTTTAGATATGCATGTGTAAGATTCATTTGTGAGTAAATTAGGGTGCTATTGTATTCAGGAAGAATCGTCCATAATAATACTTTTTTATGACTCATAGAGACAGTTAATAATGGAATATGTGTCTTTGAATATGTGAGCAGATAAAAAAACTTTACATTGCTTTAGTGTTACATGGATATGGCCCATGCAAAATGACCTTTCTGTAATATAATCCCCACTATTAAAAGGAATTTTGAGGAATGAATATACAGTACATAGTATCTAAAATGTTATTCATGTGTTTATTATGAGTGAAATAGTCTACAGATCAGCTTTCTTAGGTTTTGTGCCCACTGAATTGAATGAAGTAGTGTCCTCTATAAATGTAACATAAATCTCTCTTGGAATCCTTTTTGCAGAAGCAGCAATTGAGACTCTTGCATTGCCTCGCTCAGCACCCCTCTGTGATCTGACAGTAATGATTCTACAGCTTTACCTTGACCATCCCTTTACCTAGTGAGTACATGTCAATGCCCAGCGCCAGGTTCTCCAGCCAACTCACTGTGGTTCTCCTTGAGGTTTTTTTTTTTTTCTTAATAGGCAGATCTTCAGGAGCAGCTCACTGGAGGGGGTTCTCCAGTAGAGCCATCAGTAGATCTCCGGCATCATGGTGAGACCCCCCCCAAAGGGAATCGAAGTCAGTGCCTAAATGACTCTAGGCAGTTTCAGTTACTCACCAAGTGACATGCAAAACGGAGGGGAGAAAAAAACAAAACAGAAAATGAATTGTTTATCATTGTTACTGTTTTGATGACTTTGATTAAATTTAAAACTATTACCTCTGCCGAAGCCATTTTCCTGGCATATTACCTCATGTTTCCAACAAAAGAAATGGATTTCTAAGGATTAATATTAACTATGATAATATTCTCCATACTTCCAAGTTGTCCAAAGTCAGAAGGAAGACCAAATCCATAAAGAGTTCCAAATATTTTACAAATAATGCAGATGTCTGCAATGATAATCCTTTAAGATACCCTTAACTTTAACATGCAGGTCATACAGTTTGATTCTCATGCAAGAACACAGACTATAAAGTCCTTTTATTCTTATTAATTAACAAATAATTTAAAAAATAAGCTGGTATATAAAGCATTCTACTCCGGAGTAATTTCAAATGATGACACATGCCCAAAGATTGGGGGTGGGGCACAAACTCAAGTAGGCACATGTGAAGTGACACGCAACTCTGTGCACATTAGTATAATTACACATTGCAAATTATATCGGATGTATCTAATATCTAATTTTTTGAAAGCTGATTCCACTTGAGACTTCAATAACAGCATCGACATTTTGCAGGTGGCTCCTTCTGAACACCATCCAAAGGGAATTATGCCTCTAATGTGCTTATGGCCCTCAAGTAAAAACCGGAGCTCTCTTTTAAAGGCCCAGTGAACAAGGAACACTGGGAGCAACATCCAGAGAGAGAAAAGAGCAAAGGGAGGGTGCCACCTTAGAGGATGCTCAGGGTGGTTACGTATCCCATCCCATTCTCTCGATGCACATGGTACTTACTCGCTTCGGGCAATGAGGAACTTAAACATGAGTCATTAGAAATTGTGGGCGAGTCTGCATATACGTTGAGACAGCAAACTGAAAAGCTACGAGTTGACCATTTTTTTTAAATCAACAGATAAAAGACATGTGCAACAGAATGGCATGTTATAACTTTGATTGACAACAGAAAGCCTTACATTAAATTCAGCTCCAGTAAGACATACAGTTCATGCATCCTAAACAGGAAGGCAGAAAAAGCCCCACTTTGAGGAACAGGCTTTTGTACTCAGCACCCTGCATGAAGCAGTCACAAAATGACTGAAATCTATTTGTGATCTTGGAGAATGAAGCATATTCTTCAAGTTGGCTGGATCCATTTTCTTGAATCCTCCTTAAAGATCCCTCTGCTCATTAGCAGGGTTTACTATTGAATCATTTAATTATCTGTACTTTTGTGCGATGAAATATGTTGTCATATCACGTACTTGCTGTTCACACTTAATGATGCCTCTATAGTTAGCAGTTTCCTTTGTTCTGCTCAGTAAGTGGTTTTAGGAAAGGGGTGGGCCAAGGAGGAGGAGCCTTGGGGTTTGTAAAATAAAATGATACATTCCTCGTGCACATGCAGAACTTGATGCATTTACATGAATTCCATTTTAGAAATTACGTTGAAATTCCATTTGGAATAAGCCATGGCACATGTTGGTGACTTCAAATGCAGCCACTTGGCTCTGAGTGTACCTTGAACATCTCTCTAGTGAATACCCTCTGCAGTGCAATGGGAAAGGGAAGACAATTTTTTTTTTTAAATCAGCAAGGAATGTCTTTAACAAGGAAGAAGTAAATTATGATAATTACTCTGAATGGTCGGATCCTTGAGCATTACTAATTAGCATTTATTGCCTGGATTAAAGAACAATGCATGTGAAACCAAACTGTGATTGCTCTTTTACCTTGAAGACTTGAAAAAGGCAATGGAAGAAGTCTGCAAGCACCTCGCTGCAGGCTTCCGTCTACCTCTCTTCTAGTGTGTAGACTCCCTCACTTCAGAAACACCGATATGGTCCTCAGCATTTCCGGCTCATTCATCTTTTTGTGTGAGGCTCATATTTGCATAGGATACCTGGTTATGGCAGACCAATGGCAGAAGCATTCCGTCTAGGATACCACTTGAGGACAATGTTACAGTATAGGGAGAGCTTAGCAACAAAGAGCCTGAAACTCACTGCACCATACAAATTTGAAATTTTCCTGGAGACATTTTTGACTTAAAAATAGAACAAAGAGTTCAGTTCTTAGAGAATAAATTTTTGCACTCTCTTCCTCATTATTAAAAAAACAATTGAGAAAAGATGATGGGTTTCTGGTATAAGGACTAGTTATTTGTTATTTATTATTTATTTCTCTTTAGAAAGTCATGATAAAATAGGTTCTGAAATTGGAAAGCAAAAATTAGATGACAATGAGCATCTTTAAATAAATGACATGAGTATAATTTGCCAACTGAAATTCTTAATTAAGCCAGCAGGTAGAAAGAGAAAGGGGGAGCCGTTCATCATTCACAGGCAGTCTCACGGTTTTCCTCCACACCCCATTATAGCAAATGAAGAGAAAAGACCATCCTAACCAGAAAGCTGGTCCTAAATACAGTCGCTAGTCTTGCCAGTACCTTCCATGGTTTCCCCATCCCGACTCTCTTTAGTTTGAAAGAATAAGTTTAACTAAATCTGTGAGGAGATTAAATAGGCTGGTGATAAAAATTAATTCTGCTGAATGAGCAAATGTATTCGAATAGCACAGATGCAAATAAGATAATACTTTTCTTTTCCTTTGACATGCTAGGCGGATTAGTTTAGAATGTTAAATCTGATTTTATTAGAATATATTAGCAGTGTTTTAATTAATACTAATCAAACGTTTTCCTTCCCTGGGGCCTGATATGTTCCTAACACTTTCTAAATTATCTTTTTTTTTCCTCCTACCAAATCACCAAAGCCTTTTGTTACATTCTTCATAATTTTACTATATTCAGTGAAAACCTATAAACTCTTTTTGTAAAAACATTTTGCCTATAAGATTTGTTCCAGGTGCCAGATTTAAAAATGAGTACTGTTCTCCAGCATATTTTCCTTTCTTTCTTTCTTTCTTTCTTTCTTTCTTTCTTTCTTTCTTTCTTTCTTTCTTTCTCTCTTTCTTTCTTTTTTTCTTTTGAAAAAAAGGTAGAAGAATTAGAGACTTGGGAGTTGAACATCTAATTTTCTATATTTTTCTTTTGAGGAAAAATATTGCAAAGGGGGTTGGGGGTGGTTCTTATTCTCACTGGGCTTCTGAAAGCTGTTAAATTTCCAACTGCATTGGTTTTGAACTGCCATTTCTTTGGAAACAGAGGGAAAACAAGGAATTTTTTTTTAAGGAGGTGGTAGTGAAGGGGGGGCACCTAGTTAAAAATACCGTGAGCCACTGTGCCCTGTGAACTGAATTGTAACTGTGTTCCAAGGACCACATTCCTCTCATTATCCCTCCCTTTCTCTCCAGCTTCCTGTCCTTCTGTGCCCAAAAGCTCTAGTTCACTCGGTCTTTTTTCTTCCCCAGTGCACCCCCACCCCAGCTCCCCGCCTTATTTTTTCTTCCCCCAGTGCACCCCCACCCCGCCTAAATTTTTTTTTTTTTATCTGCCAGGCTGGATTTGCGCTTTTAAAGATCAGTATCAATAATGCCCGGCTTGTTTCGGTTACACTCTCCCTTTAAAAGACAGTCCCCTCTAATTGATGCGTCTGGGCTAGTCTAGACTGGTAGTGATTGAACCAAGCACCAATTATGTTATTCATTTCACTGAACTTTGCTGATGGGCTCGGTGAGGAAGAAGGGGTGTTGAGAAACCTGGG
Organism: Rhizomys pruinosus; assembly: GCA_009823505.1. Classification (NCBI taxonomy): domain Eukaryota; kingdom Metazoa; phylum Chordata; class Mammalia; order Rodentia; family Spalacidae; genus Rhizomys; species Rhizomys pruinosus. Next base: position 3,483,006 of record VZQC01008050.1, on the reverse strand, counting down.
TTTGCACTGAAGCAGTTACCTGCTGAAATATAAAAATCTGTGTGTCGTATGTACTCCTGAATGCCTGGGCGATCAGCTTTATGATAGCAGCCAGGGAACACCAGCAATCCACTCAAAAACGTAGGGAAAAAAAAAAAAAACACCAAAGGAGTCTAAGAATACAAACCGAAACACTTGTATTAAATAACTACCCTGTTATCACTTGAAATCTCGGGAAAATTATATCTAGCCTGCTTTTATTGATCTATGGAGACATTTCTGTAGAATCAGCTGCAGACATATTTTGCCTTATAAAAGCATCTAATATTTGCAAGTATTTCTTATGTATCATGTGGTAACATGTGTCCATAAATTAAATAGATGCACCGCCATAATTTCCAGACAGCTCTGCATGAGCATTAGTTGACAGTGGGGGGGGGGCATTAATCATTCCATATAAACTAAAAGAAAATCTCTTAAATAACTCTATTCTTTAAAACACACTCTATCAAAGACTGGAAACTAATAGTTAAATATTACAGTCACACAAGAGGTTTCAACAAAAGACATAGTACAATTGTTGTCCTGGTTTTCTCAAATCAGGTTTCTCAAACAAAATGGTTTCTTAACTGCAACTTGGAATAAATGACTAAAATTGCAATAAACACATAAAAATGGAAAAATAACTTTTCTCAACCTTCAGCTGCACACATAAAATGAGGTTATAACCATTATAAAATCTTCAGAAGAAAGCATTGAAATCTGGGTTGATTTAGGTAGTTTCCGAAAATGGAGAGAATGGTTGAGCTGAGAATATTAAAACTGTTTAAAGGAAATTGTATGCCGGGATTTCTCACAACAAAGGAAAGGTAGAATGCTGTTTTTCTTTCCCAGTATGACACAAACCTTAATTTCAGAAATCATCTTGCTATGAAAAGTTCGAGAAAACTACAAACTCCAAAATGCTCACAATTGCCACAAGAGAGGATAATTTTTAAATGAGGCTTAGTGTTGTGAGTAACTTCATTGGATGAATTAAAATCCTGATTAAAAATCTTTCCATTTCCAAAATCTGAATTGTATGCATTGATTCTTCCTGAAGAATGCAATAATATTGAACATGCTGCAGGTTTCTCTCCATTTCATATATTCAGAAAACATATTTCCAATCCTTATCACTTTCAAATTCTTCAAGAATAACATTTTTAAAGAGGTACCAAACCAAGGAGATAGCCTTCCCCCTTTCATTTGATTTTCAAAGAAATCTTGCAAAGTAATACAAATTTTATCTTTGGTAATCCCTTCATTTCCTTTCTTTGTATAGTATACCAGGAGCTCAATATTTAACCTATTGATAATTTAGCCCAAATACTGGTGTGTCCGTACCTGTGTTCTCGATGTTATGTGTCTAGACACATATGACACACGTGTGGAAAATGCTGATACAATATATTCCCATGCCCATTTTAATTGGGCACAATTTTGAGATTAACTGTTGAGCTTAAAAGTTGAAGGCATGGGGCATGCTGGGACTTCGGCTGAGACATTCTGAGGTCAAGCACCAGGTACTGAGCTGTTGGTGTTACGCTCTCATAGTACTGCGTGCTGCTCTCAAGGAATAGACCCTGCAGATGAGTTTCCACAAGCCTTGGCGACAGCCTTACACACAGGCATCCGTGGCAGCCAGCACACGATGCTAATAGTCTATACGTACTCTTACAGAAGCCAGGAACTGCCACCCCCTGGTCACCTGATCCCATCTAACAATGGAGGCCTCAGAGGTGTGCTCCCATCACTTCAGACAAACTTTCTCCTTCTTTCTTTCTTTCTTTCTTTTTTTTTTTTTTTCTTAAAAGACAAAAAAAGTTCCAACAAATTTCTGAGATGTAAAGGCACGACTCGCAGCTCCCAAGAGCCTAACCCGTGGATTTAAACGGTAAACATCACAAGTTAGGGTCTCAGGGACTGAGGGGAGCGCAACACATTTTTTTTTTTCTCTTTCTTGAGACAAAACAAAGCAGAACAAGAATGACAGGCAATTTCTGTTGGAGGCTCAGGGCTAAAACGTAGCAAACAGGTGGTCTGGTGTGGCTATGTCCTCGCACGCTACGCCTCTTCCCTTCACAAAATTCAGATCCATACGTCTCTATACAGCCACGCATACGCAGTATCTGAGACTGATAGACATACCTGAACATACAAATGCAAGTCATATCAGAGAAAACACTTTCAAGCTTTGAGCAAAACCATGTATCTACTAAAGGGGAAAATCTGGTGAATAGAACCACCTATGCCTAGTTTTGTTTTGTTTTGTTGTTTTTTTAACCGCGATCTACAACTACAACATAGATGACCAGGAAGAAAATTAGCAGCCTTTGCGTTCCCCCAGGGCAAGCATGCCGCATGCAAAAATATCCTAAGAGACTGGGTTGGGGGAAGTAAGATTCCGAGGCTAGGGGGGCATTCAGAAGGCAAAGCGTTTTTCGAACTCACCCATCTGATGCGGAGCCGGCTGCAGAGCCTCCAGGCACGCCACCGGGAGCCAGGGGCTGAATGTGAGCTCCAGTGCGCTAGGCTGGGCGAGGTGTTTCAATAGGACAGAGAACGGGGCGGGGAGGGGAGGCGGGGGCAGGAAGCGATACTCCAAAATCGAGTGGAGACGGTAACTCTGCGGTTTGTGCTTTGACCAGAGAGGAAGGGGTGGGGGGGGGGCAGGGTGGGAGTGGCTTCACTGAAGGAGAGAGAGGGAGAGAGAGAGAGAGAGAGAGAGAGAGAGAGAGAGAGAGAGAGAGAGAGAGAGAGAGAGATTGTAAGGGAGGCTGCTGACGGGACCGCGAGCCTCGTGCACAATCCACAACACGACAAGTTGGAATTTTCCTAGACCACACTTAGCGTGACTACACTGCCCCCCTTCCTATCTTCCTTCTCGGCTCTCCCGAGGCTCCTGGAAAGCCCCAGGGTCTGGTTACAGGAGGCAACGGGTCTCCTTTTTGCCAACCATGGTGCGGATTCCTCGCATGCCTGCTTAAATCTCTGGCAGAATAAGGAATCAATATCCCCCTCTAATGATATCCATCCATAATATCCACATCAGCCCCCTCTAATCAACCTTAAGCAGCAGCTCTTCTAATGGCTCCTCTATGGCTCCCCCCCCCCTCTAATCAACTGGTAGCGCTTCGATGGCTCTCCCCCCCCCTCTTCCTGACAATACACTTGGCCGGCCCTTTCCCCGCGCCCACCCGCCCCCCCCCCACAACCCACCAACCAAACAAAAAAAAAAACC
>VZQC01008050.1:3413349-3478869 GCA_009823505.1 Rhizomys pruinosus | reverse complement strand
CCCCCCCCCACCCCGCACCCCACCAGGCTCCTGCATACAAAGCTCTGTCATCGCTCACTTCCTTCCATATCTGCGAGACAAGCCTCTCTTCTAATATTCTTCCTCGTGCTTGCTCTGTGTTGTAGCGTGTCTCCTCCCGGACTCTCAGCACCGCAAGCACAGAGACATCTCCCTGACTACTAATGAGACCAAAAACACACCCGCAGGTCAGGAGGACGCAAAACAGATTAAAAAAAATAATAATCCTCCTCTTGCTAGACCTACAGTTCAGGTAGCACATTTTTCTAAAAGGAAAAAAAAAAAAAATCAAGGTGAGGATTATGAGAAAACCAGGGTGGCTCTGCCCAGTTGTCTCACACGCACACACTGTGCGTGGATAGCTGCAGGTGAGATGTCTCGTGAATCTTGCTGGGTTTTCTTTATGGACAGATAGTTCTCAATGCCCAAACATTTCTTTGAAATCCGCGTGTGGAAGAATAAAAGAGCAACGACTCAAGTCTATATTTAAGATACATAGACACTCTTCAGGCATGTAATGACCACAATTCTAAAACTCTCTTTCTTTTCAATGGCCGGGTTTTGCTCGTTGACTCTGGTTGCAATGTGTACTAATTTACCACTTATGTTCCAGGGATTTAGAAAGCCACTCAATCAGCCTCCTCCGCTCAGCCTAACCCTGGGCTCCCACTGCAGACATTTTCCTGGTTCCTGAGGTACTCGAGTCTTTCCATGCCTGTCAGATACATACATACTTTATCGATCAGCCTAATGTTCCTCGATAATCATAAGTGATATTTCAGATGAGAGAGAGAGAGAGAGAGAGAGAGAGAGAGAGAGAGAGAGAGAACCACCCCAGCAGACTAAGGGAGAACATGGTACATCGTTTCTCTTGGCACCCATGTTTAACGCTCGACTTAGGCTACACAGTGATCTTTTAAAGAAGGTGTCACCCCGAAATTAGGGTCTCTACCTATCTATAAACACAGTCTTAACTGTGTCTTAACCCAGTTTTTCCAGTGAGGTTACACTCATGCAGACAACAGACAGAGCTGTGTTAAAACAGAATACTGGGTTCTGTAAAGACAGGGGAAAGGAAACCAAGGATACAGGTTTCTTCCAAGACAGTGTTTTAAAAGGTAGTTTCTTTGTGCTCATCTCTGACAGGCACCGTGCTTTGTCTCTGATGGATGGTGAGACTTGAGACGCACAGCTGGGTGCCAACGGTAAGGAAAAGGAGAAGCGCAGGAAAAACAGAGGAGAGGAAAGAGGAAGAGAAGTAAGATGAGGTGGAGGAGAGGAGAGGAGGAGGAAGAGGAGGAGGAGGAGGAGGAGGAGGAGGAGGAGGAGGAGGACCAAGAGGAGGTGGAGGAGAAATAGAGGCAAAGAGAAGTTTCAGTGTTACAGCATCTTTAACACTTCTTTCTTATTATTGGAAAGTTGAAAGATGGTTGCCAGGGGTTGGTAAATGGGTCAGAATCTTGTTCAGATTTGGCTAACAGGGTGTTTGCACTAGACGGATAAAGGAAAAGAGACACACTAAAATAATCATAAAGGGTGGAGCTGTCAAAAAAATCTTTGACTCACTGGGTGCCTCCCTGTAACACCAAAATGAATCACTCTTAGAGTTGTCAATCGTCTCAGAGTACTTGTATTGAAGGCCTGAGAACAGGGCACTTCATCTGCCCTCAAAAAGGAAGGACAGTGAAAGAATAACACACTCCAGAACCTTGCTGTTTCTCAGGGTTTCTACACACTAAGCTAATCCATGCTTGTCTCTGTCCTCTCTGCTTACAAAGATATACAAATATATGACTTATGAAAGTTTGGCTATGAACACATCATTTTCTCTACACAACTCAGTGATGTCTTTGGAGGATACTTATTTCAAGCAGTTAACACCTGACCCCAATTTCTGTGGGTAATTAGTGAGCTAGATAACCACACAAAGTGGGTAATTATTTAGTACCCAAGGGTACGCTAGAAGTGGGTAGTGGCTTTGTTAACAAAAGCATATCTCTAATTATTATATCTATGATGGCTGTTTTAAAAATACCAGTTACTCTATCAACTGAACCATGATAAAGAAGTCAACTGTTTTGCTGTCCTTAGCACATATGTACCTACCTTCCATCATGGTTAAGAAAATTTACCTCTACTGTATGGAGTGTGGTAGTAGCTAATTAGTCAACACTGGTAAGATTCTCAGAAGATGGCACGTGCTAGAGCATTTCTAAATAGAATATTGCCATTGTTATTATTACATGAGCTAGATAATCCCTGGCTGAGAGAAGCTGAAAGAGTCCATGCTATTGTTTGGCCTACATCTTGGTCTGATGATAAACTGAGGTCACAGATGTACTGAGTGGGATCATGGGGAGTGGTTGACTCCCTGACATCTAACAGGGCTGGAAAAGAGAGCCAGGTGATGCTATATTGGCAGCTAGCTCCGGTTAGGTGTTAGGAGCTGGAGAAGAAGCTGCGGAGAGGGAGGGGCAGCAGGAAAGAGTCCGAGATGAGCCGGAAGGAGCAGAGTCAGCTGGACCACACCCTCCTTCTAAAGTCTTCTTGTTTTCCCTGTGAGGGAGAGCAAATATGGCTAAAAATCCGTAAAGAAGGCATCTATGCAAGTTCTGGGATGAATTTAGTATGCTGATAATCCATCAGTTGTATAGCATATATTTGGGAGAATTATCAGTACATATTTAGGCAAAGACAACATTTTAAAATATTACGATGTTGAGAATAGACACACACAGATGAACCACAAACATCTTTAACCCAGCATAGGAAAGTGAGGCAGAAGCACTTTCTAGTTTGTTGCTTTTATGAATAATTCCTAGAAGGAGAAAGGACTATTGTTTCTTTTCTTACTGAGAAGGGGGAAAAAGAAGGAGAGGAGAGGAGAGGAGAGGAGAGGAGAGGAGAGGAGAGGAGAGGAGAGGAGAGGAGAGGAGAGGAGAGGAGAGGAGAGGAGAGGAGAGGAGAGACCCATCCTTTTGGACACTCTGATTCTAGAGAGCAAAGCACTGAAAAAACCAAGAAGAGCAAAGATGAGCACTTACTGCTTTGTCTGTGAACGTCCATCACCTTGAGCCTGTTGTCTGGGTCTGGCAGAGGCAGGACAAACAGAGGCCTCTGGGTTCCAAATCTTCAAGTAGGCTCAGGGCATTTTTTCTTCAAGGCAAGGTTGTCCTGGGGATTAACCCTAGGAGTCTGGGAGATGCAAGCATGTGGGAAGGATAAAGGAAAATGTGCAAAGATGTTGTATTCCATCTAGTCCATGCTTCTAGGGGACTGGAAAGGGAGCAGACCCCATCCTTCAGCCAACAGGTGCTACTACTGAAATCTCCGCCGGCCGACTCCCCCAGGACACAGGGTGAGGCAGTGATGGAGGCTAGTGTTGGAAGGATCACATTTGAAGAGTCTGAGAGCTGGGAGGAAATTTCTCCACAGCCATCCAAGCCAGGCTTGTGACCTGAAGCCCAGTGCTAGTCACCCCCTCTCTGAGCTCAGAACTACAAAGGCTAACTGGCATTCTCCAACCCGCCCAGCTCCTTTCAAACCCACAGACTGTGCCAGACTTGGCCCCACCTCCCCCTGCAGCAGATTCTGTAGCCCAGCTCCATGCTGTGCTGCAGGGAGCCAGATTTCCGTTTTAATTGTCCTACCTGGCCATCCCCTCTGCCACTAGCCCTGGTTCTTGGTTCTTGGCAAAGTTTCAAAGGCCAATCAATCCCTCCCCTCCCCCATCATAATCTTCAATGCCTCTACTTCCTCCTTCCCCAAAATGTATCCCTTTCAAATAAAATCCCCTCTCGTCTGCAGTTTTTGTGCATGTGTAGACACCACTACCTCCTTTCTTTGGCTTCACTAACTCTCTTGTTTAACATTTTTGGGGTCACATCCTGTCTCAAGTAATGGAGGAAACCTAAAGAGAATCAGAGCTAATATTTCCCCTGACTCTTCTCTGTACAATGTTAACATATCTGATAATCAAACATATCTCCAAGAATTTACTAAAGCTCACCTAAAAAGAGCTACCAGCAGGGAACAGGTGTGTGTGTGTGTGTGTGTGTGTGTGTGTGTGTGTTTTGACTTAACCATACAAACACAGTGGGAAAGGTCCTCAGGTATGCAAATGCACTGGAGAACAGAACCTGGTAGAATTGTGAATATTGGGTGTAAAAGTAGTGGGAGTTAATTGTGGCAAGCTCTTACAGGAAAAATACACCACACACACACACACACACACACACACACACACACACACACACAAAGAGCCTTTATCAAGATCTACACTGAGAAGTTCTGTCATAACACCCTAAGATTAGTTGACTCTGATAAAATATTTGCCCATTCTGTGGACAGATGAGGCCAGGTCACATGGTCCTACTGCTTACTGGAAGGTCACCCACAGTAGCCAGTAGCCTCTTAGATGGACTGGAGGAGAAGAGCAGACCCCCTTAATCCATCCTCTCCTTCTACTCCTGCTTGGTTTAGGAGCTCAGACTGTGGAGGCACCCTCTGTTATCTCTAAAATTTGAAAGAGCTTACTACTGCTCTCTTTGCCAAGGCTCTTTTTACTCTTGCTACTTCAATGTGCAGTTCTGTTCTGCATGATTCCTTTCATAGTGATCACCAATGGTCTTCTACATGTCAGATGCAGAGAACTTATATCTCTTGTCCTCAAATAGCATTTAAAGTCACCATCAGTGTTCCACAAGTGCAGAGAACAGGGTTCAGAGTAGTCAGAATTGCCCGGTTTATGTGCCATTGCCAGGATAGGAACCCAGGTGTGTGTGCAGAGCACAGTCTTTCCGTTGTATAGTTGCGGCCCTCATCCTGTCTTAGTGTAAATGACCCTTTTCTGCTGTGGGTCCCCTCTGACTTGCTGCCTCTCCTATGCATGCAAGCTCCACCTACTCTATCTTAGTGCTTACTCTGTTTTTCCAGTTAGCTGATTTTATCTGATACATTGTCATTCTGAACTTATGTGTATAGGTCAGAAAGTGCAACTTCTTTAGCTGAGGATGGCATCTCTACCCTGGTGTTTCCATCTCTGAACTCTAAGGCCATAAACACAGAGGTCTCCCTTTGGCCTCAGGAGAGGGTAGAATACCAAGCACACAGTAGAACACCAAGAGATTCTGATTACATTTCTATGTTAATATGGTGTACTGTAGCTTACATTTTTTAACTTGTATTATTTATTGAAGGGGTTGGGGATGTGCCACAGTGCACAGTGGAGGTCAGAGGACAAGTTGTGGGAGTTAGTTCTCTCTTTCCTCTATGTGAGTTCCTGGGATTGAACTCAGGTCACCAGGATAGCAGCGAGCGCCTTTACCTCCATAGCCATTTCACCATATGTTACTTTTTGTTGCTGTGATAAAAATATCATGACCAAAGACAACTTAAGGAAAGTTGATTTGGGTACACTTCTGGAGGAAGGTCCATAAGGGCAACAGGCAGCCAGAGCAGGAGGTAGAGAGACCACGTGGAAGTGGGGCAAGCTGCCCCCCTCTCCACAGTGACATACTTCCTCCAGTAAGGTTCCATAATCTCCCCAAACAATGCCACCAACTGAGGATCAAGTAGCCAAATACCTGAACCTGTGGACCACATTTCTCATTCAAACTACCACACTAGCCTTCTGTTGTCGGTTTTTTTTTTTTCAAAGAATATGGTTCACATTCAAATAACCTTTAGAAAACTACTTAGCAAAACACTATACAAAAGTAACATGTAGTAGATTGTGAATTGCGGCCTGATTTTCCCAAGACTGTAGTCTGGATGAGGTCCCACTAATAGTCACAACTGTCTCTGAAAAATAGAAGACCAGCCTGCTCAGCTCCTCCTGTAAGTTCTGAAGTCATGCAGTCGCTGTGTGAAGATAGCCCCCAAACTCTGTATATAGCATCACTGCCTTGTGACTTAGGTCACATGAAGTGCTAATGGGTGCAAGGTGATGTGGTTGTGGGGTAGGATTTGGGGCTACACGCGTGGAGGGAGAGGGCTCTTACTTTATAGTGTGTGCAGGAGTCCAGGTCTACAGTAAGTCATCCACCTCCAATGCCCTCGTTTCAGAAAAAGAGGGTAACAAGCTCAGAATGGCTCATGGCCATCTGACCAAATGTCTCCAGGGTTTCGTAACATGTACTCTGAAGAAAGATTAGACAATTCCTTACTTTGCCTAAGGAAAGAATATTTTAAGTATATATAATTGCTATCCTTGGCAGGCTAGCTTCTATTCTAGTCTTTTTTTTTTTTTTCTAACAAACAAAGGTTTCCCATATTTTTTTACTTGAACCCATGTACTCATGCAGAATATAAAACTGGAGAATAATCAGATTCCCAGTAAAACACGCCCAGCTGTCCAGACAGTGGTGACATTTTCGCGTTGGTATGGCTTGGTGACTCAGACCTCAACCCAGCATAATTCCGTGTGTGAGCTCAGGTACAGCACCTCCCAGACTTTCTTGGGCTCTTCTCCAGTGTGTCCTTCTGGACTGCTACCTGACTTTATTACCACTTTCACTTTCCATCCAACTCCAGTGAACTCATTGGCTTTTGTTTCTTGGCCCAAAGTATCTTGACCCTGAAACACTTCTGAGAAGAGGAAATGGGGACTGGGCTGGAACACGTGATTAGCAGGCATCTCTGGGGCTGGGATGGGTCTATCCTGCATAGGTTTGAAGGGTGTAACATGTCCCTTGGTCCCTCTGTCTATCTCATTTTGAGATGAGCAGCCAAGCCTTCTTGGGATGAAGCCCCACAGGGTCTGTCTCTGAATAGAGGCTGGACGGGAACAGGACAGTGCAGCATTCATTCTGCCCCTGTCTACCACACAGGGCATTCTGATGACACAAAATTTGATTGCAAAACTGTTGCTCTCTTTACTGACTGGGAGAATTTTCATGGTAGCCATTCAGAATATAGTTTGCAAAGATGTATCATTTGGGATTTTGGTGACATTCCTCAAGTGGGACCTGGGCTGGAAACCACAGTTCTATTCCAAATGTACTCAGGATGCAAACTATGCAAATTCCTCCAGCAAGAGTCCCCCAGGGATTGGAGGCTCTTCACAGGAAGATGAGGAAGAGGAAAGGTACTTATATACGGCATGGTCAGCAAAGGCCTTTTCCTAAATCAGTTAAGATTTTGGGGCAGTAGAGATTAGCATGTGGCTCAAATGCTGTTTGAGACTGTCACTTTTATACTCAAAATACATACCAGCTCCAAGGGTCAGGTCAGGTAGTGTCAGGCTAAGAAACCGGGCCTTTTTTACATAAGAAGAATTTGACTTTCTATAGCAGTGAGGGGTACATAATGATTTGCATATAAAGTGCCTCCCGAAAAAGATTCATGTCTTAAAGGCTTGGTCCCCCAAGTGATGGTCGCAATGAGTGGAGAATGGATTATGTTGACCTCATTGATATATTCATCCACTGATAAATTCATAGCTGAATGTACTATTGGGGGTGGGGCTGGTAAGAGGATGCAGGTCACTGGGGGCATGTGTTTGAAGGGTGTACTATGTCCCTTCTTTCCTCACATCTAACTCAGTTTGAGATGAACAGCAATGCCTCTTTTGGTTTTGAAATTCTGCCTCACCCAGAGGGGCCACAGCCTGAAATGTCTGAAGTCCTAAGCTGATATTCCCTCCCTCCTTTTTTAAATTGTTTTTTTCCCCCTAGTATTATGCCATAAAGACAGAAAACCAACACATAGAGTAACAAGAAAAAGAATTCAGTATGTATGTTCAATAGTATTTAGTGCTATGAATATGTAAAGTAATAGTAAAGTAATGCTATTGCCCCTTCTGCCTTAGCGAATGGGTTTTGGAGGACAATTTCTGGCTTCCAGTCTAACTCTGTAGAAGGCTTGATGCTTCTCTGATACAACCACATGGCCTTTGAAGCTTCTATAAAGTAATGTGCAGTCTATGGATTGCACTGAGCTCCAATATAACCAAGTTATACAAAGTATTTTCAACAGCCTTGGGGACAAGTAAAGTGAGAGGGAGAAACTTCTCCATGTCTAGAATAGCAAGAGACAGAACAAGAGAGAGAGAGAAAGAGAGAGAGAGAGAGAGAGAGAGAGAGAGAGAGAGAGGAGTCTTCCAAAAGTTACAGTGCCTATAGCTGTACATAAAAAGGAGTTGATGTGACATTATAGAAATCATTATTCTTGGTCAAAGGGTGTCTTCTGAGGGCCAAGTTATATTTCTGCCTCAGTTCTCCCAATTCATTCAATCATTGCATTCAAAACAGGCAACCCAAGAGATACATATCTGCACCTGTGCCTCTGGAAGATAGAGACTGCCAAGGATCTAGAGAAGATAACCAAATAAGGATACAGGCCAAAGACTTGATCTGGGTCATTTTTCTGTTTTGAAAACTGCCACACACATCCTGGGGATTGGAAAGGAAAGGAGAGAGACTGGCGAGAAGGAAAGCTTTGGAAGCCAGAAACATTCCCCTCAGTGGTCCGAGGTTATGAGTGCCGCGGTTCCCAGAGAGACACTGACCAAATTAGTACCCTTCGAAGACTGGATCCCTTTAGGATATCCATTGTCCCTGGTCTTATGGACTTTTCAGTATAAAAGCAGGGAGAGATACAGGCCTTTGACTCATCATTAGGGAGAGATTAAACGACAATTCATATTTTAGTTCTCAGTCAAATTCTTTTTTTAAAAACACTTACTTATTATTTTCATTTTATGTGTATGAGTATATTGCCTGCATGTCATGCAATGCCCACAGGGGTCAAAAGAGGGTGTCAGACCCCCTAGAACTGGAGTTACAGACAGTTGTCAGCTGCCATGTGGGTGCTGGGAACTGAACTTGGGTCTTCTCAAGAGCAGCCAGTACTTTTAAATAATGAGCCATCTCTCTAGCCCCATCATTCAAATTCTTAATATTCATTCACATTTAAAAAGTCAAGTTAGGGGCTGGGAAGATGGAGCAGTGGCAAGCACAGGGATCTGAGTTAAGAACCTCACCACACATAAAATCCAGGCATGGTACTTGCCTGTAATCTTCACACTAGAGGGGAGAAACAGGTGGATTCTGCAGGTGCCTGACTAAGCAGTCTATTCAAAAGAGAGTTTTAGGTTCAGGTGAGAGACCCTGCTTCTAAAACTAAGGTGGAGACTGATAGAGGAAAATACCTGAAGTTGACCTCTGATGAGTACATCCTTACACACACAAACACGCACACACACAACACACACACAAACCTTTCAAAAATTTCAGCCTTTCAGATTTGCTGTTGGTTGGTCTTTTAGCTGTTTACATTCTAATAGTGTAAGGCACACATACACAGAGAATGAAGAGCTCTCACTGATGGGAATGGAGACAATTAATGACTAAGTGTACCCCTCAGAAGGGCTGTAAGAGCAGGAGCACAGAATCTAGCTCTCACCCCAGCTCTGTGAGCTAATATGTATGAACTGCACCAAATTCATTCAAAGAGTGGGTTCATGTGAATCTGAGGTGTCGTTAATAATGATCACGTTGGTATATCTTGGTCCCCCGTTATTAATGAATGACAGCACGGAAGAGATTTCAGCAAGATGCAATTAAATTTACTCAAGCATTCGTAAAATAGATGAGTTTCAAAAGTGCTGAGCATGCAGAATTGAAAAATTAAAAAAGAATATTAGAAACGTATTCGATGCATATTTTTGGGTCCAAGGTGTAATGGCAGAGACAGAACTCCTGTTGAGATTCATACAGAAAGAGGTGAATTAGAAGCATTCTGGGGAGAAGATGGGGAAGATTTTAAAGGAGGTTTGCTACCTCATAGATGTTAAATTCGGCACATTCAACTTCTCAAGGAGTCTCTCCCAGCTACAAATAGCAAAGACGTGAGTACCAAAGGAACCATATCAAAGGAGCCCAGCTTCCCTTCTGACCTTAGACTTTGTACCCTGTGCCTTAGTCTGGCCCAGCACACACCAAACTAGCTGCAGCCAGTAACCACCAAAGGTGTGATCACATGTCCTGAAAAATTTGGGGGAATGGCATAACTTCTTCCCTCCTCTTCTCTCCTCTTCTCTCTCTTTCTTTTCCTTTCTTTATTCTTAACCGTTAATTAATTCATTTTTATTTTATGTGTATGATTGTTTCGCCTGCCTGTATGTAAGTGCACCCGTGTTATGCAATGCCTGTGGAAGCCAGAAGAGGCATTGAATCTCCTGGAACTAGAATTACAGATGGTTGTCAGCCACCATGTGGGTGCTGGGAATCAAACCCAGGTCTTCTGCAAAAGCAGCCATTGTTTTTAACTGCTGAGCTGTGTCTCCAGCCCCCATTTTTAAGCCTTTATTGTAATACTTTGACTACTTACCTCAATTCTGGACAGTTCAGTTTATGGAGTTGGGGGTCTATCTGCTTAGTTGTGCATGCTTCTTTGTGCATCTCTGTGTGTATGTATGTGTGGTAGGGTGTATTTATGTGGCAGTGTGCCCACCTGTGCACAGGCATGGGGAGGCCAGAGAAGAATGTCTGGTCTCCTGCTCTGTCGCTCTTTGGCTAATTCTGTTGAGATAGGGTCTTCTTCTGCACCCAGAGCTCTTCATTTTACAGCTAGGCTGTCTAGCCAGCAAATCCCCAGCAAGGATTCTATCTCCTTCTTCCCGATCCCCTTTGAGTGCCAGGGTTAAAGGTATCCATAGCCATGCCCAGCACTTTTATACAGTTCTAGGGATCCGAACTCAGGTCTTCATGCTTGCAAAACAAGCACTTTACCAACAGAGCCATCTCCCCAGGTGCTCTGCAAGATGTGAGGAGATGATGTGTTGATTTTTTTTTTATCCCATTGGGGCTTAGCACCATGACAGCCACCTAATAGGAGCTTAATAAATAAGTATTTATTCCCTTCCAGGATATTGATACAATCCTGGGTTTTGATGCTATGAAATACAGGCCAATCAGCTGATTAACCATGGGCAAGCAACCTTACACTTAAAAAAGAAGTTTGTTTGCTTTTTGAGACAGCGTCTTACAATGCATTCCAGGTGGCATGGAACTTCCGGTGTAGCCCAGATAGCTACCCTTGAACTTTTAATCCTTCTGCTCCAGCCTTCTGCGTGCTGGGATTATAGGCATATGCTACTGTGCTCAGCCCAGACAAGAGTTGTTGTTGTTATTATTATTATTATTATTATTATTATTGAATTTTTGTGTATTTCATACAGAACATGCCAATCAATCCTAATCACCTTTATACCCCCTTCCCACTTGGCACCCTCTCCCCACTGGAATTCATACACTGTCATTTGTGTTAAGCCCTATTTTGTTGAGTTGGTGTCCTGGATGTTCCTCAGTGCTAGGGTTAATGAATATATTTGACTATAGGCTTGAGCACAAGAGTTAAGAGAAAGAGAGACACTGCAGAGAAAGGAAGACATACCTGAAAGCATGGGTGTGGCTTCTCTCAGGGAGCAGTACAGAATTTAAGACATACCCCAGTGCAGGGTATGGGCCCTTCAAGGAGAGTCACCAGAACCCTACATGTCAAGTCTCTTTCTTTGGAAATAGGTAGAGTCGACTCTGTGTGATACCCCCCCCCCCCGTCCCCTGCATAAAATAAATGTCTCTGCCCAGGTTGTGAAACAGGGGAGTTTTCACCTGAGAGGCTGAGTCTTCTTCCAATCCTCTGGAGCCCTCCGCCTCTCCTTCCTCAGACCATGCTCTGCACTCTAAGCCTGTCCTACACAGGACATGGGACTCTATGATTGTAGTTACTACACTGAGACAGATCACCCAGTTCACTAGCAGTAAATGTTGAAGTTATGTCAACTTAAAGATAAATTAAGCCTATAAGATAAAGTATAATTATCTCCCAGATAAACAAAGAGAAGTGGGAGTTCAATCAGATCCAGATTCTGGGTTAAGCCTTCAGAAAGGGCAAAGCAGAGACTTCAGCAAGCATGAATCTTCCTCTAGGAAGATGCCAAAGTCGGGCTTGCTGAGTTATGTGCATGAACCTGGAGTCTGACCCTAGGGAAAACCAAAGGCTGACATATCCTTGTCTGGTCTGGTCTGCTTACTTGAACTTCTGGTTCTATTTCTGTATCTAGTGGTCCCAAGACACATGACCCAATGGAAGAAACATAGAACTGAAATTTAAGAGATATGAGTGCTGGGCTTAGCTCTGTCTCGGTGACATTGGGTGAGACATCTCGCCTCTTAGATCATGAGCAATTCCCTCAACTATAAAACAAGAACACTAGAGTATACAAATTCACAATCCCTCTCTCTGCCTGGGTTCTTTTCCTACAAAGATATTTTCTTAACAGCTATGATATAGATGGAATTTGGATTAAAAAAAAAATAACATAGAAGGCTGGGAAAATGGTCCAGGGGATAAAAGCACTTACTCTACAAACATAAAGAGCTGTGTTGGCTCCCTACCAATCATGTAAAAGCTGAGAATGTTGGCATTTGTGCCTGTAACTCCAGTGAGGCAGAGATAGGTGAATCCCAGGAGCCTGCTTAATGGAAATGGTGAGCTTCAAGTTCAGTGAGTGACTCTTTCTCAAGGGAATAATGCAGAGGGTAATCGAGGATGACATTATCTTTCTCAGGTTTCCACATGTGTACACACAGGTACATGCATGTACACACACATGCACATCAAACACACACAAAACAGATAAATAATAAAGCATGTTATTTAATATTTAAAACAATTTAGAGTCTGAATATACTAAATAAAAGAAGAAAAATGTTCAGACTCTCAGATTGGCGGGATTCAGCAGAGTAGATTGTGCCATGAAAAGGGGCTACTGGGGCCGGAGAGATGGCTCAACGGTTAAGAGCACCAACTACTCTTGCAGAGGACCCGGGTTTGATTCCCAGCACCCACATGGTGGCTGAGAATTGTCTTTAACTCCAGTTCC
Source organism: Rhizomys pruinosus (assembly GCA_009823505.1). Taxonomy (NCBI): domain Eukaryota; kingdom Metazoa; phylum Chordata; class Mammalia; order Rodentia; family Spalacidae; genus Rhizomys; species Rhizomys pruinosus. Next base: position 3,465,962 of record VZQC01008050.1, on the reverse strand, counting down.
AGGGGAATCCGACACTCTCTTCTGAACTCTGCAGCGCTGCATGACACGGGTGCACCTGCCTACATGCAGACAGTACACTCATACACATAAAATAATAAATAAAATTAAACAAAAAGAAAAGGGGCAACTGTTGGGCTGTCTGCAGAATCTCCTGATACTTGAGTGGAGCCATAACAAAATCTTGACAAGATTCATGGGCAGTAAAAGGTATATATTATTGAGAAAGGACAAAATGATTTGTCCTAATTCATATAGAGTGAAGTGGAGGTCTAGAATAATAGCTAACTACTTCAGGAACAAGGGTCAGCCTGGCTCCTGTTCATTCACGAAGAGCAGAGGAAAGAGAACTGCTCCATGCCAGCATGGCACCACAGCCAGCGCCCTACGCAGCCTTGGTCCAACTTCATTATTATGGTCTTGGCCAAAGTCTCATCTGTCAAACATGTTGGTTATGACATCAATGACTCAGACAGCCTTCCTAGAAAATTTCCTGTGGCCAGACGTGGGCAGTGATCTTGGGTCAGTAACTTGCCTTCCATTCTGACTTGTCCACTCCATTATGTTGATCAAATTTCTTCCTTTTAGGAGCTAAACATTTTATAAAACTTATAAATATAAAATAATCCCAGGTCAGTTGATATGAAGAAGAGTCTTCTTTAGCACTATCAATTATGCAATGAAGTTACTCTTACTTACATTTTAAATGGGGCAATATATGCACACATGTGTTTACATACTTAAAATGTATTATTTATTTATTTATTTATTTATTTATTTATTTATTTATTTTTGTCTTTTTCCAGACAGGGTCTCCCTGTAGCCCCAGCTGTCCTGAAACTCGATCTGTAGACCAGGCTGGCCTTGAACTCACAAAGATCCACCTGCCTCTGCCTCCCGAGTGCTAGGATTAAAGGCATGCACTACCACACCCAGCTCATATTTTATTTTTAACTGACTTTTTTTTTTTTTTTTTGTGTTTTTTAGATAAGGTCTCCCTGTAGGCCCCGCTGGCCTGGAACTCACTCTGTAGAGCAGGCTGGCCTTGAACTTACAGAGATCCGCCTACCTCTGCCTCCCAAGTGCTGGGATTAAAGGTGTGCACCACCATATCCGGCAACTGACTTTTTTTAAGTTATAAAAGTAATGTGTTTCAGCAGGTGCCCTCAGAGGTCAGCCAAGCAGTGGCCCCATCTTTGCATCCACCCCAGCCTAATGCACAGCAGATCAAGCCAAATGAAAATGTTTTTGGCTGGCCATGGTGGCGCATGCCTTTAATCCCAGCCCTTGGGAAGCAGAGGCAGGCGGATGGATCTCTGTCATAGACATGAATGACTACCAGAGGAGAAGGTTTGCTTCCGGGATCATAGACAGTTTGTTTAATACAGTGACTGATAAGAAGATAGCTATCTTGGGGTTTGCCTTCAAAAAGGACATTGGTGATACCGGAGAGTCCTCCAGTATCTATACTAGCAAATATTTGACGGACGAAGGTGCGCACCTCCATATATGTGACCCAAAAGCACCGGGGAACAAATTGCTGTGGATCTTTCTCACCCAAGTGTTTCATAGGACAACCAAGTGTCCAGACTGGTGACCATTTCCAAGGACCCCTATGAAGCATGTAACAGTGTCCAAGCTATTGTCATCTGCATGGAATGGGACATGTTTAAAGAACTGGATTATGAATGGATTCATAAAAAAAATGCTAAAGCCAGCCTTTATATTTGATGGACTTCACAGTGAACTGCAAACCATTGGCTTCCAGATTGAAACAATTGGCAAGAAGGTGTCTTCTAAGAGAATTCCATACTCTTAGTGAAATTCCAAAGTTTAGTCTTCAGGATCCACCTAACAAGAAACGGAAAGTCTAAACGTGCCCTTTTTATTTGTGATTATTTTGGTACTTTAGGAGAGTCGGTAGTATCTGTCTCATGTTAAGTAGTAAATGAACTAAGTGTTTTTAAGGAAACAAAAATCATTTTTTGTTTCCTTAAAATTTATACTATTTATGTGGATGTTAACATATCTAGTGATTATGAATCTAGAATTTTATTACATATTTTTCTATTATTGTCAGCTCAGTTGTTGGATGGATGGAAAATAATCGTGGTTTAAATGGTGTTGATTTTTGAAAAAAAATAAAAAGAAAGAAATTTCATGTTTTAACATTACAAAATGTCCACAGACAGCACTTTAACATTGCATCATAAAGGAGGCATTTTTGTTTCCCCCCGGACTTGCTTTACCTTATCAATTAAAATTTGTATTTTTTTGTTTTTTTTTTTTTGGTCTTTTTTTGAGAACCTAAGGGTCTCCCTGTTAGCCCCAGCTGTCCTGAAAGCGTGCACTCTGTGACAGGCTGGCCTGTGAATTTCACAAAGATCCGCGCCTCTGCCTCCCAAGGGTGCAGGATGAAAGGTGAGCACCACACAGGTGCCCGGCTTGAAATGTGGTATGTTTAAAGCCATGAAATCACTGTGCTGGTGTGTCTGGCCTAAAAAAAAATAAAATAACTAAATAATAAATAAATAAATAAATAATCAAACAAGTAATGTGTCCGCTAGCGACGTGAGGTGCACATCTATTCATAACTCCCAGCCTGTCGGCTGACATAGTGAGTTCCAGGCTGTCTCAAAAAAACTCAAAAAAATTTTTTTTTTTTTTTATTGAATTGACATTTTCATAAATATATGTCATTATACTTTGTTCTTATTCATTCTCCCTTCCCCACTGACCTCACTTAAATTGATATTTTAATATATGTACATTATTCCTGTAAAATTTCTGTAAAGCTAAGCGTGTGTGGTGGGGTGTGTGTATACCTGTGTGTATATGTATTTAGGTGAATCTATATCTATGCACACGTGATAGATCTCTCTTTCTTTCGCTTTTCCTCTCTCTCTCTCTACTCTCCTGTCCATCTAAGAAATATGTTTTTGAGGATCAACGCTGCTCTCCGCCTTGGACTTGATAAATAGCTAGGCAATCCCTGTCCTCGATGTAACACAGATCCCCTTGGGAAAAGGGCAAGACTAACTTTATTGATTTTCCCCCTTTACCTTTCTCCACATTTCTGGCTGAAACATTGCCTTAACTCTTTAAGTGTTAGAGCGCACAAGGAAAAGCGAGTCAAGTGAAAACCTTTGCTTCTTCAGGACCAGGCTGAGTTTTTACATTCCTGTTTTCAAGGATGAAAAGAAAAGGAAAGAAGGAGGGAGGGAGGGAAGAGAAGAGGAAATGGAGAAATGGATGAAAATGAAGAGAAAAATCCATGTGAAATTGTAGCCCTTTTACTTTAACAACCCAGAAGCTCCTGCTTTGCGTATAGCGCTATGCCAAGCGCAGCTGCCCCCACCTCAGTTTCTCAGGACGTAGGCAGCCATCTTTGAAAACCTCCGGACTTTGGCAGCCACCGCCATGCATATCCAGCACACAGAAATACAGGGAAGGTTTGTTTCTCTCCTCGGGTTTTTCTCTACTTCAACAATCACACACAGGGCAGATTAAAAATATATATTTTTTTAAATTGTTGTTAGGATTTGGCTGCCTTTAAACACAGGAAATGTCTTTTTTTCACAAAGGGTTCAAGATCTCTGGTGCAGTTTAAAAGTTCCTCTGATTCAGTTTGTTTTTATTCAGGTTTCCTGTTATTGGTTGCTATTTTTCGAGCTGCGAGGGTGGGTGTCAAACACAGGGCTTTGTACAAGCAGGCAAGCACACATAGCCATTGAGCTGCACTCGCCCTAGCACTTAGATGAAAAGTTAGAAATACAAAAGGGAAGGTTCTAAAACAGCAAGTGTCCTTCTTCCCTCTAGCCTTTTGTAGATAACAGGGCAGAATGGCCCAGTGTCTACACTCCTCTCACCCTCCAGCCCTTTGGGGCCATCTGTGAGATTAGTTCTACCACTGGCAAGGAAGAGTGACTTCAATGAAGAGAAGAGCTCAAAGCTAAAGCTCTAAAACCACCCCTTCCATCCCACCCTTCCATCCACTGCTTCTGATAACTGAGTTCATGAAAAGCTAGTGCGGTGTCTATATCTATCAAGTTCCATTTATTTTATTTTTAGCTCCTTGGGTTTTGTTTTTTTATTTTTGTTGTTGTGTTTTTTGGGACTGGTTATATTTGTTTTTTGTAAAGGGGAAAAAGAAGGGTACTTATTTTACAATCCAATAAGCAAATAAAGAAGTCTCATGGAATAAACAGATTCTATTTAGAATTAAAACCTTAACTGGGTCTTTTGGCTGTCATAGTCACAAGCTATTTTGTGAGGCAGAGGTAAAAGGATTACAAGTTCAAACGCACCTAGGCAATTAGTGAGACCCTGTCCTCAAAATAAAAAACAAAAGAGGAAAGTAGGTAGCGCGGTGGTGAGAAGCCATTTCTCAGCATGTCAAGACCCTGATTTTAATGTTTCTGAACCTAAAAAAAAATAAAGTAAGCTTGTCTAATTACTTTCTATTACTGTGATAAAACACTCTGACCAAAAACAATTTGGGGAGGTTGTGGAGGAAAGGGGTTATTTGGTGACAAATCCCTATCACAATCCAAACTTGAGGGAAGCCAGAGCAGGAAGTTTGGAGGCAGGAGCTAAGCAGAGACCAATGGAGAAACGCTGCTTACTGGCCCTGTGCTTTCAATCAGCCCTGCTTTCTTTCTTTTTGTTTAAATCACACTTTTAAAAAAAAAATATTTTTTATTTTTTATGTGTATAAAATGTACTGTAGTAAAAAAAACGCATGTAGGTTTTGTGCACCATTGGGACATGCTGCAAGGACACAAAGGTGGTCTCCAGCATTCAAGGTCGAGGGGACACAATGCTGAACAGCTCCAGCTCCAGGAAGCTGACACTTTCTTATGGCCCTCTGTGGGGAACTGCAAACTTATATGCATGTACCCGCCCCCTCCCAGAAACAATTTCATAATTAAGTACCCTCAGAATCAACATCTTCAACAACAATTTCCAAGGGGCCACATATGCATTTTTCCTTCCTCCCGCATCTCTGTCTCATCAGTTAGGCTTGCCTGAACGATGTTGCTAGCTAGCACCAAGTCTCAGTGATGCCCTTCTCTCAATAAGCCAGATGTGTGTACCATGGTGAAGTCAAGACTACTGTCTAAACATGGAAAGACCCCATGTTGTCCTGAAGTTTGGAAAAGAAAAAAACAAAAAAAAATAAGCTTTTTAGATTTTTTTTTTTTCCCCTCTAACGTGAATGAACTTAAGAGTTCACCTGCTTACTTTCTAAGGAAGAAACTAGAGCTTTGGGAATGTAAAGGAGTCATTCCAGGGGAGACTAGACTATCCAGAGGAAGTCCGAAAGATCCAGCCCCCTCTCTTCCTGTATCATCCCTCTCCAAGCAGGCCAGAGCATGACCACTGTGAACTCTAAATCCTCCCTTCAATGAGATGTTGCAAACAATTCCCTGGAGAAAAGCATTAAGTTCTGGGCCACAAGTAAATAAATACAATGGAATTCTTTTTGTTTCTGCACATCAGGAAGACCCTCAGAAGCATATTGGTTTTAAGTGAAATTTGATCAATGAAATACTTGAACCTGGCTTTTTTCTTTCTTGGTGCTTGGGCTAAGATATATTGAGAGGATGGCACACCAGTCACGTGACCAATTCAGAAAAGCCTGGACATCGTAAGCAATAGATCTATGGGACTTAAAGAATACTGTTATGCTGACAGGGAAGAGACACTGAAGGTAGAAGCCTTGGGGCAGCCACAGAGGCTATATGACAGGGCCTGGCATATCACATAGCTCGTGTCAAGCCGTAACAGGAAGGAATGCATCTCATATAAATTAGTCCGCAGGCCTTTCTTTCTTTCTTTTTTTTTTTATGGTGCATTGCTTTTATTTTTTTTAGGCCTTTCTTTCTAAACAGGAACAATGTGTAACCTACACAAAGGTAAGACAAGATATAAAGAAAGATCTCTCCTTTCACACCAAGGTATGATGTTTGAGTTACCATGGTCATGTTCTCTAGATTTCCCTTGGATACGATCTCAATAATGCCCCAAATTATTTCAATCAGGCCCTAAATTGTCCACAATGGGATGGTAGCAGCTATATTAGAAGATCTAGGGATGGGAAACGGAAGTGATGGTTACGAGCGACAGTAGAGGGTTTAGGCCGCCTAGCTAAAGGTGAACAGAAAGTTCTATGGCCACTTCCGATCGTTTTACACCTGCTAACTCTTGTCCACGGAATGTTTAGAGAACATGTTTTTCTAAACCTACAAGAATTACAAGACTCAATTGGAAGGAAACTAGAAAGCTTTAGTCTACGCAAGTTTAAAGGTTACTTGGAAAAACACACTAAGTATCTTATAGAAAACAAAATTGACAAAAATTAAATTGAAATCAAGAGGCAGATGATTAACCTGGCAAAATGGCTCAGTGGTGGAAGGTGCCTTGCTGCAGGCCCCTAGATTAAAGTGCAATCCCTTGTGATCTAAGGGTGGAAGGAGAGAAACTGATTCTCATGAATGGTCCTCTAATCTCCACACTTGTACGGTGGCATGCGCATACCTACACACATAACATACTGAATAAGTAAAATATAAAAAAATAAAAAAAAAAGGTGGATGAGGAAAGCATCTGGATAAGGACTGGAAATGCAGGTCTGCCACCCTTAGTAACTCTGTAAATCTGGGAAAATGTCTTACTTGATCATTTTAATATATGCATAAAATAATAAACGAGTAGCACCTCTCAGCAATAGGAATAAAAGTAAATTGTCTCAATCTGATAAAGGACATCCTACGAGAACTTATCTTTAGCCTTAAACTGACTGTGGACTATAAAACAATTTCTCTTGCAACTGACCACAGAACAAGTTGCTTGCTCTGATTGATTCCATTTAACACTGCACTGGGCATCTTAGTCCTATAGGACTAAGCAAGACAAGGGCACCTCTCACCACTCATAGAAAAGATGCTTCTTTTGCAACAGATGGCATCTATTACAAAGTTCCAAAACATGTCAAATTCAGATAATAAGTGACTGTGAGGTCCCTAGCCCTAAGTGAACAATAATGTAACCTTGACACCTAAAGCTCAGGGAAACATCACAGTAAAAGAGGAAGAAAAAAATGCAGAGAGCCAGAGGGACAAGATACATGCTCCCAGTTAATGCATCTAAGAGAGAACAGGGAAGAAACACATGGATAGCTAACAAGATCTGCATAATGACAAAAAAGTCCGCATGCCAAGGGCTATGCAGGAAAAAATTCACAGGGTCCCACCTCCAATGAAAGCTACAAGCAACCAATGGGAGTGCTGAATGTGAAAATTCAGTTTTCTCCAGGGACTAAGCTCTTGAGAGGTTATCTTATCCCAAAGGAACAGCCCTAAACCTATACTTGAGTGCCACTAAATGGACTCACTCCTCTCTCGCTCGCACTCCTCTCCTCTCGCTCTCTCACTGCTCTCCTCCTCCTCCTCTCCTCCTCTCCTGTCTCCCTCAGCTCTACTATATATTATATATGTTATATAATGTGACTATGAAATGGGAGAGAGAGAGTTGGGGAACATAAAAGAGTCTTGGGGACCTGGGGAGAGGGGGAGTAATGCAAAGACAATATTCATGTATTAAATTCCGAAAAACAAAGAAATTAAAGTTTGTTTGTCTTTTTGAGAGACAGGGACTGTCCCTGTAGCTCTGGCTGAGACCTGGAACTCACTTTAGACCACACTGGCCCTGGAAACTCACAGAGATACACATGTCTCGTCTCCCAAGTGGCAGGGTTAAAGGGTGCCCACCACACAAAGCAATTTAAATTTTTTTTTAAAAGAAAACAAAGGATGGGAGAAGAGAAAAAATCAAAGCCATCTCATGTGGGTAAGAGCAAGAAGAATTTGTATACACAGAAAACCCTAAAGTTATTAACATAAGCATGACAGAACTAATAAGTCAGTGAGATCAAAAGATAGAGAACTAATCCACACAAATCAATTGTATTTTTAACATACTAGTAGCAAAGTCTCAAAAAAAAAGAAAAGTCAGACATCTGGAAAAAAAAAACTAGAAAACAAAACAAAACAAAAAAAAAAATTAAAAACAAATCTTTTAAAGTGGGTTGAATTGTGGTGCCCCTAAATAATGTGCCTTTCTGTAACCTCACAATAGGATCTTATGCAGGGGTGGACTAACAGGGGGTTTGCTTATGTGACCAAGGTAAGGATCTGTATGAGACCATTAAGGGTTATGGTATGTCTCATGACAATACCCTTATGGGACATCGTCAGAAGACATTGGAGGCATGGGTGAGAAGGACGTGCTCATCTGTGAGGAGAGAAACAGGGCACAGCAATTGGCTGATGGCCAGATCTGAGAGCTCAAAGGATCTAGTGATCCTCGCTCAGCTTCCAGAACAGCCTTTCCAATATCTCGATCTTGGATTTTTGGCTTCTAAAACTATGAGAATAAATGTCTGTTCTTTTAAGTTACTGGTGTGCTGGTGACTCGTTACAGCAGCCATGGGAAGCTAATACACTGTATCAGAGAAGTTCAAAAAGCCCTAGAGAGACAGAGGAAGGAGTATGGGAGGAATAAGTAACATTAAAGGCCTTTAGAAAAAGCTGTATGGAAACCTACAACTATAGCCTCTTGAAGTACATACATAGAAAACATGGTGGGCCACACCTTTAATCCTAGCAACTTCGTAGGCAGAGGCAGGTGGATCTCTCAGCCTGGTCTACATAGCCTCCAAGCCAGCTGGGACAAAAGAGNTGGATATTAATTGGTCTTAGTGTAAAAAAAAGTTTCAAGTCTGACCTGCCCCCCACTGCCAAAACAGGCTTGAGCAGCTGGCTACTCAAAACTCATGTTCTTTTGTGTTGTTAGCCTCACACATGTGCTCCCCTGCCTCTCAGAAAAATTAAAAAAATATTAAAGGGCAAGATGTGGGAAACTTTAGTTACGATTGGTAGCATGCTAAACCAGTGGGGCCTCCCTAGCTACACCCATGGGGCGGGATGTAGTGATGAAAAGGTATAGGATATGGCCCTGGGAGTTGAGTCATGCTGTCTATATAACCAGACATTTAAGAATAAAACTCTCTCTGTATTTTGATCTTAACATGCGTCCATGTAGTGTACTTTCCTGTGCGTGTTTTCCACATGGATTTTCCTGAAAATAAATGGGGCACCCCACAGGGTTATCATTTTTTCGTCTTAAAATTGAATAACTGAAAAAAGTTTAAGAATAGAGACTGCTCTATTTAATTGTATACCAAGGGGAGCCATATTCATCTCCTCCTTTTTGTATTAGTATCATGATTAGGACAGTATCTTTTGGTTTTTAGACTTTCACATTTTGATCTGTAAGTTTTATTTATTTTTTTTGGTGGTCTTTTTGAGACAGGGTCTCCCTGTAGCCCCAGCTGTCCTGAAACTCACTCTGTAGACCAGGCTGGCCTTGAATTCACAAAGATCCGCCTCTGCCTCCCAAGTGCTAGGATTAAAGGTGTGCACCACCATGCCCGGCTTAAATGTGTATTTTAAAGCCATGAAATCACTGTGCTGGTGTGTCTGGCCTAAAAAAAAATTAAAAAAAAATAAAAATAAATAAATAAATAATAAAAAGTAATGTGTTTCAAAGCTGAGCGTGATGGTGCACATCTTTAATCCCAGACTGGTCTACATAGTGAGTTCCAGGCGTGTCTCAAAAAAACTCAAAAAAAAAAAGTAATGGGTTTCATCATGGAACTTTCATAAATATATGTCATTATACTTTGTTCTTATTCATTCTCCCTTCCCCACTGACCTCACTTAAATTGATATTTTAATATATGTACATTATTCCTGTAAAATTTCTGTAAAATCTAAGCGTGTGTGTGTGTGTGTGTATCATGTGTATATGTATTTAGGTGAATCTATATCTATGCACACGTGATAGATCTCTCTTTCTTTCTCTTTTCTCTCTCTCTCTCTCTCTTCCTGTCCATCTAAGAAATCTGTTTTGAGATCAACTGCTGCTCTCTCCTTGGACTTGATATATAGCTAGGCAAGCCATTCTCGATTAACACAGATCTCCCTTGGGAAAAGGCAGACTAACTTTATTGATTTCCCTTTACCTTTCTCCACATTTCTGGCTGAAACATTGCCTTAACTCTTTAAGTGTTAGAGCGCACAAGGAAAAGCGAGTCAAGTGAAAACCTTTGCTTCTTCAGGACCAGGCTGAGTTTTTACATTCCTGTTTTCAAGGATGAAAAGAAGGAAAGAAGGAGGGAGGGAGGGAAGAAGGAGGAATGGAGAAAGGGAGGAAAATGAGAGAAAAATCCATTAACAGGTAGCCCTGTTTCTTTACCCAGAAGCTCCTGCTTTGCGTATAGCGCTATGCCAAGCGCAGCTGCCCCCACCTCAGTTTCTCAGGACGTAGGCAGCCATCTTTGAAAACCTCCGGACTTTGGCAGCCACCGCCATGCATATCCAGCACACAGAAATACAGGGAAGGTTTGTTTCTCTCCTCGGGTTTTTCTCTACTTCAACAATCACAGGGCAGATTAAAATATATATATATTTTTTAATTGTTGTTAGGATTTGCTGCCTTTAAACACAGGGATGTCTTTTTTTCACAAAGGGTTCAAGATCTCTGGTGCAGTTTAAAAGTTCCTCTGATTCAGTTTTATTCAGGTTTCTGTTATTGTTGCTATTTTTCAGAGCTGCGAGGGTGGGTGTCAAACCCAGGGCTTTGTACAAGCTAGGCAAGCACACTAGCATTGAGCTGCACTCCCCTAGCACTTAGATGAAAATTTAGAAATACAAAAGGGAGGTTCTAAAACAGCAGTGTCCTTCTGCCTCTAGCCTTTTAGATAACAGGGCAAGAATGGCCCAGTGTCTCACTCCTCCTCCCCCTCCAGCCTTTGGGCCATCCTGTGAGATTAGTTCTGACCACTGGCAGGGAAGAGTGACTTCAATGAAGAGAAGAGCTCAAAGCTAAAGCTCTAAAACCACCCCTTCCATCCCACCCTTCCATCCACTGCTTCTGATAACTGAGTTCATGAAAAGCTAGTGCGGTGTCTATATCTATCAAGTTCCATTTATTTTAGCTCCCTTGGGTTTTGTTTTTTATTTTTGTTGTTGTGTTTTGCGGCTGGTATTTTTGTTTTTGTAAAGGGAAAAAGAAGGGTGACTTATTTACAATCACAATAAGCAAATAAAGAAGTCTCATGGAATAAACAGATTCTATTTAGAATTAAAACCTTAACTGGGTCTTTTGGCTGTCATAGTCACAAGCTATTTGTGAGGCAGAGGTAGAAGGATTACAAGTTCAAGACCAACCTAGGCAAATTAGTGAGACCCTGTCTCAAAATAAAAAACAAAAGAGGAAGTAGGTAGCTCGGTGGTAGAGCCATTTCTCAAGCATGTGCAAGACCCTGAGTTTAATTTCTGAAACTATAAAAAATAAAGTAAGCTTGTCTTAATTAGCTTTCTATTACTGTGATAAAACACTCCGACCAGAACCAACTTGTGGAGGAAAGGGTTTATTTGGTTTACAAATCCCTATCACAATCCAAACTTGAGGGAAGCCAGAGCAGGAAGTTGGAGGCAGGAGCTGAAGCAGAGACCATGGAGAAACACTGCTTACTGGCCTGTGCTCAGCCTGCTTTCTTTCTTTTTTTTTAAATCACATTTTAAAAAAAAAATATTTTTTTATGTGTATAAATGTACTGTACGCATGTAGGTTTGTGCACCCGTGTGGTACAATGCTGCAGAGGACACAAATGTGGTTCTCAGCATTCATGTCGGAGAGGACACAACTGCTGACAGCTCCAGCTCCAGGGAATCTGACACTTTCTTATGGCCTCTGTGGGGAACTGCACTTATATGCATGTACCGCCCCCTCCCCAGACAACAATTCATAATTAAAGTGACTCCTCAGAACAACATCTTCAACAACAATTTCCAAGGGGCCACATATGCATTTTTCCTTCCTCCCGAATCTCTGTCTCATCAGTTAGGCTTGCCTGAACGATGTTGCTAGCTAGCACCAAGTCTCAGTGATGCCCTTCTCTCAATAAGCCAGATGTGTGTACCATGGTGAAGTCAAGACTACTGTCTAAACATGGAAAGACCCCATGTTGTCCTGAAGTTGGAAAAGAAAAAAAAATAAGCTTTTTAGATTTTTTTTTCCCCTCTAACGTGAATGAACTTAAGAGTTCACCTGCTTACTTTCTAAGGAAGAAACTAGAGCTTTGGGAATGTAAAGGAGTCATTCCAGGGGAGACTAGACTATCCAGAGGAAGTCCGAAAGATCCAGCCCCCTCTCTTCTGGTATCATCCTCTCCATAGCAGGCCAAGAGCATGACCACTGTGAACTCTAAATCCTCCCTTCAATGAGATGTTGCAAACAATTCCCTGGAGAAAAGCATTAAGTTCTGGGCCACAAGTAAATAAATACAATGGAATTACTTTTTGTTCTTCACATCAGGAAGACCTCAGAAGCATATTGTTTTAATTGAAAGTTTGGCATCAATGAAATACTTTAACCTGGCTTTTCTTTCTTGGTGCTTGGGCTAAGATATATTGAGAGGATGGCACACCAGTCACGTGACCAATTCAGAAAAGCCTGGACATCGTAAGCAATAGATCTATGGGACTTAAAGAATACTGTTATGCTGACAGGGAAGAGACACTGAAGGTAGAAGCCTTGGGGCAGCCACAGAGGCTATATGACAGGGCCTGGCATATCACATAGCTCGTGTCAAGCCGTAACAGGAAGGAATGCATCTCATATAAATTAGTCCGCAGGCCTTTCTTTCTTTCTTTTTTTTTTTTATGGTGGCATATGCTTTTATTTTTTTAGGCCTTTCTTTCTAAACAGGAACAATGTGTAACCTACACAAAGGTAAGACAAGATATAAAGAAAGATCTCTCCTTTCACACCAAGGTATGATGTTTGAGTTACCATGGTCATGTTCTCTAGATTTCCCTTGGATACGATCTCAATAATGCCCCAAATTATTTCAATCATGCCCTAAATTGTCCACAACTGTGATGGTAGCATCTGATATTAGAAGAATGCTAGGGATGGGGACGGAGAGCTGATGTTGAAGAGAGAAAAGTAGAGGGGAGTTATGCAGCATAGCTAAAGGTGAACATATTTCTATGGCACTTCAGAATAGTTCATGCTAACTCTTGTCCAAGGAATGCTTTAGACTTTTTCTAAACCTACAAGAATTACAAGACTCAATTGGAAGGAAACTAGAAAGCTTTAGTCTACGCAAGTTTAAAGGTTACTTGGAAAAACACACTAAGTATCTTATAGAAAACAAAATTGACAAAAATTAAATTGAAATCAAGAGGCAGATGATTAACCTGGCAAAATGGCTCAGTGGGTGAAGGTGCTTGCTGCCAGGCCCCATGATTAAAGTTCAATCCCTGTGATCTACAGGGTGGAAGGAGAGAACTGATTCTCATGAATGGTCCTCTAATCTCCACACTTGTATGGTGGCATGCGCATACCTACACACATACATAATGAATAAGTAAATATTAAAAAATAATCAAACCAAAAAAGAGGTGGATGAGGAAAGCATCTGGATAAGGACTGGAAATGCAGGTCTGCCACCCTTAGTAACTCTGTAAATCTGGGAAAATGTCTTACTTGATCATTTTAATATATGCATAAAATAATAAACAGTAGCACCTCTCAGCAATAGGAATAAAAGTAAATTGTCTCAATCTGATAAAGGACATCCTACGAGAACTTATCTTTAGCCTTAAACTGACTGTGGACTATAAAACAATTTCTCTTGCAACTGACCACAGAACAAGTTGCTTGCTCTGATTGATTCCATTTAACACTGCACTGGGCATCTTAGTCCTATAGGACTAAGCAAGACAAGGGCACCTCTCACCACTCATAAAAGAAGCTCCTTCTTGCAACAGACGGCGATTATTATAAAGTTCTACAACTGTTCAAATGCAGAGAATAAGTGACTGTGAGGTCCCTAGCCCTAAGTGAACAATAATGTAACCTTGACACCTAAAGCTCAGGGAACATCACAGTAGAAGAGGAAGAAAAAATGCAGAGCCAGAGGGACAAGATACATGCTCCCAGTTAATGCACTCTAGAGATGACAGGGAAGACACAGCATGGATATCTAACAAGATCTGCATAATGACAAAAATAGTCCGCATGCCAAGGCTAATGCAGGAAATGTCACAGGGTCCCACCTCCAGATGAAGAGCTACAAGCAACCAATGGATGCTGAAGTGTGGAGAATCAGTTTTCTCCAGGGACTAGCTCCTTGAGAGGTTATCTTATCCCAAAGGAACAGCCCTAAACCTATACTTGAGTGCCACTAAATGGACTCTCTCTCTCTCTCTCTCTCTCTCTCTCTCTCTCTGTCTCTCTCTCTCTACTATATATATATATATATATATATGTGACATGAAATTGAGAGAGAGAGTTGGGGAACATAAAAGAGTCTTGGGGACCTGGGGAGAGGGGGAGTAATGCAAAGACAATATTCATGTATTAAATTCCGAAAAACAAAGAAATTAATTTTTTTGTCTTTTTGAGACAGGGACTCCCTGTAGCTCTGGCTGACCTGGAACTCACTATGTAGACCACACTGGCCTTGAACTCACAGAGATCCACATGTCTCTGTCTCCCAAGTGCTAGGGTTAAAGGGGTGCACCACCACACCAAGCAGAATTTAAATTTTTTTTAAAAGAAAAACAAAGGATGTGAGAAGAAAGAAAATCAAAGCCATCTCAATGTGTAAGGAGCAAGAAGATTTGTATACACAGAAAACCCTAAAGTTATTAACATAAGCATGACAGGAACTAATAAGTCAGTGAGATCAAAAGATAGAGAACTAATCCACACAAATCAATTGTATTTTTACATACTAGTAGCAAAAGTCATCAAAAAAAAAGAAAAGGTCTACTCACAATATTGACAGAAATAACAAAACACTTGGGATCAAATTAAACACAAATCTTTTAAAGTGGGTTGAATTGTGGTGCCCCTAAATAATGTGCCTTTCTGTAACCTCACAATAGGATCTTATGCAGGGGTGGACTAACAGGGGGTTTGCTTATGTGACCAAGGTAAGGATCTGTATGAGACCATTAAGGGTTATGGTATGTCTCATGACAATACCCTTATGGGACATCGTCAGAAGACATTGGAGGCATGGGTGAGAAGGACGTGCTCATCTGTGAGGAGAGAAACAGGGCACAGCAATTGGCTGATGGCCAGATCTGAGAGCTCAAAGGATCTAGTGATCCTCGCTCAGCTTCCAGAACAGCCTTTCCAATATCTCGATCTTGGATTTTTGGCTTCTAAAACTATGAGAATAAATGTCTGTTCTTTTAAGTTACTGGTGTGCTGGTGACTCGTTACAGCAGCCATGGGAAGCTAATACACTGTATCAGAGAAGTTCAAAAAGCCCTAGAGAGACAGAGGAAGGAGTATGGGGAGGAATAAGTAACATTAAAGGCCTTTAGAAAAAGCTGTATGGAAACCTACCACTATAGCTTCTTGAAGTACATACATATAAACCATGGTGGCCACACCTTTAATCCTAGCACTCGGGAGGCAGAGGCAGGTGGATCTCTCAGCCTAGTCTACATAGCTCCAGGCCAACTGAGACTAAAAGGAGACCCTGCCTCAAAAGACGAGAGAGAGAGAGAGAGAGAGAGAGAGAGAGAGAGAGAGAGAGAGAGAGAGAGATTGTAGACACCGTAGGCCAACAACAGCAGCAACAGCAGCAGCAACAACAACAACAATAACAACAACAAAATCCCCAAACTTCAGTGTCAGAAATGGACTGTCTCTCTAGAAGCTGTTGACCAGGGATCCCACAGACCCTCACACATCACTGGCCATTGCTATTGTTCTTGCTTACCACCAGAACTGGATGTAAAACCTTATTGCTGAAGACACTACATACGTGAACGATAGAACAAACAAGGAGAAATAAGCTGAAGCCGACTTCAGAGCCTCATCCCTACTGGCTAGCATTCATAGTGCTGGAAGATGCTATACAGGCCACCAGAAGGAAAGACATAATCATCAACCTTACCCAGCTATGATCGACCACAACTGACCTGGTAAGAAATGCCCACCAGTGAAATAGTGGACATATATTATCGGAGTAATCAATCACTCTCTCATTGGATTTAAGGTCTGATTCATAGGATGGAGCCTATATACCTGACACTGATATCAGGCTTAAGGACCTAAGGTTATTCAGGTTACACGACAAAGGAGAGAGCCCAATACTAGTTTTTTTTTGTTGTTGTTTTTTTTGTTTGTTTTTTGTTTTTTGTTTTGTTTTTAAGACAGGGTCTCCCTGTAGCTCCAGCTGTCCTGGAACTCACTCTGTAAACCAGGCTGGCCTTGAACTCAGAGAGATCCACCTGCCTCTGCCTCCCAAGTGCTAAGATTAAAGGTGTGTGCCACCACACCCAACCTAATACTAATTTTTAAGATTTACCATAAATGTACAATAATAAAGACAAGTGGAAAAGGTAGAGAAAATTCAATGGAAGAGAGTAGAGATCAAAACTAGACCCAGACGTACCTGGTCAATTGACTTGAAAAATGCCAAAAGAAGTTAGTGGATGGAAAAGTCAATTAAGCTGATGGTGTTAGGACAACTGATGATGACATAGGAGAGAAAGAGAACTGGCCCATTTCTTACACTACACACATATTTAACCCCCCAGAATTATGAATAGTGATGCAAAATATTGATGCAAAAGTTAAGATTCTAAACTTTCTAGAAGAAAACAAGAGAAAATCTTACAACTTTGGGGGTAGGCAAAGTTAAAAAGCATGTTAAAATAAACAAAAAAGAATAAGAGAATAATTTTGGTATATTGGACTTCTCAATTTATAATCTTTATTCTGTGAAAGTTACTATTAAGAAAAGAAAAAAAAGAAAATGAAAACATACTAAAAACCAAGTCAAAGTATTTGCAATAGATATAAGACAGCAGACTTCTGCTTAGTATATAAAGATCTCTTGTAACTCAGTAATATGAACAACATAATAATGAAGGAAAAGATTAAAAAGTACTTCACAAAGAAATACATCTGAATGGTAAATAAACACATGAAAACATGTCTCTAGTCCCTAGTCATCAAAGAAATGACAGTTCACCTACAGCAGATATGACTCTGAACCCATTAGATTGGCTAAATTAAAACTTAACAGTAACAAATTCTGACCAGATAATGGACGCATTGAATCTCACATATAAGCTGTTTGTAAGAAACAGCCTAGGACAATGGGAATTTATGAAGTTAAATATACATCTAACATAGGACTCCCCTTCTCTACTAGAGTTTACCAAAGAGAAATGAAAATGTATGTCTACTCAAAGACTTTGAGCATAAATCTACAGAAGCTTTATTCAGCACACACAATCTAGAAACAGTCTGGATATTCATTAAATAGTGACTGGACAAACTGTAACACATCTACACTACAGTAAAATACACTTAGTTATAAGCAGGAATAAGCTACTTACACATGTAATGGCAGTGTCAAAGTTGTCATGATGAGGAAGAAACCATATTCAAATGGACATACAGAATGCTTGTGTAGGGCCAGGGTCATGAGGAGAGATGGGCTATGGGGTTCAAGGAAAGTGTTGGAGGTAACCAGTGGTTTTCATTGGATAAAAGTAGCTTTATGGACATAAACCCTATCAAAACTCATAAACTATATACATTTATTTATTTATTTATTTATTTATTTATTTATTTATTTATTTTGGTCTTTTTGAGAGAGGGTCTCCCTGTATCCCTGGCTGTCCTGGAACTCACTTTGTAGACCAGGCTGGCCTTGAACTCACAAAGATCCGCCTGCCTCTGCCTCCCAAGTGCTAGGATTAAAGGCGTGCGCCACCATGCCCGGCAACTATATACTTCTAATAGATATAGATTTTTGCATGTAAATTATGCCTGAGACTTCAGGTGAGGGTTACAATTTCATCACAATTACCGTTCATTGGTAAACAATTCTGTGATTTGTAAGGACCTCTGAGCTGTCTTTTTAACTTTTGATATTAAACACCCCCTTTTCTTGTAGAGTAGGGGTTAAAAATCTATGCCTTTGACCAAATGAATCCCACTTCCTGAACAAACTGTCAGCCCATGAAAGGAAACAGCCAGAATTGACCAGAATCCAAGTCAATAGCTCCAGAGAGAGAGGACAGTTTTACTTCTCATCCACCTGTGCCCCTTTTCTAAGCCTAGGGAACAATCTGCGGAAGAGGGGGCATGGTAGAATGTAAAGGCTGCGATTGGGGTGAACGGTGAAACTACAGCGATGTAGTCTGGACACTCATTTGATCAACTTGATTGAACAAACAACCTGTCACCCCCCACTGAATGGTGGGACTGTGGGGGTTTGGGCACAACAGTCTGTAGATTGGTTTTGCACGAAGGATGCTTATACTCATGGATTATCACTTATAGCTAAAAAATGAAAAAAAAAAACCTGAAAGATGCAGGACAATTATGGCAGAATACATGATCTGGGATGGCGTGGGGGTGGGGGGGAAGGGAAAGGGAAATATGCCTGATCTGAATTGGAAAATGATGTACGAAATGCACAAACCATCAATAAAAATTAAATTAAAAAAAAAAAAGAATTCCCCTATACCCATTTGTTTGATCTTTGAGCTGCTTTTGATGCACATGATCCATGGTTAGTAATTACAGTAGAAATCACAAGGGTTACAAAGCCTAAGATATTTATTTTCTGCACTACACAGAGGAAACTTGGTAGCTTCTATTACAGATATACAAATTTAGACATGGGGGCAGGCTAGAGAGATGGCTTAGTGGTTAAGAGCACTGATTACTCTTACAGAGGACCTGGGT
Organism: Rhizomys pruinosus; assembly: GCA_009823505.1. Lineage (NCBI taxonomy): Eukaryota > Metazoa > Chordata > Mammalia > Rodentia > Spalacidae > Rhizomys > Rhizomys pruinosus. The sequence continues at coordinate 3,447,101 of VZQC01008050.1, read as the reverse complement.
TCAATTCCCAGCCACCCACATGGTGGTAACAACCTTCCCTAACTCCATTTGCAGAGGATCTGATGCCCTCTTTGACCTATGCAAGCATTGTACAACATGGGTGCACCTACCTACATGCAGGCAATACACTCACACACAAAATTAATAAATAAATAAGTAAAATATTTAAAAAATTAAAAAAAATTTAGACATGGACACAGCCCATGTGCACTGATCTTCCATCAGGGAAAGGAGAGCTGTGCCCACAAGAATAAATAAAAAGAGTACCCTGGCTTGAGAAAAATAGCCATGTTTGAAATCATGAATCAGGGCCTAGAGACATAGCTCTGTCAGTAGAGTGGTTGCTAGCATGTTGGAAGTCCTTGTTTGGATCCTCAGTGCTACACAAATCAGCACAGTGGACACCCCTGTAATTCATTCATAAGTAGAGAAAGGAGGCTCGGAAGTTCAAGGCCATTCTCAGCTACATAATAAGTGTGAGGCCAGCCTGGGATACATTAGACGTCTCAACCAAACAAAAGCAAGAATCAACCAGAGCAACAAAACAGATAGAAAGAGTAAATGTGATCCGATGAGATGGCTCAATGGGTAAAGGTGCTTGCCACCAAGCCTACAGACCTTCTATACATGGTAGAAGACACGAACCTAAGTCCAAGTTGTCTTCTGATCTCCATGTGCATGCTGTGGTACATGCCTGCCCATGTGGCCTGCACTCAGACACAAACGCCTACACAAAATAAAGAAAGAAGAAACTTTTAAAAATTATTTTAAAAAAACAAGAAAAAGATGAATATGATTAGGCTATGGATCTTCAACACACCTTGTATTAATCAGTCCTCTGTAAGAATGATTAAAGTGTACCTTTATTTTATTTTATTTTATTTTATTTTTTTGGTCTTTTTGAGACAGGGTCTCCCTGTAGCCCCAGCTGTCCTGGAAATTGCTCTGTAGACCAGGCTGGCCTTGAACTCACAAAGATCCGCCTGCCTGTGCCTCCCAAGTGCTAGGATCAAAGGCGTGCACTGGGCGCACTTGGGAGGCAGAGGCAGGTGGATCTTTGTGAATTCAAGGCCAGCCTGTTCTACAGTGTGAGTTCCAGGACAGCTGGAGCTACAGGGAGACCCTGTCTCAAAAAGACCATTAAGAAAAGTAAGGAAATTCTTCATGAACTAAACTAGGGATCTCTTTCCAAATTTCCCTTTCTTGGGCAAAAAGAATCAACTGTCCTTTTCATTCAAATGACAAAAATCTCAATTTCAGTTTAGTGAATTGTCAGTTACTAAAATATGAGTAATACCAGACTTTTCTCAAGTATAATGGGATTCTCTCAGGGAAGAATGTGGGTGTGGGGGAGAGCTGGGCTACAGAGCCAAGATGTCTGGCTTTGGAAGGACAGGACAGACTTAGCATTGGACTATGGGTTTACTGTCATGTTAGGAGAGAACATGTGTTACTGGGCGAGAGGCTTAGTATCTCAAACCATGGCTGCCTAGTCTATAATGCAAACAATGTTTCTTCAATTAGCTGGGAGGGTTGAAGGTAGGATGCCAACAAATTCAGAACACAAAGCAGTCACTCAGTAAACCTGTCTCCCTTTCTCCATCATCACTATAGGAGCAATGGTCTTAGTTGAGATGGATTTCATTGCAACATCTCCAGGATGCTTCCTGGAAAGAATTCTATGGTGTTTACTTGGGGGAAGAAATTAATTGATTTTTGGATTTGGCTTTAATTATTTTTGTTTTTATTTGTTTGTTTTTTATAGTATTTCTCTAGACTTAGCCTGCCTGGAAGCCACTAAGTGGACCAGACTGGCTTTGGATCTCATGGAGATCTTCCTGCCTCTGCCTCCTGAGGAATGGGATTAAAGGCGTGTGCCGCCACGCTGGTGGCTTTAATTTCTTTCATAGTTAGTTAGTATTTATTTCTTCCAAGCAAAGTATGAGGTGCTCCTGTGTATTAAGAAAGGCCTACAGCACTCCTCTAATAGTTTTGCATTTTTTTACACTGATTATAGGGTCTTTTGGAAAAAGAACTTAAAAAGAACTTGCCTGAGGGAAAGGGTTTTCAAGAAAGTTTGCTCTTCTTGTGATATTTTCAGAATCCTGATAGAGAACTGAATTCTTCCTTCTTTCTTGAAATCATTTCAGTACCGTAAGGAAAAGGTTTCTCAAACACTACAACCCATTTCATAATTTTATGGAAGAAACTGGCAATGAATTTGTTTTTATTTATTTATTTTTTATTATTTATTTCTGTATGTGTATGAATGTATTGTCTGCATGCAGGTCTGTGCACCCGTGTCGTGCAATGCCGCGGAGGTCAGAAGACGGTCTTGGATTCCCCTGGAACTGGAGTTCTCCTGGAATTGGAGTTTCAGACGGTTCTTAGCCGCCATGTGGGTGCTGGGGATCGAACCCGGGTCCTCTGCAAGAGCGTCGGTGCTCTTAACCGCTAGGCTATCTCTCCAGCCCCCTGGCAATGAATTTGTAAAGATTAGTTCACTGATATTCGGCATGCCATTTCAACAGGGTCACTGATGAAACCACCTTCATATCTCTGTTCTTGCCTCACTGAGGGGCAGGACCTATTGTTGGACTTCTGTGTGTCTTGCATAATCCTGAGGCCCTAGAGCTAGTTGTATCCACTCACAGCATAAAACTAAGCATGAACATCAGTATTTGATGGCTCCTGTTGGGGAACATCCATTCTCACCTGCCTGCAGAATCCTGGGACCTTATCTGTGTGGACCTTGTTCTTCTCTTGTAAGTGACCATTCTATACTTAAATCTTAGACTGCTGCCACCAAAGTTTCCCTTCATTGAATGAACTCTGGTCTTATTCTCTCTGGACAGCTCTGGCCTGTTACTATCTATATCCCAGACTGGCAGTGAGCCCATGGCTCTATCTAGGTTCTAGTTTAACCATGTTTAAAGTGGAAATGTATGGCTCTTGGGGACTCTGAATAGATACACTAAAACCAGTTCCAAGAAAACATAGACATTCTTTTAAAGTTTAAATAAAATATATTATCCTATTGTTTCTATTCTAAAGGAAACCTAAATGAATTTTTGGCACATGGGGTACCCTGTTCCTGGAGGTACTAAAATTCCAGCTCAATTGTGGAGTAGACAGAACAAGTTGTTGGTTCATCTCCTGATTTTAAAAAATGCACTTAATATATTATCCTCAGATAGAAGACCTATCAACTATTAAACTGATAAGAACAGATATTGCTTTGATCTCAGACTAAATGATGATTTTAACAGAATACTTTTGGTACCATTTTAAACTAGTCAATCTAGAGGTTGTTATAAATTTTAAATCTTGAAATGTTTCCTTTGTAATACTATGTGCCTTGTAGAAGCAAGATAGTGCCAAATGCTCATAGCTAGAGGAGTCTAAGAGCAGTAAATGAAGAACAGAAATCTACAAACCCCCAGATACAGGAACAACCCACTGGCAAACTGATAGAGGCTCAAAAATATCCATCAGGAGGCTTCAGACAAAGCCTGAAGCTCAGGGCCAATCGCGACGCTCCTTGATCTTTCAGTAATAAAAGACAGTCATGATCTTCAAAGTGTCCCTTTCTCTTTTCTGTCCCTCCCACAGGTTATGGTGCCGGTCACCCTCCAGTGCTTGGCTCTCGTGAGTATTCTTCTGTGACTCACTAGGAACAAACATTTCCCAAGCCTTGAAAGGGACAAAGTTCCCAGTTCTTTGGACTGAACACCAATTTGCTTTGCCTTATGAAAATAGCTCTTAGTGAAATGAACAAAGTGGTATCTGTGCACACACACATTTCAGAGAAGGCGTTTTTGAAAGCCAGGTTTTTAATCGCTGTGACAAAATACCTGAGAAAATCGAATGAGGAAGGAGCTATTTGGCTCATGGTTTCCGTGCGTTCAGTCCATGGTCAGTGGAATCTGTTGTTTCTGAGGCAGCAATTAGTGGCAGAAAGGTGTGGGAGAGCAATGTTGCTCACCTCATCACAGCCAGGAAGCAGAAAGCCAAGTCCAGGGGCCAGATACATCCTTCAAGGTCATGTTCTCAGTAATGTGTTCCTTCAGTTAGGCCAGTGAACAGCCCATTCAGCTTGGAACTCATCAATGGATTGATCCATTAATGAAGTTAGTGTACCCAGAAAACAATCAGTACCATCTGGGAACCAAGCCTTGAACCAAGAGCCTTTTGGGTAGACACTTCTTATTTAACACTTCTTGTTTAAAACTGTAACATCATTCAAAACATGAGTGGCTATCTTTATATTTAATTTATACTATTACATTAAGCTACATTTTTATCAGGTTGATTACATGAATGTCTGCTGACATGGGACTTTTCTTCCTACCCTTAAACTAGAGGCTAATTTGGAGCCTAACAGTCTCTAGTGAGAATATAGCAACAGAACCTTTCTTACCCAGAGGTCAGTATTTCATCAGCCTCAACTTTCTGGGGCACAGCCAAGAATGCAGAAGGAACAAATCTAACACTTCTGAATGAAGTAGCAGCCACAGTGTTACTACAATGCAGTGGTGGGTCCTCTTCACAGAAACTCAGAACTGAGGCACCTCACAATTTATGACAATCCTGGTTAACTTTTTCCTTGGCTTGAATGTTTGGAAACAATCAACTACAAGGGAAGTAGGAGGTCGGTCATTGAGAGTATGTACAAGAAGACACAGAAGAGCAACTGTGACAGCTGAAGAACATGATTAGAAAGCAGAAGACAGAAAAGCATTGTGAACACAAGCTTCACCCACACTATTCACACAGCCAACCCCTAGCACCACACACAAGGAAGACCCTTGATACTATGCACAAGGAAGATCATAGCCATCAAGGAAGTGAGGTGCTGAAAACTGGGTGACGATAGAGAAAAGGTCTGAGGGAGAAGACTCAGCAGGTGGAAAGTGCGAGCCATGCAAGCCTGATGATCTGATCTGAGTTTGATCCACAGAACCCACATACAAAGCAGGAAAGGGTGACAGGCATCTTTAACCCCAGCACTCCTACAGCAAGATGGGAAGTGAAGATAGGAAAATCTAGAAGCTCGCAGGCCAGCTAAGGAAGAGTATTCAGTGCAGCAGCAGAAACAAGGGACCATCTCAACAAGGCAGTGTAAGACAAGGACTGACTTGCATGCCTACAAACACACACACACACACACACACACACACACACACGAAAGAAAAATGTTTTTAAATGAAGGGAAAAGCAGAAGCAGTTGTTATTATGGTTGGATAGGCAAGCCTTTCTTCTTCGAAAAAAGTTCACTTCTCAAGGTGATTTTGTATCTTGATAAAATAGAATGCCTGAAGCCTTTGCTAATGCACTTGAAGAGGACTCATTGGAGCATTTTATCTGACCATTACATTGTATTTTGTCTTTTGTATGTAGGATCTGTATGCCTAAAGAAGACAGCGCATGTGACATCTGCTCTGGATGTGTATTTTTACATAAGCATGAGCAGGTGCTTAAACCTACGTCTGCCAAGAAGCAGGTTGACCAGGTACTTGCTCACAGTGTCTTCTCCAAAAGCTGATCAATGGAGTCTCCAGTTGATATTCTTTCATTCTCTCTTTGCAGTCTTTTTTTTTTTCTGTGAGGAGTGGAAAGTCTATAAATTGAGTATTCTGGAGGGCTGGCTGCTCTTCCAGAAGACCTGGGTTCAATTCCCAGCACCCACATGGTACTAACCACCATCTGTAACTTCAGTACTAGGGGAATTAAAGGCCCTCTTCTGACCTTCACAGGCATATGATACAGGTACATTTATATATATGCAAGTAATACACTCATATTACATAAAATAAAAAATAATAAATCTATTTTAAATTGATTATCCATTGAAGGAAAACATAGCAATGCTGTTCTACTCAGAAGTAGGTAGACAGCTTTGGCAGCAGGTTTGCTGATGGTTAAGTAGGATAGCCAAGATTTGACTCCACTGACTCACTCTACAATTGGGACATATTTTATCTTAGCCAGTCTCCCATCCAAGATTTTCCTAACCACATTTACCACTTGCTATATCTGAAATGGATCTGCAAAGTTAAACCATCCTTGGTTCAATGGGAAGAATGCACTCTGGCAGTAATTACCTTTGTAGTAGAAAATCCGGGGGTGCTGGCAGCTGCAGTTACCCCTCAGTTCTGCCATGGCACAGTGGAGGCCACTGAGGTTTCTCCTTGATTTTCATCCACCAGCAAACCTTTCTTCCTCTTCAGTCTTACCGCACATCTGCCCAGTACTCTTGTCATTCACAGCCCCCAAACCAAATATGGGCCCAATAAACCTAGCCTTGAAGCTTACTAATTCTTCCGTTTCCACCCACCGCACCAACACTCTCTCAGATTTAAAACCTGGGAGGTTGATTTCAGTCTTCTCCTTCCCCCCCAAATCCATTTTCAGTTACGAAGCTCAACTGTTGCTCTGCATAGCGTCCAACTCTTAGCTACCCACTCCTCTCCACTTGGGCATCTCCACTTTAGTTCTTGGATCACTCCAGAAGCTTCCTTCCACTCTCTAGTCACTTCACTCATTCCAGTCCATCTAGAATTTCAATAACAGAATAATCTGCTTTAAATTCTGCTTTTTACGCTCTCATGCCAGGGCTTTAAATCTTTCTTGGTATCTTATCTCCCAGCATTTCATATGTATGAGTCCATGAAGGTGAGGAAGTCTCATTAGTAGTAAAACACTGTAGAACTTTAATCCTAGCACTTGGGAGGCAGAGGCAGGCAGATCTTTGTGAGTTCAAGGCCAAGCCTGGTCCACAGAGTGAGTTCCAGGCCAGCTGGGACTATAGGGAGACCCTGTCTGGAAAAGACAAAAAAAAAAAAAAACTGTCATTCACAGCAATGACTCTTTCTACACATGGCATAATGTGAGCTCTTTGCCCTGAAGGAGAACCTGATTTGAAGCCCTGGTCAACAAGCCACCAGTGGGCTCCACTGGGGTCAGGCTCAGCATTGTCTCCCAGTGGGCATGCCATGATCTTCCCACCCTATGTTCCCTCCACAGCGAGGCATCAAGGCTGCCTGGGAGGCAGGCAGGTGCTTTTCACGCTATGCAATGAATGGACCCACACGGCTTGCCCAAGACTTTGACCTCCTGTCCTGTTTCTTTTATGACAGCCTTGAGTGAAAATACATTGTGTTCTTATTTCCAGATATTAAAAGCGTGGAAAAAATACAAGTTTTACCAGATGATAAGATCAAAGTTTACAGAGAACTCTAAGAAGAGGTCAAAGTGAACAGCATAGAAGATGACAGGAATAAATAAGTTTTGAATACTAGGTTCAAAAGTCTGAGTGGGATGAAGGAGACCCCACATAGTTATTGCACTAAAATTCCCAAGGTAGAAGTTCAGGATGAGAATGGGTTCATAAATTATTCATAAGAAAAATACTAACATCCAGAATTTTCTTCTAAGACATTAAAAACATATTTAAGCTACATTAATAGACTTACATTGCCTACAACAAGGATGGGTAGTTACATGGTGTTCACTGGTCTGTCAGCCCAAGAGTATCTTTAGTTCTTATTGGCATATCAAGTAAGAAATGGAACATGCAGAACAATGAAGGATCTAGAAATCACATATAGTACATGGACTTCTTCATGTTTAATTCAAAAAAGTGGACATCAAGAAAATATCCAGTGTGTGGCTTGGGGTTCGATGTTTGATTTTATTTACAAGGTCTTGGGAATTTAGCACAGGTTGACCTATATGCATGCTTTCGATCTCAGCCTCCTGATTACTGGCTTCCAAGTGTGCAACATCACCATGCTTGGCTGCAGCAATGTGTCAGGGACTGCCATGCCTTTATGGTACTGTACTAAGGAGGGAAGAATTAGACCCATCAGTGGAAGTTTGGAAGTGGTAAATTTTAGCTCAGTAGAAAAAAGTTATTTTCTTTCAGTAAGAGACAAAGCAGCAGGAATCAGATGACTTAATAAATTAACTTCCCATGACTAGAAATGAGTGACTATAAACTGAGTGACCTGGAAAGTGTGATATCTTTCTTGGAACAGACAACATGAAGTTACCTTCCTCTCACTTCCTGTGGCTCTGCCTCTCAATGCTTTTGATCCTTTCCTATCTCTCTGCATTCAGACTGCATTTTCTCCACTGATAGTTGTCTTTTTACACTGGGAGGTCTTTGAAAGGAGAGAGTTTGCATTGTGTTTATATATGTCTAGCACAATTTCCTTAGGAGCCAAGGCACTAAATATGTTTCATGGAATTAACAAAATTATGAAGTTCTATCCAGAAAAGCCTATCTGCTCTTACAAGTCTAGAGCACTCTCAAATATAACACACACACACACACACACACACACACACACACACATACACGCACACATACACACACACACACGCACCTGCACACACACATACACACACACAGAACACTAAGTTGGGTGGGGAACAGTGGGAAAGTGTGCATTAGGGGAAGGGTATAAATGCCATCAAACTATATTTAAGAAAATCAAAAGAATTTAATTTAAAAAGCCACGCCTTTAATCCCAGCATTCAGGAGGCAGATGTAGATGGATCTCTGTGAGATCAAGGCCAGCCTGGTCTACATAGTAAGTCATAGGCCAGCTATGGCTCCAGGGAGACCTTGACTCAAAAAGACAAAAAAAAATTTAATTAAAAAAATAAAATGAAGCTGGGCATGCTGGTACACACCTTTAATCCCAGCCCTTGGGAGGCAGAGGCTGGTGTATCTCTGTGAGTTCAAGGTCAGCCTGGTCTACATAGCTATCTTCAGGCAAGCTGGGACTAAAGGGAGAACCTGTCTCAAAAAGACCAATAAAATAAAATAAAATAAAATAAAATGTCCAGGGTAAATTTCCCCTTTCTACCAAAAGCCCTTCTTGATTTCTATAGCTTAGCTGCTTCTGTGCCTAGTACATGTTTAATATATAGACTATAAGTTCTGAGTTAACAAAAGAATAAAATATTTAAGAATTATGCTAGTGGCATCATCACATAATACAGCATTGAACTAGGTGATGATATTATGTTTACTAGTTGAAGGTATAATAAAAAATTTTAGCATTAAAACTCATTTTCCAGCTGGGGAGATGGCTCAGTCTGAACACCACCTGCAGTATGAACATGAGACCTGATTTCAGATCCCCAGCACCTCCATAAAAATGTGGGCATGGTTGCATGTGTGTTTGTAACCCTAGCAAGGGCATTGGAGGGTGGATCCCCAGAACTCTCTGCCCAGGTTAACCAACTGGTTGAGTATGAGAATCGGTGGGAGGCCCTCTCTCAAAGACAAGGTGCAAAGCAGCTGAGGAAGACACCCAGCATAAAGTTCTGGCCTCCACACATGTGCACACACACACACATGTATATATATATATATATATATATATATACACATGTGCACACACACATGTATATGTATATATATGCATCAGAATGTGCACACACATGTGCACACACATACACACATGTATATATATATGTATATACATATATATGTATATATATAAATGCATCAGAATGTGCACACACACGTGTGTGTATATATATGCATCAGAATGTGCACACACGTGTGTGTATATATATGCATCAGAATGTGCACACACGTGTGTGTATATATATGCATCAGAATGTACATACACACATATATACACACATGTATATATATGTATATACATATATACGTATATATATAAATGCATCAGAATGTGCACACACATATACACACACATACATACACATATATGTATATATAAATGCATCAGAATGTGCACACACACACACACATATATATGTATATACATATATATGTATATGTATAAATGCATCAGAATGTGCACACACATATACACACACACACAATCACCTTCCACTTATAAAAGACACAAGGGGGGGCTGGAGAGATGGCCTAGCGGTTAAGAGCACCGACCGCTCTTACAGAGGACCCGGGTTCGATCCCCAGCACCCACATGGTGGCCGAAAACCGTCTGAAACTCCAATTCCAGGAGAGCCCTAGTTCCAGGGGAATCCGAGACCCTCTTCTGACCTCCACGGCATTGCACGACACGGGTGCACAGACCTGCATGCAGACAGTACATTCATACACATACAGAAATAAATAAAATTAAATAAAAAAAAATTTAGCCGGGTGTGGTGGCGCACGCCTTTAATCCTAGCACTTGGGAGGCAGAGGCAGGCGGATCTTTGTGAGTTCAAGGCCAGCTTGGTCTACAGAGTGAGTTCCAGGACAGCTAAGGCTACAGGGAGACCTTGTCTCAAAAAGACAAAAAAATAAAAAATAAAATAAAATAAAATAAAATAAAATAAAAAAAGACACAAGGAAGAACAGTAACCTACTAGTGGAAAATACATGGCAACTTAACCAAGTGATCAAAATTCATACCACCTGCTTGACAACAGGTGTTGACTGATTCTGAATCCGGTTTTATAAGGTGTACAGCACCATTTCCACGGTATTTTGGTGAAAAAAAAAAAAGAGTAACTTCCATCTAAATGCAAGAAATCACCAGACAAACCTAAATTGAGAGACTTTCTACAAAATATTTGACCAAAGGAATAAAAAGAGCCATTCTGGACTGGAAGAGATCCAGAATACATGTCCTGCATGCATTGTGGAACCTTGGATTGGATCCTGATTATGAGAAAGGCCCATGAAGGAGCAAAGTAGAGAAAGCCTAACGAGGGCTGCGCACTGGCTCGTTGCATTATTACATCTATGTTCATTTTCCAGTTTGCATCCTTGCATTGTGGTTATAAAGACATTAACATTCAGGCCAGCTAAATAAAGGTTTTAAGGAATAGTGAGCTGCTTTTTGCACCTTTTGTCTCTAAGTCTAAAATGACATGAAAATAAACAATTGAGTTAAGATCCATTTTGGTTTTCAACCACATTAGTGATATACACAGCCAAGACAGCTACCTTTAACCAGCAAAAAACCAGTGGACTGCATCCACCTTATTGCAGTAGTTGTATTACACATGGTTGTTATGACTACTAAATGAGTAAACACTGGAAAACTGCTCAAGGAAGTCCTGGCTGAGTTTCGATACAGCCTCTGAGGAAATAGTTTTCAGCCAATCAAGGCCTTTCTTTTTTAATGTATATTTCTTTTTAAATACACACTATTTAATATATATGTATATATTGAACCGTTAATATGGAACTTGACAGCTGTAACTCACATTGAGGAGAGTTAATCTAACATACTTATTTGTTTCAGTTAGGCACAGCTTTCTTTAGCAGCAAAATCATGAAGAGCACAAAATGCAAAATCAGACAAAAAAAAAATGTAGCGTCAGGTGACACAATGTTTCTGTTGCTCTTTAGGAAATGACCATAAGAGCTCAAACACTAACTTGGCAGTTATAAGTAAATGTTCATGAGTGGGCAAACTTAGCAATGTAGAATTTATGGATGAGGATAGATTATATCTTTGAATACACACCAATGATTTTGAATTTATAGGGTTACTAAGCATAATACTTTCACATAAAATGATGAACTGAATTCTCTAAAAAAATTAGCTTATAACCAAGAATTGTTCAACTCTCAGAAAATGGCAGAAAGAGTGAAGTTTATTCACAGATATTATGATGTTCAAAGGAAAAATGACTTTGAACTTTCAGTGTGGGAGTGCTTCAACTTGGTAGTTTAGGGCTGCGATATAGATATGTAAACCACTTGTCTAACAGGCTAGAGGCCCTAGCTTCAATCCCCAGGACACTAAATTTTTTTTGTTTTTGTAACTTGGTTCTTTCCCAGTTCACAGTCTTCTTCCCCATCCTGGCTACACTAAGGACATTTGGAGTTCCTTGGTTTCATCAACTCTAATGACATCTTTTTTAAAAAAAATCCTTAATACACACGGCCATAACTTGAATTCCCTCAGTAATAGGAATTGCTTGCTTAGAAATTCCTATCTACTCCCCCTTGGGACCTTCACCGATCTCTCTCTCTCTCCTAGTGGTACTTAAGCATCCTGTCTATTTTAGTCATCAGCCTTCACTAAATTATGGTGATGATGCCTTCATCATCATCGCTCCAGGATCTATCTTTGGACCTTTCCCCCCTACAACTTTCATTTTCACACAATGATCTTGAGAAATCATTGCTTCCATTGTTAATCTGTCAATTATTTTTTTCAGATATTCACAAAACCGAACTGCTTAAATATAAATAAATTAATTTGCCTAATCACCCTTGAACAGGACTTTACTGTTTTTATTTTTATCCATCTACTGTTAGGATCCATTCACCCAGACAGGATCTGTCAAATATTCCCTCCTTGCTGTGCACAGTGCCAATACTGTAGTTTAGACTGGCACATAACTCACCTGAGTCTATGGTAATAAGTTCTTAACTAGTCTCTCCACATCTTGTCTTGTCCACTTTATAAGCTAATTAATCATCTCAAGAAGACAGTTAATCAACCTAGCTGCTCCTCATTGCTACCTGGCAAAACTCCAAACACCTTCACATGTTATGCAAAGTCCCTCTATGAATATTATTTATAAAGACTTTTCTTCTACTAATCCCATTTTCAACCTATGTCTAATCTGGATGGAATACTTGCATTCTTGAATGCATCCCATTCTTTTCGAATCAAGTCCTTTGTTTACATCTTTTCCTTCCTCAGGAACATTTTGCCCCCTAAATTCTATCCATCCAAATCTTATCCATTTCCCATGCTTAAAACTTTTCTCTTCCAGGAAGACTTCTCTGAAGAATCAGAGAACATCTTGCTTTTCAGACTCATCATATAACTTTGGAATTGCAGTCCATGTATTTGAATTGACAAAGTAATTAGTTTACCCCTTCACATTTAAAGATGTTTGAGGGACGGAAATATCAAATCTATCTTAATTTACTACAACACTTCACACAAATGCCCAGTAAAATGCTATTTAATAAGCTGAATAATAATGTCCTAATATATCTAGTATTTATAGATATACATATAAATTTACCTATAATCTATGTAAAACAGAAGAGTGACCAAAGTACAGTGTATTGTCAACAAACCAGATTAAACTATCAGATTAAAACTGGAAATAAGCATAGAAGAATAGTATATTAATAATTGATGGTAATGGGCTGGATAAACAGATCAGCAGTTAAGAGTATTGGCTGCTCTTGCAGAGGACCTACATTTGGTTCCCAGCATCCACATGGCAGCTAACAACCCTCTATAACTCCAGTTCCAGGGCATTCAACTCCTTCTGACTTCCATGGGTATTGCATAATACAGGCACACCTCCCTACATGCAAGCAATATATTCATATGCATAAAATAAAAACTAAAGTATTAAAATAATTGATAGTAAGCTGGGCATGGTGGTGCACGCCTTTACTCCTAGCACTTGGGAGGCAGAGGCAGGCATATCTTTGTGAGTTCAAGGCCAGCCTGGTCTACAGAGCGAGTTCCAGGATAGCTGGGGCTACAGAGAGACCCTGTTTGGAAAAGACCAAAAAAACTGATAGTAATTAATAAGAGCAGCAACTTAATATTTATAAAATTATTGGTGGGGAAAGTGATGTCTAAGTGGTTAACTATTGTCTCTTTGAGCAGTGTGGCAATGAAATTTTCTGATATATATATGTATGTATATATGTATGTATATATATCATATATATATATATAATATATATATATATATATATATGTTTAGATGTATGTGTTTCATTCCAGAGATCTCAAAATAAAATATCAGAATAAATGTACTGATGAATTAATAAATTGTATGGACATTCCTGGGCACAGTGCTGTAATGGTACATTACCTAATTTGGAAGACTTTCCAAATTTGACTAAGTAAAAAGTAACCCAATATTTATTCTCATGGAGAATATCAATAAAACAAATTGCCTTCATTAGCATTTCTAGCACCATTTTCATAAAAATGTAATCCTTGGTTTAAAAAAGAACTTCAAAAAGTATACTGAGAAATGTGGATCAGTGGGCAGCTGTAACCGTGGAAACTTAGTGAGTGACATCAAAGAAAAGCCGTTTTATCTTGGTCATGGTCATGATGGGTTTATTTACAAGCAATGAACAGTGCAGAAAAGGGAACATCAAGTCCTGGTCATGTGACAAGGATATTTCTCTCTGAGTATGTTTTATCTCATTTTAGAGAAATTGCCTGTGATTCCTCTAAAATAAGAGCAAAAACCAGGTGATGAATGCTAGTTCTGTACTGATAAGCATTAAATTGTCTCTGTTTCTCTCTGTTTCTCTCTCTCTCTCCTCTATATATTCATATTTTAGCTAATCTTTAATGTCTGGTAACTTCTGGTATGCAAGGCTCAAAAGCTCTGATCCTCAGGTGCCCCTGATTTTCACTTGGATGCTGGAACCTGTTTCAGATTTGATTGTGTGTCCTGAAACAACCACAGAACAAAAGGCAGAACTGCTGTCAGTGCTACAAAAACAAACAGAACTTACACATGGAGTGCAAATGTTGTATGAGTTTAACATGCCCTAACTTGATTTAAGCGAAAAACACTTACGGAGCACTTTCTACATGTCAGCTTGGATCGCAAGTTGATTAGGATGGTGTCCATCCCATCAAAGAAGTCACAAAACCCATCATGAAGTAGACAGGGTTCACACGAAGTATCATTATGCTATGTGATATGCTAGTTATTTGAACTAAGCATTTTTTGAGAATGAAATAATAAGTGTGGAATCAGAGAAAAATGGCTTTTGAGCTAGGAGTTTGAGAACACAAATACTCAAAACAAACGTATAATTAAGCACAAGGTCAGTTCTCAGTTGTCTAACTTTTAAGATAACTTCAAAGAATGAGCTATGCAAATGATTCAGATTAAAAAAAAAAATCACAGGTAGAGTGTATGCTGATGCTGGATTGAAATGTGCCCTGCTCATGAGCGACATTCTCCTTCATAAACCGTAGAACCCTAGGGCTAGGAATATGTGCTACATTCCATGTTGAATATATTATTAGAAGTAACCTTGAAAGATGTCTGCAACACACATCTGACCAGGAAGGGGTGACTTGCTGGACTTTTAGAGTATAGTATTCATAGCCTCGAAAAAAAACATTTTTTCCTTTTCAAAAAGGAATGCTTTGGTTTAAGGATAAGCAGCATAATCAATTCAGCTATGAGCTACAGAACGTCAGAAAAAAAATCCACCATATTTATATGGCTTTTTCCCTCAGTGTTCAAAGAAAAGGGGTTTTCAAATGATAAATCAGGTCTCTGAATGCAGAAGACACATGTTGGGGACTAATTATGAAGCCGCCCAGTAGAATTCCTTACAACTATAAAAAATATCAACTTTCAGTATAGCAACTCCATGCTGTATATGCATGCAGTATAGTATCTTTGGTGCTTATATTTCTCTAGCAGTTTAAAATTTTTCTATCATCATTCCCAGCATTATTAGTGCTCTAATTACACATTCATTTATCTTGATTTTTAATTGTTAATATACTTCCCCCTCATTATATGACACTTATAAATCAACAAAAATAATTTAACCATGAACTGGTGAGCAGTTCGAAAGAAAAGGTCAATATCCAGACACTACCTCTAAAGACAAATAATGGCCTGTGACCAAGGAACACTGTATACATGTATGAAGATAGCATAATGAAAGCCATCACTTTGTACAATTAATATATCCTAACAAAAATTAATGGAAAGGGGCTGGAGAGATGGCTCAGCAGTTTAGAGTGATGGATACCCTTGAAGAGGACTTGGGTTTGGTTCCCACCACCTACATGGCAGCTAACAACTGTCTGTGACTCCAGTTCCAGGGAATCCAATGCCCTCTTCTGACCTCCAAGAGCACTGCATGACATAAGTGCACTTACACACATGCAGGCAATACACTCATATGCATAAAATAAAAATAACGAATAAAATATTTTTTAAAATGGATCTGGGAGTGGTAGCACATGCCTTTAATCCCAGAACTTGAGAGACAGAAGCAGATGGATCTTTGTGAGTTAAAGGCCAGCCTGGTCTACATAGTGAGTTCCAGGCCAGCTTAGGCTACAGGGAGACCCTGTCTCAAAAAAAAAAAATGGTAAAACAAAGAATAGCTCACAGTTTTATCCTGTTGTCTTAGAAACACAATCTACTGGTAATCCTAGAATTGTTTTTCTTCTGCTTTCTTAATGGGTATATATTGACCACATTTTTCTAACCCCTATGTCCCAGAGTGAATTAGGCAAGCTATCAGCTAAGAAATCCCAAGTCTTTCAGGAGCAAGGTCTCTTGTTTTTCCCTATACTTATCTGTAAGGGACCCAATGCCAAGTTTGAGGAGATTTGATTAAAAACTAAGCACATCAATAACAATATAAATAAGCTTTGATTTTTAGTCCCAGAGAGATCATTCAAAGTATCACCTGATAGGGAAATCACAAGGTGTTTGTACAACACAGAGGCAAGAAAGTTTTTCAAATGTCTTTGCCAACTTAGTCTTAGAAAAACAACATTTTACTAAAAAAAGGTGCAATTCCTCCCAGTGTCATGTGCCTAGATAAATGTAGCCTATGGGATAAACCAAATTCTTAATAAAGCTGAAATGCATGGAGATTATGCTTTATCTATGATGCTTATATTTCTCTAGCATTTAAAAATTTTTCTTCATTCTCAGAATTTTTAATTTCCAGTGTTCCTGGGATACGATTTGAAATTAAAACAGCAGTTAAATCAAATCACCATCAAGACCATTCTTAGTAAGGACAGCAAAAGTTTACTGATGTCAGAGGAGAAAACATTTTGATTTGCTGGTGGTAGAAAACAAATTCACTACAGGGGAAATCCGGCCTTCCAAATCTACATACTGACATGCTGGAAAAGAACTAGAGAGAACTTCTGTGCTTTTAATTTAGTTATCCTATTTAGAAAGAAAATCACTTGAGTAACCCTGGCTCACTTTTCTTAGCATTAGTCATACTGCATTTTCTTAAGCCTCTCAGTGTGTTTCTATGTAAACAGACTATGTAGTTCACTTGGGGATAGAAGTCACAGTATTTGGAGATTATAAAGACCTATTAGATCACCCGGTCTGGCCCACAAGAGATAGTCTCAAGATAGAGAACATAACCATTTGTCTTTGCCAAGGGGCTAAGAAGAAATGGTTGGCAGAACTATTTTCCACTCTTTTCTGGTTTTTAACTTATCTAATAGTGCTTTGGTCACTTCCCAAGTGCACTAGTACAGTTATCACAGAACAGTTTCTCTTATCTGAGTTGATAATGTTCCACCCACCCCCATTGGTAGAAGAAATGACCTTGTTTGCAAAATATGAAGAGCGAAGAATATGCTCTTTGACACAAACAGTTTTCTTTCGGTAAAGAAAGTCAAAGGTCAAGCTCTTCTCTACTGCTTTTCCTAATCTACTTTCACCTAGTTTCAGAGACATTAGACATTCGACATTGACTTGTACAGTGGAAATGCTATAACAGAATGCATTATGGTCACAACTTAGGGCTTTACAAACTGTAGAAGGTTCCATTTTATTTTTAATACTACATGAAACATTGATGAACTTTGGAAGTTGAAGGGAAGATCAATGTGGCAATTTGATAAAAGACAATGGGAACCAACAACAGGCCCCTTAAATAAAGCAGGACAATTGACATTCTGGTGATAGTCCCTTCGTTCTGCAGTTCTTATGTTCTTTTTTTTTTTTTTATTGGTGCTTTGTACTTATGTTCTAATTTAGTTATCCTCCATGTGTTCCATTTTTTCCAGATTATAATAAGAAAATGATCAATGTTATGAGCGAAGGGAGAGCCATATATGAGCTAAAAATATACAGACACAGGTATGCACACACAAATACAAGTGAGAAAGTAACAAATAGTAGAGATGAATATGTAATGTACAAGTTAAATTAGAATAATTAGACCTAAATATTTAAAGTAGAATTATTTCCTATCTACTGAACATAAATCAACTTAACCCATAAAGGAAACCTATTTTTTAATTTATTTTTTTATGTATATGTGTATATGGCCTGCATGTGTGTAAGTGCATCCATGTCATGCAGTACCCAAGGAGGTCAGAAGAGGGGGTCAGGTCCCCTGGAACTGGAGTTACAGATGGTTGTTAGCCACCATGTGGATGCTGGGATTCGAACCCAGATCTTCTGCAAGAACAACCAGTACTCTTAACCTCTGAGTTATCTCTCTAGCCCCAGGAAATCTATTTTTTTATTGAGTTAGAATTTCCAGTGTAAGCAACAGTGTAAGCAAAGAATTGCTAATGGAAAAAAAATGTAGTCCTTGACTTCTTCGCGTTTAAATCCCAGTCAAACATTTACATTCCATTTTGGCCTATAACGAATTTGAAGACTTGGGGGGATCTCTATAAGCTTATCCATGGGCATCAAGTCTGTGTTGTAAGCTAAGCCCTGTGCCAGGTTTTCTGTAGATTGATAAAAGGAGGCATCAGAAATAGTCTCTGTCTTCCTAAGCCTTCATCTCCCATAGGACACAAAGGGAACATACTTCTAAGGTATCTTGTCAAGTTTAGATAACAATACATTTAAATATGGGATACCGTAGTAAGTTTAATACAAAGATTACTTATAAAGGGAGACCTACAAGGTTAGTGAAGGGTCCTTGGACTAGAAACAGCAGGAAATGCTTGTTCCCCTTGGGCCTGAGAGCAAGGAGAGGGGTTATTATCAGAGTCAAAGCTGAAACCATCAGAGTGACTATCTTCTATGAGGTTCAGGTCCAGCCCATGGCTTTTCAGGAGATGGTCTGGGGGGCGGGGGCTCAGAACCCTACCTTCTCTTTTCACTTTTCCTCTAGCTTCTTGATGGCTTCCTGTAGCCAAACACATTGGAAAGTGAAATGGTACATGCAGGTCAGCAGAAGATGAGGTAGAAAGAAGAGCTGGCAAGACAACGGACAGCCCACGGAGCTGGCTAAGTTTAGAACCATGCCAGGTCATGGGACAATGCGTGTTATGTATTCAGAACTAAACATTTTGGTGGTTAAGAAGAATGTGCAATTTTCAACATAACATTTTGGCATTTTCTCAGTAGAAGTCATAGGAGTTGTATCAACATGAGTTTCCAACTTAAGCCATAGAACATAATTGGTAAAATCTAGCCGAGCTAGTAGTCTGCCAGGCTGAGGTCTGTAACTGGCACTTTTACATGTCAAACAACTCCACAGGATAAATTTAACGTTATAAGCTGAACTTGAAGCACACCAGATTCTGAATAACTTATAGGTCTTAAGAAACATTAAACTACATTCAGAATAGCGTTAGCCTTAATCAGAATGTATTCTTTAATAAGTGGTCATTCATGCATCTCACACAGGGAAAGAGTATTAAAATGATTAGCCAGAAAACTGTGCTTCTTGTTCATGGTAGTAATTAAAATTTTATTTCCTACAAGTTCATTTTTCCCTTTCTGCTCAGTGTTTGTGAAAATAGTTTCCTTTATTTAAAAAAAATTACTATTACCTGAATGTGTGATATGTCTGTGTGTGGAGAGCAGGGGCACAAACACCAGGTTGTTAGATAACAACTTTCAGGATTGGTTCTCCTTCCATGGTGGGATCTGGGATCAAACTTAGGATGTCAGGTTTATGCAACAAGCCCTTTTCCCCATGGAGCCATCTCACCAGTTCTAATTTCCATCAATTATGCTTGATTTAATGTCTTTTGCATTTTGATTTCCCTATTATCAGCAACACCTAATTGCTCAATAATAAAAGGCTACAAATAGACTAAGACTCCTTGACACTTAGAGGCTATAGAACATACATTTGTCTTAAGAGCACAATGTATGTCTCAAAGCTGTTTGTCTACCCCAGAGAGAATCAGCATCTCACCATAACACTGCACCCTCATCATTAAACATGAGCTGCCCCAGTTTGGAATGCAAGTTATGATTTGAGTTCTATACATTTTATTCAGATTTAAAGTGCTGACCAGAGAATACTTGGAGCCTTATTCAACAAACAATGAGACATTCTGGAATTTCTGCCCTGCTGTCCTGAACTTAACAGCCTTCTTATACATGCAATCTGGCTTCCTTGGATGCAATGGGATCAACATTTGGGGTGTTGCAATGTCTTGGCCTGCTTTGGAAACATTTCTGTAAGTTTCCAGTTCAAAGTTGAAGCTGGACCTCTCCCTGTCTCCCTTCTGCTTCTCCGTTTCATTAAAATCCAGCCACATGGTCAGTTCATAGCTATAATCAGTAAGATTTATCCTCCAAGTATTTCAAAGACCTTATATAATATGGAAACTTGGAGAATTGTTCTAAAGTGGGCAGATAACACAGCAGAAAAATGATCTTTACTTTTTTTTGTCTTTTTGAGACAGGGTCTTCCTATAGCCCCAGGTGGCCTGGAACTTACTGGCCTTGATATCATAGAGATCCACCTGCCTTTTCCTCCTAAGTGCTGGGATTTAAAAGCATGTGCCACCACAACCAGCTTCTTGATTCAGAATTAACCACAGAGCAAAAATTCTTTAGGTCCTAAGGAAACGTAACACCTTAATTTTAACTTTTGTTCATAACTCCTAAACCATAAAACAAAATTCCTTTTCAAGTTCTATGGGAAATCCTTGACTAGGATTCTCCTGATGACCACTGAACAAAAATATTTTCTATATGATTCTTCTATAGCCTCGCAGGTCACAGAGGCACTTTAAGGTAATTTCTGAGTGAAAATCACAAGGATGTCATTATTTTTATTTATTTATTTATTTATTTATTTATTTATTTATTTATGCCTTGGTTGATTTCCACAAGTATGCTGATTTGTGTTCCATATGCCTGAAACCCACAACAGAGAACAGCAAGTTGCACACAGGTAGGTTAAAAAAGGAAGAGGCAGGTATCATGTGCTGCCTCTTTGGATCATGTTTTTTCCGAACATCCCATAGTACTTTCACTATGGTTATTCACTGTCCTCTTTGCCCACATTTATACTTTCAAAGGTTACATCTCATTTGTCTCTGTGAGAACAGGAAATATTTATTAAGGCAAGGGATGAAAATGGATAAGACAGAATCCTCCCTCTCGACAAACTCAAGCCTTATCAAACATGACGTTATGTGAACTTCTCCCCTCCTCTACCCTGCCTTAATGCACTACATAGAGAAACCTCTAGTGCTGTAAAGATGTCATATATATATTTTCTCTTCACTCAAAGCTTCCTGAATAAAGAGAGATCTATTTGTCTCCATGGTGTTTTTGCCATTAACAGTATCAGAGCTGCAGGAACACAATGGGAGATGTGTTTTCCCTTAACCTCTTGACTCAGAGATGTCCTGATGCTAAACGTTATTGCATTTTGCATTAGCCCAGAACAGTGGGAGATCTGTGACTGATGGGAAAGGGTTGAGAACGGCCACAGCAGCTCTCATGAGCTCCACAATGGAGTTGGCAGTAGAGCACGAAGCACATAATTTTTGTTCAGGAAGAGCACAAACGGGAGCCTAGGAAGGAGGTGGCTTGTTGAGCCTATCCCTCTCCTGGTCTCCACTGAGATAATCTGCCCCAGAAAGTGATATTCAGTGTCTGGTCATACACATTACCTTGGCATATGCTAATTTGCTTTTCTTTATTATCTTAGTGATCTGCAAAGCATGGAAGGAACCAAAGGGATTCACATTTGCTGCATTTCAGGCTACCTTTTCCATTGTTTTAATGTCTTTGCGGTCAGGAGCATGACGTTTGTGGTAACCATCCCTACAAATCTTTCCTCACCGTCTTTCCTATGCCCCTTTGACAATGAGAATAGGACTGGGAAGGCACCTTCCTTCGTTATAGGACGGGGCAGACAGAGGCTGAGAAGTAAGGTCCTATTATATGCAAGCTAAGGGTCGAGAGTGACCGCCCTACTGTCTCAGATTTCTTAACATTCTAGACACCTCAAAAGTGGATTTATATCATTGGATACTGAAGTTCCGAATTCATGTGACCTGACTATGGCAGGATCGGGCTGGGTACCAGTGTCATTCTCCAAGCAGACAGATTCCATTTATATGTGCTGTGGAAGAATGTTTCTCTTGAATGCATGATTAGTGTAATATAAAGATTTTTAGGAGCATGAGCAATGTCACAGTGTTCTATTTCTACATTACCATACTGTACCACAGAGCTCTCTATTATTGAGCAGAACTAAAGTGTATATTTTTAATGATTTATTTTTATTTTTAAGTATGTGTATATATGTGCGTCTATGCATGGAGATGTGCATGTGAGGGCAGGAACCCACAGAAGCCAGAAGACACTGGATTCCCTAAAGTTGGGGTTATAGGCAATTATGCCTATAACCTGATAAGGATCCAGGGAGCCAAACTCAGGTCCTCTGTAAGAACAGCAAACACTTCTAACCACTTAGACATCTCTCCAGCTCCAGGTACACATTTTAATGATAGGTTTTATGAGTGCGATGAAAAGGGAAGTTGAGTATCAATCTAAAGATAGGAAAGAACCTCCAAATTTCTTATCCTCAGCTTGTGTTCCTGGGCAATGAAAATTAAGAAGTATAAAATTAGAAAACCCATATGATCTGTCTATACCACTTCTTATACATATATGAAGGAATCTACATCCTCAGAGCACAAAAATATTTGCACTGCCACAGCTCCTGATGCCAAGAAATGAGCCTGCCTAGGAGGGCATCAATAAATGAATGGGTGCAGAAAATGCAGCACATATACACAATGGAATATTACTCAGCCAAAAAAAAAATTATGGGGATGGCAATGTAGCTCAGTTGGTAGAGTACTTGCTTAGCATGAAGGAAACCTTCAGTTTGTTGCTTTAACTAGATTTTCACTGCATTCCTGTAACCTCCACAATTGGGCTATGCAGGCCAGGGGATCAGAAGTTCAAGGCCATTCTTAGCTACATAGATAGTTCAAGGCCCATCTGGATACAGGAGACTCTGTCTCAAAGGAGAACAAACAAACAAAACCCAAAAAGGATGGAATCTCATTATTTGCAGGAAAATGGATAGAGCAAGCATCATGTTAAGTGAAATAAACTGACTCAGAAAGCCCAGCATCATGTTTTGTTGCATATGTGGAATACAGAAGAAAAAGAAAAGACCAAAATAGAAAGGTACTAGTTGAGAAGAGGAAAGGGACCAGAAGGATGGGTAAAGGGATATGAAGGGATACATAGGAGTGAAAAATCATACATGCATATCTGAAAGTGTCACGATGGAATCCATTCTTCCATGTAGTTAATATATTCAAGTAAAAATATATGGGAAAAAGTAAGAAGTATTTGCTTATTCACAACATTGCTGCTCAAGAAGATATTTCATGTATTGCTAGCATCGATCTCATTAAGAATTGACTGGAAAGACTAGCAGCAAGGTAGGCATTATTCTATTTGTGTTTAGAGCTCACACCAGCATTTTTAGAAAAATACATAGTGTTTTCACTGGGAAAAACTTGGTTTTCTCATTTCTCCTCGAGACTCCAAAAGGCTGAGAGCAATGCGCCAAGGGCAACTTTGAGAGGGTCAGGGTCTGTCCTTACAGATGTGGCGTGGCTACAGAAGTACAAGTGTGGTCAGCCCCGAAAAGGGGTGACGGCACTGGCACATACTGCCATAAAAACTGCTAGTAATAATCCAGTAATCTGATGTCTAAAAATTAAAAATAATAAATGACCTGTCTTCAAGAAAACTCATAAACTTGTTCTTCTAAATGGCCAATTTCCTTATGTGATGAAGGTCAAGATGTCAGGACCACCGTGATGTTTAGAGATTATCAGTGTATTGGAATTTGTATACTAATAGCTAGATTAAATGAACAGATTATATAAAAATAAAATAGCAATTCTACTGCCACGATGGATATTATAATATTGGCTTTTGTCATTTATTTATTTTTGCTTTGCTTTGGTTTTTAGTTTTGAGACTGGGTCTCACTCTCCAGTCTAGGTGGAGCTAGGACTCACTATGTGGCAGACAGAGGCTCTCAGCACACTTAACGGCAATCCTCCTGTCTCAGCCTTCTCAAGTGCTAGGATTACAAGTTTGAGCCATCACAGCCACCTTGATAATGTAATTTTCTTCTATTTAGAAATTACTCTATTGTAACTTTCTTTGTCCTTACTAAATCTTAAGAGTAATTCCCACAATCTAGAGAGATGGCTCAGCAGTTAAGAGCACTCACTGGGTGCTCTTGCAGAGGACCTGGGTTTGGTTCCCATGGCAGCCATAACAACCATCTACAAACTCTAGTTCCAGAGGATCCAAACCCTCTTCTGGCTGCCACAGGCACTGCATGACATGGGTCCACTTGCATATGTGTAGGCAAAACATTCACACACTCAAAAAAATATAAATACAATTTTAAAAATAAAAATGAAAGAGTAATTCCCAGAAGACATTATGGACCTTTGTATATTTTTATATTTAGGGGATTTGGGGATAAGAATTATTTTCATTTAGAAAGGAGTGAAGAGTTTCAATGAAAATACTGAACACATATTTACCAAATATGAAGACAAGGAGTGAATCACTTTGGAAAATTTACCCTGCTAAAAGAGATACTAAGATGTGGTCTCCAACATAATGGATTTATTTATCTTGCACTTCCCAAACTCCTTTGTCATAACATAGGCTGCTGGCTAAAAAGATATCAGTATAAGCTCCTAGACACTAGACCATTGAAAGCAAATAACGCATCGTTGAAATTCTGGTACACTTAACCTATTATCAAAGTCAGTAGACAAACAGTCATGTTAATGTGACTTTGTCTTCAGAGTCTCCCAAACACTGGTATGCTCCTGGGAATTATGAGTATGTGAATCCACTCCAGTTTATGCCGCTGAAAAGGAGAGAACTGTATTGCCTTATATAGTGAGATAATGACATAAAAAGCTCAGTAAGTGTATAAACAGCACTAAGTAGATCCTTGCCTGTGAAGTGGCTGCAGATGTTGCATACACAAACTCTTATCCAGCACAGAGACAGGTAGTCAATGTGTCTCATATCAAACTCAGAATAAATGTGAGAAAATCAGGCCAGCGTCTTCCTCAGCCAGGGCACGGGTTCTGCTCGAGGATCAGGGAGTGAAGCAACGGACATGCTACAGGAACTGAGTTTTGCTCCTAGATCTGCTGGTGCTTCAAAGTGGCCTAAGAGGAACATCAAACCCTCAACTGTGCGTTATCCTCAACTTGGGGCTAGCTATCCTTGATCTCTGGGTTATGTGACAAGCACAGGGAGTCCGAATGAAATACGTGAACAGGGAATCAAGATCCCAAAGGGGAGCTGGGCCTGGAGGCACATACCATTAATCTCAACAGGAGGGAGGCAGAGGCAGGCAGATCTCTGTGAGATCAAGGCCAGCTTGGTCTACATAACCCTAACCCTAACCCTAACCCTAACCCTAACCCTAACCCTAACTCCCTGGGGCTTCAGGGTGACCTTGTCTCAAAAAAGGACAAACACCAAACCAAATCAAACCAAAACAAAAACAGATGACAAAGGTGTCCAATCCTTAAAGCCACTCAATCATTGTCTTTCATATGTATTGTGTTTCATTGTTACCAGAAAATAATATAATGGATTAAATTACTTCATTAAGTACCTTCTAACTGCATGTCTGCATTTTCTATGGAAAAGCATGTGGCCTTGGAGTAACGTCATCCTAATCTCATGCTGGTTTTTCAATTTGTTGCAGGTTGAGAGAGTGTAAGACAGGTAATATGATTCATGACACTGGCTTACATTTTGATATAATCAATATCCAAATGAACACCATTCCAAGCTCTTGGAGTTTTTCTCCAGGAGGTTGGAACATATCTCATCAACAAAACTATGAATTAGTCTTCAAAAACCAGCTTAGCTTAAAACACAACATGTGGGTTTAAAACATGGCTTTTGAACTTGGAAGCTTCTTCAGATGGAGGAAGCAATATTGTTTCTAACTGATGATGTCCAAGAAAGAGCAATACAACTGTCAAACTACAGACTGAATTTATACCACCTTCTCGAATTTCTCTCCCTAGCCACAACCTTTTCAGTATCCCCCCACCCCCAGCTCCAAGGTTAACAACGAAACTTCCTTTGACCAAGGAGATATTAACAAACACAAAACAAGCGGAAGCTTGCAAAATTCTCAAGCCCTCTGGCTTCTTGTCCTCCCTTTTCTCCCATTACCAGAAGGATGTGTCAGGTCTAGCCTGTTGGGGAACATGATTTTGCAGAGAAGAACTAAGTGGCCCTGATGGCTCCATGTTAGACATGATGGCAAAGGCGAATGAGCCCAGCCAAAGCCGGAACAGCTACCCAGTCTAAAGCACTTGCTTACATGCTTAGTATACGTCAATGGTCAATGGCTGTTTGTCACTGTTGTTTTGTGTTGTTTGTTGTGCAGCATTATTGTAATGATAGATAACTTTAGACTGAATCCCTTCAAGTCTCATGTCTTTGCAAAAAATAAAATCAAACCCAAAGGAAATGAACATGTAAATACAGCATGGGTACAAGGATGATACCAACCTGTATTCTAAAATACCAGTACAATAACTTCACTCAATCTTACCTTTCATACTTTATTCCTAGGAATAAAAGGCCCGGAGGAATCATGATGGTTCTCACCATGCTGCTTTGTGCATGTCCCAAGGAAAGCTAGGAGGCTGTACAGTTATCTCCCTTGATGTAACTCTAAACTATACAACCTACTACCTCAACCTGGGAACATGCAGTCACAATGGCTGGAAAGCTACTGTTTCTAAAGCAATATAATTACAAGTTCATCTTACAAAGATCCTTCGTGCTGCAGCCTATCCATAAGAAACGACACAGCAGAGGGTCTGACCAGCAACAGGAGAGAGAAAACAACCCAGAAATCTTGGCTTACGGTTATTATTTGAGAGGAAGGGGGCAGATATTTGGGATTAGTACCCTTGAAATTCTATGTGAATGAAAATTATTATAGTATTATATAAGGGTAGTTCGGAACAGTGAAACGGCTCTGGTATCCATTGAAAGGACAGAAAAACTCATTTGTGTTTAAGCTTGGATTGTTGAGAAAAGGCATTAGGAAAACAAATGTTTCTTGTAGAGCTGAAACGCAAGAATTTTTTAAGGATCAATAAGAGATTGCTACAAGGTATAACACACACCACAGTGTGATCCATTCTGTCAGCAAATCTCTGTCACTTTCCAGAAAAAGATCATCATCACTTTGAGAACAATTAGTCAGGATCTGAGAAAACAAGCAAACCCTTGAGTGTTTATTTGTTTACTCATCCCTCAACAGTTAAAGCATGATGAAAAATTAAAAACAGGATACAGAGTGAAGCAGAGATAAATAATACACAGGCCACATGGAGCGCTCACCTGTGTGTGTAAATACTATTAATGAAAATACATAATCCATATATTTATAAAATGCCCTTTCTCACGGATTGATTTTTTCAGCATTTTAACTAATTCTTCCCCTAATCATTTATTTAGCAATTTATAAAAATAGACCTCATTATCTTTTTTTTTTTTTTTGGTCTTTTTTGAGACAGGGTCTCCCTGTGGTCCCAGCTGTCCTGAAACTCACTCTGTAGACCAGGCTGGCCTTGAACTCACAAAGATCCACTTCTGCCTCTGCCTCCCCAGTGCTAGGATTAAAGGCATGCACCACCATGCCTGGCATTAGACCTCATTTTCAAACTTCCCTGTTGTTACATTTTATTTTTAAGCTATGTCTTTTGTTTTCCTTTTTCAGTCCCAGTAAGATGAAGGAGAAAGATTCTTCCAAGACAGTTGGTCCCCCATCTCTGTGTCCGCTTGTGTTCAGACTAATACTGTGACTCCTCTCCTCATGTCATAGATGAACTCTCATTTTGCTAATGAAGCCTGTGTCACTAAAGTGCTGATGAGTCTGAACACTCTGGGAAACTAGTTCCATCCTACTTACTACTTTCAAAGTTCTGGTCCACCCGAAGGACAGAACAGTGCTTCTTCACGCTGCAGCACTGGCTGGGGGAGGGAGGATTCTTCCATTTTTTTTCTAACCTGCACAGACTTCTGGAAGTCTCCTGCACAGACTTCCAATGTAGGACTGGCTGCGTTTTGAAGGCGCAGCCTCTGTTGGATCAAAGCTACTTCGTTTGGTGGGAGGAGGAGGAGTGGGAGGTTAATTTTATCAAGGAAACTTCCATGCATCTTTCAGAACTCAATTCAAAGAGTATTTTTTTCTGATTATCTCAGAGTTTCTAGTCTAACTTTCACATCATTGCTTTACACTTTATGTATCTGTATTATTCATTAGATCCTGAGTTATGCTGTTCGCTTTGAAAATCTAATACTAGTAACCAACAGTGGCTGGTACCTCGTATATACATAGCAGAATACACACACACACACACACACACACACACACACACACAAGCTTGCCAAATGAAAACAAGAATGTATGCATGAATGAATGGATAGTGGGAGGCTAAACAAGCTAAGGGCTAGGTGATCTCTATATGTCATCTCTTATTCTTCTACTGATATTGGAACATTATCCTGTAGCTTTGCTATCAAGACTCCAGATGGGAGAAACATCATACTGGTCAGCATACACCCAGTCCTGGATCTCATATGGAAATTCATAGGGATTTCTGAGTCTCTGCCTCTAGTAGTTCACTTATGGAGAAGATTTAACATTCACTGCCTGCACAAAAGAAAATACAATGTTTCTTTTATTTTTACTTGAACTTCTTTCATTTACTCTACACTGACAATTATCCTGATTCTGTAAACACAGGAGAGGAACCCGCAGGGGAGGGAAAGGGAAGAGTTAGTACAGGGAGACACTAAGAAAGAAGAAGCTTTGATGTGCTAGAATGCTGGCATGCCACCTAACCATACAGTTTAGACCATTTCTTAAATACCTGCAAATGGAATAACTGATCTTCCTCCATGAATAGCTTGTTCTGGAATAAATAACCAAAGATGCCGCTCTTAGAATACAAACTGTTTTCAATATTCTGCTCTTTTTGTTGTGTGGATTTTCTTGTTTATTTGCACTGATTTTAGCCCATTATCGTGTATTAGTGCAATTATGGTTCATTACATAATTAGTGCAAATCTTTATAGGCAAGCAATAACAACATGCAATTATGATGTAGGATGATGTCATAAAAATTCTTATTGAAAAATGAAAGTAAAAATATAAGTTGTATTTATGTATTGAGAGTCATTGGTATCCTTTAGCTTTATATATTATCTCCCAGAGGTATTAGGAACATGTTGAAAATTCATTCCCACTCTACTAAATATTAAAGTTTTACCAGCACCTCCAACAATACAGGCATTCTCCATTAGTCGGTGAATCCTCTATCTGATTAGGTACTGGGAAGTTACACACAGGTTATGATTCAAATGTGATTCATTAAGGGATGTGTCAGTATGGGCCACACACAACTCCACAAAGGGTTAGGAAGTCAGAGTCATACTTAAAAAGTCAGAGTCATATCTTTGCCATTTAGCAAAGTGGTAAACACAAAAGTAAACATCTAAAAACTTTTGTTGAATGGATGAATCAACCAATCCTATTTTTTTTCTAGCCCCATGGCTGCAGCAAAAGTAAAATACAGCCTTTTATCCCAATCACACTTTATTATCCCTCATGTAAGATACCAATAAGTCTTTGAGAAATCATTCACAGTCACTACTCTATAAAATTTCACTGTTCCTTACAGGCAAAAGAAGCCTCTCAAATCTTAACTGGATAGGCCAAATATTGTTTGAAGAAATTAAATATCATAGGCAAAATCAAGGATTCAGAAGACTTAATAAATATGAGGAATGAGAGTGAAGTATGTTAAAAAAGAAATACTAATTTAAAATTTAAAGTGAATTCAGTCATGCCCATACCATTTTCTTCCTACATAAGAAAAACATGGTATTAACTTTGAAATACAAATAAGAAATGTTTCCAAAGCTGTGATCAGTCTCTCTCTCTCTCCTTCCCACTCGGATCCAGGGTAAGCTTATTTATCAAATGCAATTGTCAGAATAAGAAATTTTTCTAGGTTTGGAAAAATTAAACTATCTTCAAATATTATATCTTTATGAATATATTTTGGTCACTATTATTTGGGGATTTTTATGAGTTCACTTTCTGCCCATTCTTTACATGCTAAACTGGCTATTGAAATATGTTTTCAGAGCCTTTCTGGGGAAAACCGAAATTATTTTTCTTTCTGCTTCTTTCTATAGGATATTTGGTGTACTCTGAGGGAATCCCAAAGGAACAATTAATATCGAGAAAACCATTCATTCATGAACATGGAAGAAGGGGAAAATACTGAATTTCATCATCAGGTAAAATATTTAATATCCTGTTGCTTGTGGCCAGTAGCCAGAGGCTTTGGGCTTTCCACTAAAATACTTTCTAACCAGATGAATCAAATGTTTGAAGCCTTTTAGAAACCTTGAAAGGGTAGATTCTCTGTGTAATCTTTTCTTTCCCCTTGGGCTAGTTGATTTACAAAACCTACTTAAAAAACACAATGATCCACAATGCATTTACAGTCTGGTATTGTTCCTATACAAGCAACACTGAGAGCTCAGGGTCCCTGTGGCTCCAGCTCCCCAGTCCAAGGCACACCTAACTGCAGCAAGATAAGGGGTGATGGGTACAAGTGTGGTGCCACTCTCTATATCAAACAAGTGTTTGGCCAACGGAGGTGCAGGCTTAATCTGTGGGCAGCTTATTCATTCCAAATCAACCACTTCAAAGAGGCATGTAAACTCAACCAAGTAGATTGTTTGGTTAGTGGGTGGATAAAGGCCTGGGACAGACAGTTATCCACGACACACACCAGTGAAGCCGGTCTTTCTCTTCTGGGTTAATATTCCATCGTTCCATTGGAAAGCAATTGTTTCCTGTCAAGTAGCAGTCCACAGACAATCCAGCTTCACATTATGCAGGGGAAAAACAAAGGAAGGCACAGAAAGTACAGCCTCTTGATCTAGCATTTATAGAGCTCCACATTCTGCCATGTATAGATATGCAAGCTGTATGTACTGTACACACACACACACACACACACACACACACACACACACACAAATCTTCATATATTTGATAGAATTGGTAGAGTTTCGGTTATCCCTGAAGAGTGTAGCTCTTAAGAGGAGACAAAAAATGCATCCACAAGGATTTCATTCGGACTCTTTTTGTTGGTGTTGTTGCTAAAAGAGCCTACATAGAAAAACAAAGCTCTTAAGGGAATTCTTGGTTCTTTGCTTGACCAAGGGAATGCGCAAGTCTCAGAGCCATCCAGAATCCGATCAACTTTTCACCCTGGCTTCTGTTTACAGACTCCACAGCTCACATTGTTGGAATGAGACAAATATAGCCCGTTTTGCTTTGATCTGTGGTCAGCTCGGCTTTCCAATCCTGGCACAATGGTGACATTCAGGAGGCAAATGGATAAAATTATTTTCATTCCAGCCTTTTAAATATGATAAAGGCTTAGACAATAGCTCTGGACAAATATGAATTTGGATGTAAACAAAGCCTATCTTTTAAATTTTATTTTTCTTGAATAAGAAGTCCTGCTTGTTACTCAAGTGGGTATTTACAGAAATATAAATAGTTAAGCAGGTCAACATATCCATCCCCCTTAATCATCTTGTTTATTAAAGTTAAGTCCCAAGTGGCCTGTTCTTGCTAAATGATGAGGAGTGTAGAGATGGCTGCAAGGTGTAACACACACCACAGTGAGATCCGTTCTGTCAGCAAATCTCTGTCACTTTCCAAAAATGATCATCATCACTTTGACAACAATTAGTCAGGCTCTGAGAAAACAAAACAAGTCCTTGTGTGCATATCTGTTTACTCATCCCTCAACAGTCAGCTGTCTGAATCATTGGAATTCTTGCTGCCTCATCGGCAACCCAGCCTCCTAATCTGACAGCTGAGACCAGTTAGAGGAAATATGGGAGTCGAGGGCGAGCCTATTAATTAACCTCATCCATTTCAGCAGGAAAAGTCTTCTTCCTCCACTTCAGCCCCACTTTCCATTTCTACCACTCTAAAAGGCAGCTACGAGGAGACAGGGAGAGCAGGAGAGTGTAGGTGGGCATTAGTGGTACACAGGCAAAGCCCGCGGACTGTGAAATTGCCTAACAGACACAGACCTATAGACACAAGCTTGTGTGGACTATCACCACAAGTTCGGATCTACGGGTTTGTGGCAACAGGCCTTGGTATCTTCTCTCGTTTGGGGATTTGACTTGTCTGAAAATAAAATGTTAAAACCATTAGTCCAACAAAAGATTTTGCCATTTGATCATTTTATGCCAGATATTGAAAGGATTTCATCCCACTCTCCAAGGGTAAAATAGTAAAGTCTCCTGGTCTCTCCAGAATACTTCCTGGGTTTTCACTTACTTGATGCACTGGGCTTAAGGTGAACCTCTTTGTACTGTGTAATATATGGAATACTCATTTATTTGGTCCAAACTAATGCTAATATGGCAGTAAGCAGAAGAGAGAAAATTCTTAGAATAAGAACAAGTGCCTGAATACAAAGTAGTTCTTCTAATTCTTACTAGGATAACTAGGATTTCCCTTTTCTGTTTGGCTACCAGAAAATGCAACTGGAATAAACCAGCAAGCACTACCAACCAACTTGGAAGATGGCTTTCTGAACACCATTAGAGCAGAGATTTCCAATTGCAAGATTCATGTTCAAAAAAAAGTTTGTGATTTTGTCTTCCTCCTCCCATAATCGGTCCAAACACCAACGATGAGCAAGTTTGGGTATATTCTTAAAATTTAAACCTTAAGGGAAATTACTTTATTACTTTCCCTGAAACTATGGGGTTGTATCTAGTTCCCTTCTTGTAAAAAGATTTCATTTGTCAACATGTAATTGATTCTTCTGAAAAACCAAGTTTCTATATGTAAGTGTGAGATTTCCAAAGAAAAATGGACTTTTATGAATAGTCTGGTAAACCATTCTTATGAATTGTCTGGTAGACACTGTCATGATCAGAACCACTTTGGAGATATATACTGGAAATCTAGCCCTTTGCTCCCTGAATGTCAGGGAAAGCATAAGCCTTGTGCTTTCAGTCTAATTGAGGACTGTTGGCTGAGGTCATGGATCTTGGATCTCAGAATAGTCTCTTCCATCTTGTCAAGTGGACATTAATTTCTTCCTCAATAACCAGGAGGATGAATCGAGGCTCCATTAACAAAACCAAGGAAAGAAGAAGCAGAATTGGGGCACTAGTCATAGGGAAGACTAGGCTGTATGTATGCATCTTAAAAGGCAACATTGAGGGACTAGGGGACCATTGCGGGCTGAGATGCTGTCCACAGATATTTGTTGTCTGCCTGTTTCATCCTGATGATCCATAAGCACAGCTGTTGGGAGTTCGCCGGAGCAGTGGACAATGCTCAAACTGAGTCCAGATCCAACTAGTATCCAAACCAGAAAGCCTTCTGAATAATCTCTATTTCATTTAATTTACTTAAAAACATCCATTCTTAGATAATATGAAAATCTTTTACGTAAGACTTGAGCCTCATGTTTTCTTTTGATCTTTCTGAAAAAGGAATGGGGCCCGAGGTATTTAAGGAGACCACTCTGAACACTGTCGAGGATTGTTTAGATACAGAGATAAGGCTCTCATTAAAATCTAATGGGATAGACCTGGCTCCCCAAATGATGAGAGCTAATATTCACTGCAAGCTAACTCTCACAGTCCAAAGCATTAAAAATCTGAAAGCC